>BPLQ01000920.1:1617259-1807621 GCA_021605075.1 Caerostris darwini
GGGGGGGAAATGAGTAATTTACAAATAATTTAAGATAATACTACCAATATGTGTGCTGAAATTATTACAGGTTAGATTTAATGTGGAAATAAAAATTTTAATAATAATTTAACATAAAATAAAAATAATAAAAATTAAACACATGAAGCTGCACAACTTACTATTCTATTATTGCACACTATTCTGTTCGAAATTGATGGAAGCTTTTAAATTCATTAGGTAGGTTATAGAAATAATAATATTATTACATTTTTTAAAAAGTAAAATTTCCACAGAATTATTTTTTTTCTGTAGTTAATTAGAAATTTGTTGTTTGCCATAATAGCTGCGAAGAATCTGTAGTTGGCCAACCTGATTTATTTCCAATGTAAAACGCAAAACACCACATGTTCTTTGAAAATTCTACTGTTATCTTTCAAATTAGTAATGAATGAGAAATAACGAGATAAAACAATCCGAGTTGAAATAATTTATGACTTCATGGCTAGAGTCCCAAAGTCACTGAAAACTCAAGCAATGAATTAATAGATATTTCCATACCTATGCCTATTTGCTTCTCGGTAAAGCAGAATACAGTTGAATAAAAACCTAATACGCATGCGTCACACATTTTGTTCTAACTATCAGAATAAAATTGCAAAAGAAAATAAATAAATTTTCAAAAAGAGAAATTATACCGCACATACGAATATTAAATCCACAGCATCAGAACACAAACTAATAATTCTATTAACGAAATTTAGCATTCCGAATTTCTTATTTCTAATAATCTATTTTTTCTAATGTATAAAAAGAATCTTGAAATAATAAACAATTAGAATCTTTAAAAGACGAGAACGAAATCAGCCTCTAGTAACAAGGCTTAGATACGACCTATTTGAAGACAATTAAAATTGTAACAAAATCGATTACTTAACTATAAATAAAAACAATTACAATATTAATATACTATAATCTTTTATATTCCAATAATCAATTAAATTCCACAAATTTCTCAACGTTGTGTTTCAACATTCTGCCTTTCTTAATTTTTCTGTCTAAAACTTCATTGGAATCGTTCTTAAATACAGAATTTAATTCCAAATCGAAAATTAAAAACGTTTTCCAGAAGCTAGAATCGGCACAGTTGTCAATTGCTTTAATTTGCTGAGGGATAATTATGTTTAAAAATTTTCAGTCGAAATTAGTGAGAACAGCAAGTAACACGAATATCGAAACCAATGAAATTGCGAAATCGTACACAAATAGCAACACTCAAGGGCTTTCCTCCACGCCTTACGCTTTAATATTAAAGGAATACTATCGTTTTATATAATATATATCGTTTTCTTGTTACACTATAGATGGTCATGTTACGTATTACTTTAAAAAATATTAAGAAACTACAATATCACTTGATTTATGCTTTGTGTTTCTATTGTGTATATAAATTCATGAAATTTTAATAAATTTGAAAATCAATATTGATCCTGAAATCATTTTCAATAAGAAGCATTTATGACAACTACTTGCATTGAATCAGATCGTATGAGAAAAATCTATTAATGTAACTTAGTTAAAATATCATCCTCAGCTTATGCTGAATTGTAAACCTCAGTTTTTTATAAATTTGTCGATGAATGTATTAACTAACAGCGACAGTGAAATTGGCAGAGAATAATTTAAGGTTGACTTATGCAACTAAACCATTATCTGAAAGGAGGAAGTGATTAATAATGAAACCAACCCATACTATAACCATATACAGATGTACCATGTATTCATAATCATATACAAATGAACGAAGCCATTTCGATAATACATAAAAAGCAAAATCTTAAAACAGTCAGCAATCGTTATGTAGAAAAACATAGCATGTAGGGAAAAAAAAAACATGCTTTCCATTTTATATTAAACTAAAATTGCTAAATATTACAACTTATGTATAAAGGTTAATATGTTGCACGTTGTTGAGTATGCCGATGCATGCATGTCAAGACACTAATTCTTCAGATGCATTTATAAAAAAACTCAACCTCAAGTCATATGCTAATGCCAATAAGCGTGCGCCCGACTTACCTGACGACAGCTGCAGCTGGTGAAGGCGACAGCGATTTGCATGTTAGCGACACAAAAGTGCACAGACAAGGGAAAAGGCAGCACAGTGCGCAAGTGTACGGCCATTAGGCATCCCACAAGTTTAAATAAACAAATACACAAAAACAAAAGGGGCCCCGGCGCGTTTAAATTTAAAACAAGCGCAGCAAGTCTCATTGGGCGCGGTGTGAGTCACACGGGCTATAAGTAGGAACTGGCCCGAAAGTGAGTGGCTGGATTTCTGGCAGACTCCGTGTTTTGCTTCGGATTACAGACCAATTGCAGGGTTCCCTCCACAGCGAAATGCGACGGGGGGAGGACTCTGCCTCCTGCCAGACAGCAGCTAAATGGTGGTCCCGTCTTGGCACGGGAATGCCGGTCAAAGGACTTCATTAATGCTACTTTACTTAGCCAGCAAGGTACCGAAATAGCACCCGCCGATCCGCGTCTGGACAGTTTGGCAAATCAAGACACAATCAAACTTTACCAACCAAACATTTTCTTCCAAGTTTCGGCTCGGTAACACCAGAAGAGCTCTGGAATGCAGACTGAAGATATTTTGGCGTTCACTCACTGCCAGAGAGAACTTTCTTCTTTGCCATTGCGCAATGCTTTCTCGGGACGATATAGAAACGATAACAGATACAATTAACTTCAAAAGATCTGCCATGATGGGGAAGATGTTGATATCTTATTGAATTCATAAGTTACAACAATGCGCACTTGTGTATAACTCATAATCAAAATTACTATGTAACGTTTAGATCAAGGGTACACAATCCGCGGCCCCCCTTGAACATTTTTCCGGCCCGTGAGATGCATCACACTCATACAAAATATATTTTATAATGGCCAAAGTAGTGAAAAAAAATGTATTAAAAATACATTATGCGCGCATCCATATATTCAAAAACTGTCGAAATTATGAAAAAACATTAACTTTGATTTTAAAATAATATTCTTGCGAATATTGGAAAGATATTGTCTATTTTATTGATGAGTTCAGAATTATGAGTTCGTGGTATAACTAAATTACATTCTGCGATCTCATGATGAGCGCGCATCTTGGAACATCTAATTTGTATCTTGGAACAGGTTCTATGTTTCACTTTTAAGTGACCATTCCTAGATACACACAGTAGTGCGTTTAGTATCATTATCTATGTTCATATGTAAGAATAGTAAACACAAAAATAATAACTAATTCTGTTTAAATTTTTCACTCAAAAAAATGTCTGTAGTGGGTCTAAATCTAACATGGGAGTATATAATTTTATATGCGGCCTGAGGAATTATGATGCGTTTCTAAAGTACCCCCAAGATCATTTGGGTTGGCCATCTCTGGTTTAGATATCCAGATATGAATCATGATTGAAATAGTTCACATGAGAACATAATTTTAAAACCACTTATACATGGCATAAATTAAAAAAAGATCTATATTTATCCAGTACAAATAAGATAAGAAAATGAAACTCAACACAAAGAGGTTTGCGGTAGTTTGAAGGAATAAATTGTAACTGTCCTATTACGCGAGATTACAAAATCAATCATTTGATTGAATACAGTGCATTTTTTTAGGATTGGAAATGTAGTTGATATGAAATTCACCCGAAATTTTACGAGGAAATTGCAATTAAATTTGAAAATAAGTGACAAAAAGCACAACTTAATCAAAATGGCTCTGTAACGTTTAGATAACCCAGATCTGAATCATGATTGAAACAGTTCGCATGACAACGTAATTTTAAAATCACTCTTATACCAAACCTATATTTATCAAGTATGATTAAGACAAGAGAATAAAAAATGAGAAACACAAAATGGAAACTTGCGATAGTTTGAAAAAATTAAAGAATAAATTGTTCAACTATCCTATTACATAATCACTGACTTGATTGAATACAGTGAATTTTTTTAGGGTTGCAAATTTGTATGAAATCTTCGCGAAATTTTACCAAAGGAAATTATAATTAAATTTGAAAATAAGTGACATAACACAAAATTTTTATATCGCTGCAGCTGAGAATCAAATATCAAGGCTCTTAGTAGAAGTTGTTAGCGCTTTTGGTTCAACTTACTTTGAAATTGATCAGATACAAAACAAGCTCCAACATAACGGACGCAACACCCATTACGATGTGCAAATGCCCAAATTGAGATCGATTTGCAAAAGCTAAGTGAAAGACAGAAACGAAGAACGAATATCGCACTAGTAAAATAAATATTCCTTAATGATTTCATTTTTAAAAAATTTTACAGAAGGAAAATTGTAATTAAATTTGAAAATAAGTGACAAGAAGCACAACATATCCCTGCAGCTGAGAATCAAATATCAAGGTCAGGATTGAGTCCCGGTAGCACATTTCACGAAAGAGACAGGGCAGATGTTGCAGTACATGGGATTGTCATACCCTCAAAGAGGAGGTAGAGATTTCATAGGATATCCGGTACCTTTACCCTCAACGAAGAGGGATCCGAAAGGGGATGGATTTTCTTAAAGAAAAGAAGTAAAAAATAATTAGACGTACGTTAGGAAAGGAGGACCGCACGCGCAAGGCACGTTCTTGCAAACGGGAATCACGCTTTTTTGCAAGCGAACATCTGCTCTTTCACCTCTCTCCGGAAGTTTCTATTTATGGGGAAATGGCAACAGACGTTTTATTTTTTTTATTTATTTTTTCTTCTTTTTTTACGGAACTTCAAAAAGATATTTTTAATATAAACACGTGTGTTTGCATTAAAGATGGTTATGAAGAAAAAAGTATTTGCAACTAAACCGCGGCACGAGCCGCAGATTTATAATAGAACACGCGTCTTCGAAGTAAAACTAGCACTTTCGAATTACATATTTCTAAAATTAATGGGGTTTTTTTGAAGCAGCATTTTATTTTATATCGATTGAAATTCAACATCTTCCAGATAATATAACTGTATCAATGACATTTGCATTATTTTTTGGGTAAGTACCTACTATCAAATTTAGAATATACATAGATTCTAACTTTCAAATTAAAGAATATTATTTTTCATTTTAAAACCAAATCCAAACCCAAACTGTAAAAGTAAAAAAAATAAACTACAAAATTATCACATATTTCTAATTTTTTTTTTAAAGCATTTTATTTTATATCTATTGAAATTCAGTATCTTCAAGATACTATAATTACACGCATATTTGTTTTGTTTCTTCGGTACGTACGACTATCAAATGCAATAAATTTTAAATTAACGATTTTTTTTAAAAGCAAGCCCAAAGCAAAAATAAAAGTAAAAAAAAATTATTGTATTAATAGTAAAAAAATAAGTATAGTAAAATAGCAATCATATGTTAGTAATATAGTAAAAAAGAATAGTATTAATTTCAAAATTTATAGTATAAATAAAGCAAGACGATTTAAAAAAATATCACATTAAAATTTCAACATATTAATTTAAGAACGTATATAATCAACTTAATTCTTAAAAACAGCAATACAATACAATATTTTTCATTAAAAAATTCATTTGCAACTCCGCCATTTTAGCGCGCAGCAAAAATTTCATATCGAAATTGCAATCATAATTCGAATATAATTAATTATAAAATTCTTACAAGAAATTCTCTATTTAACATTTAAAAGAGAAGTAAGTACCTTGCATCAAAAGCTTTCAGTAAAAGGTTTTATAATAATCTTTGTTAAAGATATTAGTAACATGAAAAAAAAAAAATGTAAATTCATAAAATTCGCTCTTTTAAGCATATTTATTTAATTACATTAAAATATCACGAAATGCTGTAATTATAATATTAGAAATATTAATAATATTAGAAACGTAATGAAAACTAATTTTTAAAATCATTTACAGCAATTATTAACTTTCTTTCTGATGGAATTATTTAATAAAACCAATTATTGCTCTAAAAATTGGAATTGGTAACGGATGCTAAGTATCAATGATATGAAAAAATCTCCAGAAAATCTTATTTTCCCAACAGAATTTATTTACAAGAATCAGAAGAACTTTTTTTTTTCATAAATATTTTTTCGTAATTGGAATTTTTTTTAATTTTTTTTTTTTATAGTATTTAGAAGATTGTGAAACAAATTTTAATGAAATTGTTTATTAACCAAGTTTTTTGATTATGTATTTTATACCTGGTATATAGGGAAATGATTCATTTTGATCCATATATATCAATTTTTTTATTGTTTGAAATTTACCAAACTGCGTATCAAGAATCTCTGCAGGAAAACTTTTAATAGAAAATTTGAAAGACAAGTGTTACGAAGTCCGGTTAATATGCCACTCTTTGTACACAAATATCAACCAAACGAAAAGGAACGAAAAGGGCATAGAAACCAAGAGACAACTAATTAGTAATTTAAAATCTGGAAAATACGTTTTCCTGGAATTTGGAAAACCTCTTAGATAATTAGAAAATTTATTCTTGCAAACACAGTACTCGTTATTTTAAATGTTGAAAGTACTTATTCTGAACCCTTAATAATTAAATGCCAAGATGAAATATTAAAAATATATTATAAATTTTTAAAAAATTATAAAAACATGAATTATTTAAATTGAAACAAAAAAAAAAGACCAGTTTTTAATAATTGCAACTTGCTTCCAGTTAAGATTTTATATCGAATATTAATGAATTTCAAAACAATTACAATTGTGCGACTTATAATAAAGTACATTCATATCAAAGTAGTTGTCCTTTTTTCAATTCCTTCTATTAGCACACACTCTCCCTATATATATCTTGTTCAAATTTTCAACCGTTCATAAAATACTTTTTACTCATCCACTCAACTTCAAACACATTTTTTTTTTTTTTTCAATATTAATTCATTCATTAAATTTAATTACTAAATTTTAGTTTTTTTAGATTTAAATTGCATATATCTACCAATAGATCACGCCAGATAAACTTTAAAAAAGAAAATTATTTATAAAGGACTTTCTGCAACAGAGTGGGAAAAAAGTAGGAATTGAAAATTAATTTTTTTTTATATTACTTGTTTTAATGAATTCCATTAAAGCTTTTAAAAAAATTTGACATTAAAAACTAAACATTTATAAATTAATTTTTATTCATCCACGTTACACAAATATGTACTTAAAAAAGAACACAGTAAATTAATTTCTTACTTCTAAAAAGCACTTTTTTTTTTTTTTTCATCTTGGATTCATTTAAAATTACGCTACAGATGTCAGCGCAATTCCAAAATTTACATCGGAAACTCACAAACAAATGTATTTTGAGTAACTGTCTGTTGACATCGATAATAAAGATAATTTATCTATCTAACTATTGAAAACGAATCATAACAGATAATGCAAAAGAACTGAAACTCTTTTCCGAAAGGTTTCAGTTTCATGTTGACGCTCCACAAAAAATAAAAATAGCCGATAACGAGCCACAACAGTGTCTGAATTCTCGCATGTTATTTTTACACAACAACTTCCGGGAGCAAGCTTCAATTCGTAATACGCATTTTCGATGAATATGGGAAACTCGTTCCTTAACAAGTATTATTTCTTTAAAAAAATCCATGATCATTATGAAAATACGCATCATCACATTCTAAATTCGATGATTAAGAGAAGAAAAAAAAAGCAAAATACTTTACAGTTACAGATTTTCCCATCCATACTATCCTCAAGGCAATCAAAACAAATATTAACGTGTGATTTTGAAATCACACGGTAATATTTGAAATCGTGTTTCATTCATAAATAATGTGTGAAATCAGGGGTGGGCAACCCAAATGATCTTCGCCACTTTGTAAATGCATCCCAACTCCGTGGCCCGCGTATAAAATTATCTATTCCCATATATTAGATTTAAACCCACTATAGACAATTTTTTTGAGTGAAAAATTGAAACATAATGAGTTATTATTTTTGCGTTTATTATTATTCTTACACGTAAACATAGGTAATATAATATTAATGATACTAAACGCATACTGTAAAGAAATATACAACACTCAAAAGGAAACATAAAACATAAACGAAATAAAAAAAAAAAGTGAAATCTTGAATTATTTTTATGTTTACATGAAACATTACGTTTACTGTAAACATGTTATGTTATTACATTATGTTTACATGAAAACAATTATAACCCGTGGTTTTGAAATCTTGTTTCGTTCATTAATAATGCCAAATTTTTCTCATTTTAAGTTGTTTTTTAAAAACTATTTGCTTTGGGAAATTTATTTTAATCGAAATTTACAAGTATGCTTAAGAATTTAACTTACAATTCTTTTAATTATAAACAGAACAGAATGTCTAATAAATAATTTTAAATGCTGGAATTCAAAATAATTACTAAGAACTAGAAGATATGTGGCAATTCTACGCATACGCCCATGCTTATTAACTTTGATTCTTGCGAAATTTCGGGAGAAACTAATTCACAGAATATTTGGAAACACAAAACAAACAATTTTCAAAAGGACAATCCATGTTCATTACGAAAATATGCATCATCACATTCTAAAATTGAGCTAACCGCAAGCTACTTTGGTTACAGATTTTCCCCATCAATACTATCACCGAAAAGAAATGAAAACAAATATTAACCTGTGGTTTTGAAATCGTATTTCATTCATACATGGTGTGCCAATTTTCTTTTGAAAAATTTGCTTTGAGAAATTCATAATTATAAAAGAAATTTTGAACAGAATGTCTAACAAATAAATGATAGACAATAAATTCATAATCATCAACTACTACAGGGCAGGACAACCCAAATGATCTTGCTTTTGGAAATGCACAGCCGCATAGAAAATGATGTATCCCCCCTATTAGATTTAGACCCACTATTAACATTTTTTGGAGGGAAAATTTGAAACAGGAGTTATTTTTGTGTTTACTATTATTCTTACATGTAAACATGGATAATATAATATTAATGATACTAAACATACACTGAACGAAACGAAATACAAAAAATATACAAATATAAACGAAATAAAAAATTACATAATTACTAGTGCGATATTTGTTTCTCCACTCTTTCACTCAGTTTTTCCAAATCATCGTGCACGCATCTTGAGTTCACAGAATATAACTCAAATAAAATAAGCAATATCTGTCATTGATTTTCTCTCATAATTTCGGCAGTTAATTTTTGAATATACGGATGCCCGCATAATGTATTTTTTTAATACATTGGTCTTCACTACTTTGGCCATTATAAAATAAACATATTTTGTAAAAGTGTTAAATTTCACAGGCCAGAAGAATTAACCCCCATATTAAATGTTTTGCCCATTTAAGGTTTTTTCGAAATTCATTATTTAATGATCGTTATCATTTTAATGAAATTTTAAAACTAATAAATATTACTACAAGTATGTTCATATTCAAAAGAATTCAATCAATACTGATATATCATTTTCTGAACGGCAGTGCTTTAAAATAACTTTTACCACTCATAATTCCTAATGTTAAGATAAAACAAATGTTGAACTCATAATCAATACATATGTCGATAATTGATATGTAGCAATTCTATGTAAAATAACTTTCAATTTAGATGCGATCATCTTATTTACTTTGATTCTTAAAAATTCCATGGTCATTATGAAAATACGCATCATCACATTCTAAAATCGAACCGAGGCAAAAACCGCAAGATACTTTTTTGTTCAGATTTTACCATCAATATTATCCCGAGGAAAGGCAATGAAACAAATATTTATGTGTGGTTTTGAAATCTTGTTTCATTCATAAATAATGTGTTAAATTTTTGTATTTTTTTTAATTTGCTTTGAGAAACTTATTTTAACGAAATTTTACAACTAGTAAATAATATTACAAGTATGCTCAAGAATTCGCCTGTGATACCAAAGGCCACAGCGGTAGCCACTTGGGCACCAACCAGTCTCATGAACAGGCTACCAGATCGCATGCTAGTTATATCGGTACTAATTGTTAAACAAAACAGCATGGTGGTATTGTAGGGTAAGCCAAACAAATGAGGCAAGTCACTATTTAATAGTTTTGAAGTAATATATTCTCACAATTCTTAATTATAAAAGAAATTTTGAACAGAATGTTTAATAAATAATAATTTTAAATGTTGAATTCATAATAACTAGTAGATATGCGGCAATGCAACGTAAAGGAACTTTCAATTTATATACGACCATGCTTAGTTACTTCGATTCTTGCGAAATTTCGGGAGATTCACAGAATTCTTGGAAAGGCAAAAGGGAACATTTTCAAAAGGACAATCTGATATCGCGTAACACTTCAGATGTGTCACGCCAGTTAAGTGTCCGCCGGTTCACTATCGAACGCAGCTCAGCGATCGCTGATAAAATAACTGCCTTACAAATGTGTTCTGGACTTTTTATCACACAAGCCAAGGAATGTTTACACTGCCGGGCGCCAAACGGCTGCTGTGGAAGACTCCGCTGATCATCCACAGAAGAGAAGGCGCACTCTAAAAAGGCAACTTCTCGAGAAATCCGCGTATTGTATACGTTTGGATATATTCAATTAAATTTATTTTTCCATGTTAATATATGAAAAAACCTTAAAATCATTAACAAAAGCTATTTTTAAAAATCAACAAAATTGATCTCTCAAAATGACAATAATTTTACAATAATATTATCAAAATGACAATAATTAATGACACTTGTGCAAAGGTTCATGGTAAAATTATAGAATTCATAATAAAAATTATAAAAATATAAAGGTTCATGGTAATATTATAAAATAAAATTATTGATGTCCAGCACTGAGATGATTTAAAATTTCAGTTTCTTCTAAAACGAAAATATTGTGCAGCAATAAAAACAATTTCGATTTCTTCGTATGTAGCAACTATGCAATAAAAAGGCAAGTAAATCTTCAGTAAATAAACTTCTGAGTGAATGATATATAATAAATAAATTTAGTTTACAAATTATAATTATAATTATAAATATGTTAATGGCAATATCTTGCTATTTAGGTATAAAAAAGCTAAGATAGAATGAATTAAACTGAAATTTTCTATTAAAAGAGATGCATATAAAATTGTTAATGCCTTTTAAAATTAATTTTACTAATATATCATTTTCAATCAACTACAAGATGTTGGCTCATTAACCTAACATCTGAACTAAATTACAGTCTTGTGTTAAAAAAAAAAAAGCTGGCTAGTTAAATGTTTAAATTCTTTATTATTGTGGGGTTTTTCCCGTATATTTACAATATATAAGATTATTTCTTTAATTTGAATGTACCGATGTTATAAAACGTCATAAAATATGTGTTTTTTTAACGTTTGACTAATTTTCCGTTTGTTTCTATTATGCTTTCGTGAATATTAAGTTTCGAAATCGTAACATGGAATGTTACACATTTCAATTGTAAGCGTTATGTTGATCGTATGGGTGATTAATTAAAAAAAAAACTAATAAAATGACAGTTTTAAAACAAAACGTAGCAAGTAAAATAACAATAAAATCTTTAGCCCGGCTTCATTTGATGTCTATACTGTAGGACTTGTTAATATCAGTTCCTTATGCAAATTTTCTCACACAATGGGCACAGAGGAACAAAAACCGAACTAAGAAATTATGTGAGGAATAAATATTTGTTTGCAAATGTGAAAAAACAAACGAAAACAAAGAAAAGAATTGAATTCAGGCCAAGGTCGTATCCACTTGTTTACTTGTACAAGCAACATCTGCCATGAGCAACTTCGCACAAAATACAACGAAGGCCATTCGGGTGCAGTTTTAACTCCTGACTCAGAACAGAAGCTCTTTGTGACCAAGGCGATACACAGACCGAGCACAGAGAACTTGACCAGGATTGAAAAGCGAAATAGAAGGACCCAATTTAATGAACGGTTAACAAAGAGAATATATAATATATTATAATTATTGATGTTCAGCACCGAGATGATTTAAAATTTCGGTTTCCACTAAAAAGAAAATATCGTGCAGCAACAAAAATTAAACTTAAACAAAATCTTCATTGGTATTAACTATACTTAAGTGCAATAAAATCTCCAGTAAACAAACTTTCTGCGTGAATTGTCTAATTGCAGATGCGCATATACTATATTCGGTCCTATTATATTAATATGCATATGAAAAGACACTGCATGGGTGAAATGTAAATAGAATATAAAACACTATAATTCTTAGAATCGACCACATTTTAATGGGTAACTTATTTGTTGGATAGGAAAGCAATACTTATACTATAATAGACCACATTCGAATCGAGTTTAGAAAAGCGCAGATCTCCATCAACTTAATATTCCAATGCTGCTACGTAGGCACCAATTATACTTAGGTGCAATAAAGAGGCAAGTAAATCTACAGTAAAGAAACTTCTTTGCGTGAATTTAAACTAATTAAAAGAAACCCGATAAGGAATTGTCTAACTGAAGATGAGCATATATATTCGGTCATATTATATTAATATGCACATGAAAAAGAGCAAGAATTTAGAGTGAAGAATATTAGTATATATATATTCTTAGTAATTAATCTCTTAATTAGTGGTCGATTCTAGGAAGCTGTGTTTTATATTTCTATTTGTATTTCACCATGCAGTGTTATTATATATGAAGAAATACTTCTATAAACACTGCATGGGTGAAATACAAATAGAAATATAAAACACAGCTTCCTAAAATAGACCACATTTTAATGGGTAGCGATTTGTTGGTTAGGAAAGGAAAGCAGTACTTACCATACTATAGAAGACCGCATTCAAATCAAGTTATTTAGAAAATTGTAGATCCCAATCTATGAGGAATACCGTTTTAAATTCCAATAACAATGGTGCAAAACTCAAATTTCTGTCAACTAGACATTTCCAACAAATCCGCGCTAGTTCCATTCATACTGAATCCCAGCATGCTCATATTGTTACGTAATCATTCGAACTTTGTTTTTCATGTTTCTTTTGGTTTATAGTTTGAAGAACTTGCGGTTTGTGGCAAGCAGATTTAAAGATGATTCATTTTCATTCATAACCGTTTGATGCATACGAAACAAATTTATTTTTAAAACGTGGATGCCAAGCCCACGCCTCTTACAATTGTAATACCTAAAGCATTTTTAACTGTTTAATTTTGAAAGGCATATTAGATGTTTAATTTTCGTACATTACAAATACTATAACGGTACAGAAAATAAGAAACATTACTTGCATTATTGGCAATTTAATTTTTTTTAATCTATGATAATTAAACAGTGATAATTTTCGTAAATATTGGCTTACTTTCCATGTGAAGTAAGGTTTTCTTTTATATGGGGAGGGGGAGCAAACGAAACCATGATGCTATGCTTATAGATTCATTTATAATAAATCTAATTTAAGACGTAAATTTTACAAAAGAAATCATAATAGACTGGAGAAAATCAAAGATTTTTATAAAACCTTATGTTAAAGGAGATTATATTTGATATATTAAACAATAAAAATTCAAACTCACCATAATCCTCACATATACTACAGAAAACGTTGATGACGCTCGCCACATCATCTTTGTTTTGATATACCAAACGCAATGTCTCCAACAGGTTGCGAACCACAACTTGCCTGTAAGAAGATAAAGGAACCACATTAAATAAAACCCACGAAACATGACACAATAAAGTACACACATTCAGTAATTACATATAAATGTTCTAAATAAGTATGAAATAACAATAAAAGCGGATACATAATAAAAATTGAATTCATTATTTTCTTATATATTTATTTACCACGACCAATTAAAAGAAATTCAGAGTAATTTCGGCGCAAAGGTGAAGAATCGCTCATAGGAAGAATTAAACAGCTGGCATTCAATCCACCAGCTGTCACATTGACGCATATGGGAAAAGGATGTTTGTTGAATCCTATTCCGAGAAGTCCAAGATCTACAACCCTTACAGGTGGGTGCACTTGCCCCAATGACATTTAAAAACTCGTAAAAAAACAAACACACACCAATAACTTCGCAGAGCAGTGCCTTTCCATGAAACTGCGCAATTACAAAATATAAACAGAAAAGGGGAAAACCAATGGATCTTTCTCACAAGCAAAATTTGTAACGATTTTCCCACGGCACTAGAAAATTGAACAATACATCGTTATTACTCACTGAGTTAGCATAAACATTAGATCACATGGCGTCATTACAAATTCACATTTTAATTTTTATTTTTAATATTACACATAACTCCAATAAAATATGATAAACATTTTCATTCGTGCTTTATCATACAAAATAGGAAAAAAAAACAAATGGCATTCAATATAAAACGTCGGTTATTAAAAAATAAAGCTTAATATGCGCTTGAAAGGATAAAAACATGAATAATAGTATTTTGTCAACTTTGTTTTATTATATTACTGTAATTTATTATTTCATTTAAAACTCGTTTTATTTTTCAAGCGAGAACAATAACACTTGACTCATTTTCATATTGGATATAAAACCCACGAATCTTTTAATTTTTGGTAAATTATAGTAAACGGCCTGTGAAGATGCATCTGACGAAAAACGCAAAGACGAAATATAACAAGAAGGTCTAAGTCAGATTTCAAGTTTTTTTTATAAACTTTGTTTTAAATGAGTAAACTATTTGATAAAATTGCACTTCTTTATACAGTCAAAAGTCCTCAATTACTGAAATTCCTTCTGTTTCCAAAATATTTCATTTTAACCCCAATGAATGAATTTACAATTGAAAAGTTTAAAAAAAAAAAAACCGCAATTAAGATACATAAGAATGGATGAAATTTATAAGCCGGAATAAAAATTAAAAATCTGAAAGATCATTGATAAACTGAGCAGTTGGTTGGGTGAGGCTTAAGAAAACATTAACAGTAAATTTTAATTCACAGCGTTAATGATTCCGTAATCAAATTCAGTCACAAGATATTAAGACCAGGGATGACCAACACAAATGATCTTGAGGGCCACATATAAAATTATATATCCCATATTAGATTTAGACCCACTGTAGAGATTTTCCGAGTGAAAAATTGAAACAGAATGAGTTATTCTTACATGTAAATATAGATAATATAATAATGATACTAAACTCGCATTGTAAAGAGATATAACACTATAAATGAAATCATTAAAAAATATTTATTTTATGAGCATTATTATTTGTTTGAGCACGAATATTACTTTAAAATCACAGTTAATTTTTGTCTCATAATTTCGACAATTTTTGAATTTATATGTTGTGGAATTGAATTAATGTGGATAATTTGAATTTTGAATATAATATATGGATGAACAAATAATGTATTTTCAGTACGTTGATTTTCACTCCTTTTGCCATTATAAAACAAGTATATTAATACATTTTATAAAAGTGTGATAAATCTGACGGCCCGGAAAAATATTCAAGGCGTCCCGAGGGATGGCCATCCCTTCTATAGACAATAATTTGATAAGTAAGAAAATTGAAACTATTTCGTACTTCCGCGTGGTAATACACCGGCATTCTACAATCCATTCCACGCCCTTAAGAAAATAGCATGTTAGGCCATCCAACCATCTATATCTTCCGAATACATTAAATGAATTAAAATTTTATAATAACATAGTTTACATTTAAGTTTGAGTTAAGAAGAGCCATGTTAAATTTGAATCCTTTTCATAACAGTAATTAATAAAAAAAAAAAAAGTAAATTTAATGCACGAAACTAAAATTTCGTTTCCAAAAAAACTTATTACAATCCAAGATGTTTATGTACATACAACTGATGTTTTAATGAAATAAATATTCTGTTCAGTTTTTAAAAACTTATTCGTTTCTTTTCTTTTTCTCTAGATCAGAAAACCACTTTTTGAAACCTCTGAATAGAAACCAAAAATGATTTTGGAAACTGGATTTCACTACTCATAGAAACAATCAAATATGACTCATTACCATCAGTCGAAAATGATTTATTTTACTTAAAACGCTTTTTGTAATAACTTACTCTCACTTTAAAATAAATTTTGAACTCTTTCTTACCAGAATTTTACAACTCATTGCACAACGCAAAACCAAATTTAAACTACATTCCAAGAACTAAACTTCTGTAGCACAACCATTTGCCTAACTTTCATTTCAAAATTCTAGATATTACAAAACAAGAATTTTTTCCCCCCTTGGTGGAGTTCATAACTTCCAATAGCAATGAAAGTAAACGTTTGAAATAAAACAAAAACAATATTTTAAAACATGAAAGATATTCTAAGGAACTGTAAGGAATAAAAATAACTGCTAAATCTGTAAAAGCAGATCTACGCACACAGATTTCATGTGCAGTCTTTCAACTACGAAAAATTGCATATTATAAATTTATGAAACGCTTATACGCAGATTATTAAGATTCAAATAACTAAGGCCAACCCAAATGATTTTGCAAGAAACTTTGGAAATGCATCATAAGATAATGGCCGAATATAAAATAATAATCATAAGATAAGGCCGAATATAAAATATATAACCATAGACACGCCTCACTGTAGACATTTTTGCGGAAACATAACAAGTTACTATTTTTGTGTTTACTGTTATTCTTACATATAAACATAGATAATGTAATAATAATGATACTATACGCACATAGTAAAGAAATACACAAAAATAAAAATGAAATATATAATATAAATATAAATGAAATCATTAAAAAATATTTTACTAGTGCGGTATTTGTTCGAGCAAGAATATTATTTAACAATTTAATGAAAGTTAATTTTTAAATATGTGGATGCACAAATAATATATTTTAATACATTGGCTTTCACTACTTTAGTCATTATAAAACAAACATATTTTGTAAAAGTGTAATAAATCTCACAGGCCACAAAATTATTCAAGTACGCGGCCTGCGGATTGGCCAAGTAAGTAATGGATTTTTAATGCATCAGTAGAGTTACAAATTTTTGTTAAGACAGTTCTTGAATTAAAATACTACTGAATATAATATAATGAAAAAGCCTAAAATTCGCTCTTAATATCAGCTATAAAATCGGTAGCAAATAAGAAACATTACATGGATACAGGACAGATCAAAGTCAAAAATCTTATCTTAAGAAACAACTCCTTCCAGGAAATAGTAATTAGTGCGTTCACTTTGCTTACAATATGTAAACACCTTGTTTTCGTTCTGCAATTTATTTCTTCGCTACTATACAAAGTCCAGATTTAGACACAAGTTTCTCTTGTATATATATAGGACATGAAAGCAGTGACTGATGTAATGAATGCTATTTATTCACATCTTGTTTACTATTTATTACTTTTGAAAAGATGGCCCAAATAAACATCTGTTTTATCCGTAATAATATGCGTTTCTAAACTTCGATATATAAACACACCATAACAAACTGTTATGCAAACCTAAAAGTCCTGGACAGAATGTATAAAAACTTTGTAGTAAACGGTTGTGTGCCAGCCATTGAAATTAAGTATTAAAAATTTCAGGAAATAATGTAATTCCTTTTTTTTACAAGACGGCCCAAATAAACATCAGTTTTATCCGCAATAAATGCGTTTCTAAACTGATACCTAAACACCCCATAACAAACCTGGACAGAATACACAAACTTTCCACTGGAATTTAGCACTAAAATTTTCAGGAAATAATGTAATATTCCTTTTTGAAATAGAATAGGGGAAATAATTAAACTAATAAATGCGTTGAATTTTCCTTAACATAACGCAGCAGTTTGTACTTAATTACAAAACTGTTAATTTAAGTATATGAATCTATATAAGTATATTAAGTAAGTAAGTATATCTGTAAGTCATTTATACATGTTTTAAAGACCGCAATTATAGATATCACCCGAAATATCTAGAGGTTCATTCTTAAATGCAAGGACCTTTATTATAATGATATGGTTTTGCTGTACAATATCCAAAACATTACACATAATTCAGGATAAAATTAATGACACGTATTTAAAGAACTTTTGTATACAGTTAAGAATTTCTTAAAAACTACTAAAGCATAATTAAGAAACTGGCAAACTATCCAGTTACCAAATTAGGAAAAACAAAATTAGTTTTTCGAAATCATTGCCACAGTTAAAGCAACAAAAACTATACGTTTCAAATTAAGATTTAAGCTATTCGTAAATACAAGGTAATCGAGAATAAAATAAATCGAAAATATTCTGATCTAAATTAACCTGCAGAAACGATTATAAATTGTAGGTTTAAATGAATTAAACAGAAAAATTGATAATGTGATTCCACTATTATAAATATATTTCTTGGAAAAAATAATCATTTACTAGGCTGTTTATAACGAATTAATAGTAAATGACATTTACTTGTCTTTAGAATTTTTTTTCCTCTTTAATTTAAAAGGAGAAATTTTTTTTTTACAAAAACAATAAATCAATACACTAAATTTTATGAAAATTCGTGATTTATGAATGATTACCAAATCCTTTAACATTAAATAGCTTTATAAAAATATGGGAATTGAGGAAAATATACAACATACACCATATTGAATAAATAAAACATTTATGTAGTTTCGATAGTTAATTTTACAGTTATATTAATTTTATAGTTTATTTTTAGCTCTATGAATTAAATAATAGTTTAAAATACTTAAATCATCAGTATAATACTTAAATAAGTATAAATAAAAAGTCAAATATACAATTATGCTAATTTTTATTTATTTTTCATACTAGAATATTGGGGATTTTTTTTTCCTGGAATTTAAAAATAAACTTTTAATTTAAAATGTTCACTATCTAAACCCAAACCCAACCCAAATGATCTTGCGGGCCACTTTGACAATGCAATATAACTCCGTGGGCCGCATATAAAATTATATATCCCTTTAGTATTAGATTTAAACCCACTAAACATTTTTAGAGTGAAAAATTGAAACAATGTTAATAATAATTATTTTTGTGTTTACAATTATTCTTACATGTAAACACAGATAATATATGATGCTAAACGCACAAAAAAATGAAATATAAGAACAAAAATGAAATCATTAAAAATATTTATTTTACTAGTGCGATATTTGTTTGAGCAAGAATATTAACTTTAATTTTAAGTTAATTTTTTCTCACAATTTCGGCAGTTAATTTTTGAACATATGAATGCACACATATTTTTTTTAATGCATTGGTTTACTTTGGCCATTATCAAATAAATATATTTTGTAAACGTGTGATAAATCTCACGGGTAGGAAAAATATTCAAGGTGTGGGACGCATGGGCGGGTAGGCCACCCCACTAAACTAAATTTAATAAAAATTTCACGACATTTTATGAAAACGGACTCAGAAATAATGCATACAAAATACGAATTCACATTTACAAATTTTAAAGTATTTGGAATCGTCAATTAAATTCGCATTAAAAATAGACTTTCAGAAGTTTAGAAATAATTTAATATATCACTTTTATTGGTAATCAAAATTTTTAGAAACAAGTCTATAATTCTATTTTCTGAAGCATGTCTGGCGGTTTAACAAGCAAACTGTTACAAAATAATTCTTTCATTTTATTTTACAGTGTATTTTTTATATGCCCATATATACATCTCATTTTATAAGGTATACAATCTAAGTATATATTTAAAAAATGTTTTTTTTTTTTTTTTTTTTTTTTTTTTTTTTTTTTAGTACGCTTGTTGTTTTAGATATTAAAATTTGAGCACATAATCTCAGTATTATTTGATTTTCTGCCACTTTGCTAGTACCTCTTCATACAATTATTTGCAGCCCTCGCTAGTCGATTTAGAATTCTTATTTGTATTTTGAAAAAATATAAACAAGAATTAAATCAATCCAGTTTCTTTCCGAGAAAAGAAATTGAATTGATTCCAGATTTTATTTTTGGTGAATTAACGAGATGTTAATAAAATAATTTTGAGAGTAAAATCGTTTATTGGTTAAATCATCTGGTTAATCATTGCCCATCCGGTTTTAATGTATTTTTTGAAAAAATTGAATGTTAACTGATATGAAGCAGATTATTTGTAAATTTTGCATTAAAAATAGACATGCTTTCAAAAGTTAGAAATACTTTAATATCACTTTTATTGGTAATAAAATTTTTTAGAAACTAGTACATAATTTTATTTTGAGAAATAAATTCGGATTCAGAAGCAAGCTATTGAAAAATTATTTCTTTCCGAGAAATCATGGTTTTAATTTCGGTGAATAGATGATAGATTTTAATAAATTAATTTTTGAGAGTAAAACCGTTTATTGATTACATCATTTAGTTTCTAAAATAGTGGGGGGAAAGGGAATTACCCATCTATTTTCAATGATTTTTTTGAAAAATTGAATGTTAACTGATATGAAGCAGATTATTTGCATCCAGAAACGTTGATACACTCTGTTCTGTATTATCTCGATCGCAGGCACCAAGATTACTAACCGCCAAACCACAATGGCACGTTTCAATAACAGCAACACTGGGCCAACCGGAGGATTTTAAAATGAGCGCTTGGGAAGGATCTTTTTGAAATAGAAATTCAGAAATAATGCATACAAAATACGAATTCACATTTATAAATTTTTGTAGTATTTAGAATCGTACATTAAAAATAGACATGCTTTCAAAAGTTAAAAAAAATTGTTAATATCACTTTTATTGGTAATCAAAATGTTTAGAAACAAGTCATAATCGTACTTATTTGGAAAAACATCCGGCGGTTTACCAAGCAAATTATTAAACAAATAATTATTTCTCTCTCAGAAATCGGGGCTGTAATTTTAGTGAATTGACGATAGATTTTAATATATTAATTTTGAGAGTAAAACCGTTTATTGATTGAATCATCTGAAAAATAAAGAGATATGCCCATGTGTTTTTAATGTATTTTTTGAAATATTGAATGTTAACTGATATGAAGCAGGATATTTGCATCCACAAACGTCGATACACTCTGTTCTGCACTATCTCGATCACAGGCACCGAGATTCCTAACCGCCAAACCACAGTGGCACGTTTCAATAACAGCAACCGGGAGGATTTGAAAATGAACGCTTGGGAAGAAGGGAGAGGTTGTGCGGCGCCATCAAGTCCATGCCAGCCAGCGACAGAATTATGCTGTGGCTGGCGCTATGCAAACCATGAGGAAGACAGCCGCTTATCGTCAAGCCAGGGAAGTTTTTGCCCGCCTACACGAACCGCTACATTCCATGGGCCAAAGGGTAAAGTCGAGACCACTGCTTTTCGAAAGGGTATTCTGCAGCAATCCGAGATCCCATTGAATAACACCGCGAACCGATGGAATTGTAAAAATTTGAACAACGCTTTCCCACATTAAAAATTCGCTCCCGAGCCAAAAAAAAAAAAAAAAAAAAACATTTAGCTGCTTGTCTTAATTCAAAATACAGACAATTAAATCGACTGCAAATAGTTGGATGGAGATGTATTAGTAAATGGCAGGAATTCGGATTAGCATGGTGGCAGAAAATCAGAAATAAGACTGAATAGTTATTTTAGATAAAATTTGAGTCCAAGTATTAAAAAAAAAAAAAAAATGGCTAACATTTTGTTCATATATACTTATATTGTATACCTTACTAAATGAAAGTTTTATTTTATATAAAAAATCGGGCTGTGGACAAACATTTTAAAAGTTTGGGCTTTGAATATACATTTGAAAATTTCATTGCTCTAATAATGAAATGTACATGAAAATTTACTATCAGATTAAAATCTGATTTTTATTATAAAAGTTGACAAACCATTGTTATCACGACAGAATGACCAAAAATAATTGAATTATTTTAACAATTTTTCGTTATATTTTGATTTAAGAGCAAAAAAAATTTAGTTTTTCATAATTATTGTAATTCATTTTGTTTAAAGGATACATTTTCTAAACTGAGGATTATCTATATGGCCAGCATTCGCAAAGTTCAGAAATATATACATATATGAAAGAAATGTACTATATCAAGTCTTTTTTTTGCACCATCAACAAATATTAATTCACAAGGATGACTAGATGGAATGGAGTGAATGAATCGCCGACAAACAGGTTCTTGGGGGTGGATGAATGTTAACATTATCCACCAATCAGATGAAAGACTTCCAAGTTCCCATGACCACTAACGAAAAGGTCTCTCCCTCCGGGAGATTGCAAAGAAAACAGGTTAAATAGTATGCCCCCCCCCCCCCCTTTCGAGGAAGGGAAAGAAGAAGAAAAAAAATTGAAATGGCTGGAATGTCGAGCATGCCAAGTTAATCTCACTTTGGGAGGCCCGATCTTGCTTTTGCAAGATGTCAATATTTCATTTTTTGGACATAAGTTGTGTTCAAGAAAACATCTTCAAGGAATGGAGCGTTTTTCTTGAAATAGAAAGTTGTGAATAATAGACATTTTCGACAGCCCTTCAATAACAAGTTTAAATCATGGCTATACATCAAATAGGCATGACATAGAATGGTAAAAGTAATATTAAATAAATTAAAATCCTAGTTTTTATTTTTGCAGATAACTCTAAAAATTACTACAATTGTTTTTTAATATTTTATGGAATAAACCAAAGTGTAGCTTCTATTCTTATATATATAAAAAAAGTTATATTATTCTTATATAAAAAAAATGGTTCTATTATTCTTATATAAAAAAAATGGTTCTATTATTCCTACATAAAATTTTTTTCATTCTTACATAATTTTGTTGAATTAAGAAATAGAATTAATTTTGCTACAACTTCCAACTCAGTGTATAAAACTATGATTTGATAATAGAAATATTCAAATATAACTTGTAACGCTTAAAAAAGTATTTATCTGAATTTTTCAATAAAACTCATGTGTAACCAGTAAAGAGAAAATAGAATGTATTATCAAAAAATGAGGAAGAGTTTTGAAATTTCTTAAGACAAATTGCTTACTACTAAAACAATTGCCATTGATCAAAATGGATATTTTTTTTTTTTTTTTTTGGCCTGACCAGGTCAAAATCGCTATGTTCGAGAAGATTTCGCAAGGTACAGGGACTAACCATCACAGGATATTTTTCGCCTGCAGCAAAACACCGAATCTACACAGCACAAGAACGCATAAGCAAAAAATAGAAAATCAGTTCGGCGGGAAAAAGAATATGAAAGAAAAAAATAATAAATAAAATGAAGCTGGGGCCACTGACCCAATGTGGTATTTCATCCTCGGGAGAGCAAAATTTCTCGCAAATACCTGCACGTATCTACCTACAGCGAGTAGGTAGGTAGAGGGGGGGGGGGGGGAAGAAAGGTATACTCGATTTTGGTTGGACGTCGGCAATGCTTTTGAAGAATGCCGCCGTGAACTGGCAGATGAAGTTCAACCCCCCATGTGAGAAGAAAAGTTGTAGGTATAGGTTGACGGGGGCACGTTCTTTTTCGCCAAATCTCGTTCGCATACCGCGATGGCTTCCTGCTTTTATTCATCGCAGGTATTAGATTCACACGCATCCGAAATAATGATGGCTGATTTGAATGCAAGGCTGATCACACAAAAGCACAACTACAACCCATTTTGTTTGAAAGTATGTAACATATTAGTTAGTGCCCCGACGCAGATGAATTATACATGGAATGTGCTTACAGATGCTTTGGCCCGAGGCTAGAATCTCGTAATTCGGCAACATATCTGCCTTGAGGGGACAACAAGAGAGACGATTCGAAGATAAGGAGGAATTCAACTATCCAATTCAAGTGAAAATTTAATTGTCACAAAATTTAAATCCAGCTATAACAATTTTTTTTTAAACTTAATATGTTAAATATCACATGTTAATTTTCAAACTTTTAAGAACAGTCTTCCAATGCAAACATTTTAATCTCAACAAATATTTAATATATTTTCCTTTTTAGTTTTTATAAAGTAAAATTTTATAAATCTTTTTAACATTACAATTTTGTAGAAAATTCTAATATCAAAAAAGAAGAAAAAAATGGCAATTGGCGTATCGATTATTAAGTACCAATGGAGATGGACCCCTTAACCTCCTCATTTTAATTCATATATAAAATTTACGATTGTCAATAAGACTGCTTAATGTTAGTATATGTTAAAAAAGTTTGGTAAAGTTTCTGAAAATTTAAAAATGGTACTCTAAAAATTTAAAAATACTAAAAATAAAAGCAAGAAAAATATAAAAAGTTCAAAATTCTCAAACCCACAGTATACATTAAGACATTGATGAAAATAAAAGATGGTCAATAATCGTGATGAATTAAATGAACTAGAATATCAATGATTAATATATACCATAAATTTGCCAGCTTTACATAAGCTTCTACAGAAGAAGAAATTTCTAATAATCCCACATCCTAAATTTGAGAAAAATTTCTCTGTAAAACATTAAAAACGCGATCATTTAGGAATTAATGTATTGGATTATTCAATGTACTTTGTATTAAACCATTTCCTGTCGGAAAGATTCCAGAAACGATCTTACAATTTGGAACCATCGTGCAATGAGCAATTGTCAGTACTTTATATTTTTTTGAAGTTTTTAACAATGATCCATCTCAAAAATTAAAAACTAATAAAATTTAGTACAATAAAATGTAAATTTTAATCAACATATAATACAAAAGATTTGTGAATACATCTCATATGAAAAACAGCCTTTACCGAATATTTTAGGCCATTTCTACAAATGCTGTACATGACTTATTCACATAAATACTATTGCAAATTTTAATTTATTAGACGAGATTTTTTAATACAAAATTAATGCCTTAAAATAACAGAATTTAATGACTCAAATAATATTCTATGGTACATATTTTACCCCTATTTTTATAGAAAATTTAAGTAATGCACAGAATTATTTATAATTTAGAAGTTCAGTAAAAAACAACCAAAATACATTTATTTTTAGTAACCTTTTTGCAAAGTATCTCAAAAAAAGGTGTTAAAAAACATATTATATATTAAAAATTTAATTTAAATTATAAATATCTTGCTCAAATATTTTTCAAATAAGCAATTCTTGGATGCTACAAATATAACTTTTAATAAAATGCTGCTATCCAACAAAAAATTTCATTTAAACCAATTTTTAAAAATTACAAAAGTAATTACATTCATAAGCAATATATTCAGAATGTGGGGATATGACTGCTAACATTGAAATTAACAAGCATCTTTTTGTAGAAACTTATTGGCAGTTAAAATAATTTTTTTAAAACAAATGCCCTTTATTCAAATAATGAAAATTATTCTAATAATTAGAATTTTGCTTGTATTTATTTTGCTAATGTTTAAACATTTTTTTTTAGTTCGGGGTTATTTTTACAGAATAATTTAGTTCATATAATAACTTTGCAAGATTGGTGAGAAAAATTCCCTAATTCCAATAAAGAAATTTTAATAGAGAAAACATCTCGCCGTATTTTACAAAATTGAAACATCTGAAATAGAATTTATAAAAACAGTAGATAGTGTTTGTTTTATATTAATGTAAAAAAAAAAAAAAATACATTGTATTAAGAAAATCTTAACAGATTATGCAATATTAAAATGATATTTCATGGGAGAAAAACTTTTATTATTATTATAATGATTTCCAACATCATTTAATTTTAAGCTTAACATTACTGAAAATATCTAGGGATCAAATTAAAAATTGATTCTTTTTTGAGATGAATAGTTTAGATCTATTTTAGAGGTTTCACCTCATTGAAAAAAAAATCTCATAAAAATGTATACGTGCGTATAATATACAAATGTTTACTACATACATACATATTCCAGCTTTGACTCATACTTTCTGGATAGTATTATAAACTATATCTTTGAAAATCTACTAGAAATTATTCAATATACTTAAAATTATTAGTTGGCTCTAGCGGCATTTATAAATTCATAAAAGTTATCAGTTATAAGGAGTAATGGATAATTTCTTTAATAAATAACAATACATTTAATAATAAAAAAAAACGATTTAAAAAGTTATTTAAAGATAATATTTGTAACAGTTTAAAAAAAAAATTTTAATAAAAATTTTAAAAATTGGTAAATCTCACATCAATCCAATTTTTAAAAAATAAAAAACAAACCTACTTATTTTAATAAAAAAATATAAAATATATAGTAAAACAAATTCAAGGATTATTTTAATGTATTGTCCATCAATTAGAAACGGAATACCAAATTCTATACAACGGAAGTATCCAATTTTTTTTTTTTTTTTTTTAAAAAATTTAGGGAAAAAAAAAAAATTTTTTTATAAAAAATTAATAAAATTTTTTTTTTTTTTTTTTTAAATACTTTCTGGAAAATATAAATATATTATGATGAAACATTCATTACAGTTAAACATTTTTTAAAAAATGCTTAAGCTTAAAGTTGTTTATTAGCCAATTATCAATTCAAGTTCATAAAAATGCGGCTAGCTATAAACAAGCATTGTTGACAAATTTGCGTATATTACACATATACATACATTATGAATAAATCATTTATATTTGAAAAAAATGAAATTAACATTTTTATATGACAAACATAATTCCAATTATACCCTAATCAACACACCAATAAAAGTAAAATATAAAACTCACTTTTTGGCCTTAGATGAGACATTCCTTAAAACCGGATGTTGTTGAAAGGGGGGTTTTTGAGGGACTCACCCAGCGTCCTTGAGAGTATAACTCCAGAGGGAAGAGGAAAAAAAATAATTTTTTTTCTTCCTAAAGATCCCCTCTCGGTCGGAACCACGAATTTGCAGCAGGCACAGGCCAGAAAAACTACCCTCTCTCCCCTTCCATCTTTTTCCCTGAACCCGCCCGACATCTTTGGCAGGATGCCAAGCCAGCGGAAAAGGGAGACGCTGGCGCCGTCTGTGGGAAATCCGGCGAACCAATGCTCCAACCAAACATTTTTGGCGGTGGCAAAAAACATGTGGGAGGTTCGCAATGCAATTCATTATGAATGGGAGACAGATGTTTGCGGAGGCAGTAGTTCTTGCTCTGAGTCATCCTGATGCGGTATACAGAGGAGTTGTGTGTCACGACTGCGACCAGGGTCCCACCAAAAGTAAACGACCACTTCCTGTGTGTCCGACACCCTACTCGCTGTAGCATCCAAGAGGAAATCGCAATTAAGCCCTTTTCTAAGAGACAATATCCGGTGCCACACACGCGTTTGGCCTGAGTCACTGCTCAGAAGATTATTACATTCGCCAACATGGATTGTTCCATCTTTTGATGAGATTTCTTCCATCTGATTCTAATACACATTTCAGAAAATTAAATTCATTCAATATATTCTATTATAATCATATTAAGCGTAATCCAGAAATTTCAAAGTCATTTCGCTTGGTTAGCTGTAGATGATTACTAGTATAAGCCATTTAAAGACATGCCCATTCATACTATAAAAACATCAAAGCTTATTTTTTGTCTCTCCAAATTCTTCCATTCCTAAAACAAGTTTAGATATCGATAACAGTTGGAAGGAAACCTCAGAATCTAAATAAGGTTGTAATACTAAATACAACACAATAATTCAAATTTTTTCAAACAATCCGTTGATGTTATTCCTGGAATAATATCCACAAGCTAAATACTGTGGCTTCAAAGGAAGGCAAGTCCACTGGGTTGCGATTAAATCCATAATAAGGAAATGGAAGTTTCACTTTAGAACACCAAAACTAAATTCCACACAAGACACTTTGGGAACATGACACTCATCAAGTTTTGATTTCGAAGAACATGAAGGAACAGATGTGTCCGAAAAAAATACTGAAAACGCGAAACTGGCCACCCAAAAAACTCCGCGCTCCATTGCAAACGATGAAGAAATCGCACACTGCCATCGACGAAAGAGCGGGACTGCCATGAGAAAAAGCAAAAGCGGACCAAACACCGCCAAGAGCGCGAAGAACCTCGACCAACCAGAGCGTTCCCGCCAAATCGAGGCATCCATTCAGAAAGCGCGGTTGGCAAAATAAACTCAAAAAGAAAAAAGAAAATCCAAAATGGGTGCGGAGAGTGCACAGAGGAGGGGGAATTCGGTTAGAAATCGCAGGGAAGGGATGAGGATGGGAGAGAAAGTTCGGTCGCGGTTCATTCACAAGCGCCCAGTCCATTAGAACCCAGCCCTTGCTGAGGCAATGGCATCGGAGGGGTGGGTGGATGGAAAGCGGAGGGGTACGAAAAAGGAAGTTTGCGTACGGGGGAGGGAGGGTATATTCCTTGCCCTGGGTCCACTTCGCCGGTGAAGTTTTGTCATAATTCGCTCGCCGAGGAGTGAGTATCATTAACATACTTCATAACACAGGCGGCCATTGACCCACTTTTTGTTGCCGTTGAACTGCCTGAGTGTGATCTTAACCTCTGGACTCGTATGTGAACAGCGGTCGCGGGAAGATCTTGGAAACTGGATAAGGGAAGGGAAGAGATTACCAGGAGATACGATTAGAATGTTTGTGCAGCGCAGTTGGGAAAATAGAAACGGGCATTTTGCAGAGCGCTGATAGATCTCTCGTGAATACCAGAAACTACACTTTTAGAACAATCATAACCGTTCACTCATATGTCGATAAAAAGAAGAAAAAAAATGATGGCATTATATTATAATTTGAATTAGAATTTTTGCTTCAGCATTAATGAATAAAAAAAAAAGCTCCGCTAGATTCGATTTTAAACTACTTGAAATTATAAACTTCGAAACCAATAAATATTATATAACCCAATTATTTACCAATCTTGATAGGATTCCTCATTAAAATCTGATATCGAGTGATCGTTAAATTTTTTTTAAAAAAAAAGCTAAACAATCGTATTTTTAATAAATAATAAATAGTAGAAATATCAACAGTAATAAATAACAAAATTAGTTATAAAGGGCTTAGAGAGAATATTTTCACATTAAATGATTCTCTGGCGAAGAAAAGATGAAAGTATAAACGGAAAAACAAAATGATGATTCATAGATGATTGATGTTTTTTAGAAGTATACACTAGGATATTTATAAAGTATACGATGATATATTATTAAATTGAATCAACATTAGATATTTTTCAAAAAGATAAAAAGTTATAGGCATGCTGTTTAAGGGGGGGGGGGAATATTAAAATTATACAACAAGTAAAAAATATTACACAAGTTTATATTTGTTTCCCATTAAAGTGCTTTCAATAAATTATTGAAATCATTACGAATACGTATCGATATATATGTATGTATTTCGGCATTAAAAAACTAATACATACATGGAGTTATGATTTGGGTATAAATAGTACAAAGTTCTAAATTATAAATATGACGTATTAAAAATATATCTGCTCTGAACATATAATAGCAGATATTTACTCATATAGTTAATACTAATTGAATGAGTAAGTAATTGAAGTATTGATATCAGCATAAAAGAATTCTTTTTAATACTTAATAAATATGTTTCAAAATAGGTTTAAGTACTAACTAATAGGTTTAAGTATTAAAAAGTACGTATTAAGTAAATACGTTTTAAATTTGTTTCAATACATTAAGCAATAAAGAAAATATGTCGTGCAAAATTATATCATAGACAAAAAAAACGCTTTTAAATTACCACTAAATTTACAGATTATTAAGAGGTGATATTTGATACTAAAAATTTTATAATTTTCACTCATACTTTAAAAATTATTAACACCCATGCATGTTAAGAGATTTCATTTGCTGTTCACATTTCTACTGATAGCATAAAAGAAATATATTTTTTTAATGGTCTTTTAGCAGTTAACGTATAACAAACACAAATTTGAATTGAGAGAGTAATTTGTACAACATTATTCACCGCAAACGAACTGGAAGAAGCAGTGCTTCATCACAAAACAAATTACCTGCAAATAACTTGCTTTTCACCACTAAGGGATTAGAAAATATGTGAAGAATTCATCCCTCTGAAATGGATTCTGGGAAGGGGGGTGATAAATCCAAGTCGGGGCAGGAGGGAAACGAAAGGGGGCGAACACGTCACGGAACGGAAAAGGGGTCTAGAAATGGGAGGTTTTAAAAAGTAACCAATAACAGGGCTACAAAAAATATAGAAATCAACGGAAGTACAAACAGGTCACCACCAAGGTCGCAAGTGGGGAAAACATCCTCACGGGAGAGAAGAAAAAATTTTTTTTTGTAATTTATACTACATTTCCTACAATTTTCCTACTTTCACAGAAAACGAATCAACAAGAACTAAATTTTATATTTAGATGGCAATTTTTCGGAGAAATGAAATTTCCACAATATTAAAAGAAGGTATGAAACAAAGTTCGTTGGACCATTAGTATAAAATTTTAAAATTGTACGATATTAAAATATTCCCCTCCAATATATTGCATTAAAACGTAATTCGTTATATAATTCAATAGTAATTTTGTCACTTGTTCAATATTTCCAGTATTTGCTTTATCACGAACAGTTTAGAACAGGGGTGGCCAACCCAAATGATCTTGAGTCACTTTGGAAATGCATCATAACTCTGCATATAAAATTATATATCCAAATATTAGATTTAGACCCACTATGTGAAAAATTGAAACAATGAGTTATTTTTGTGTTACTATTATTCTGACATATAAACAAAGATAATATAATAATAACGATACTAAACGCATATTGTAACGAAATATATAACACTAAAAATGAAATATGAAAATATAAATAAAATAAAAAATTCAAATCATTAAAAAATATTTATTTTACTAGTGCGATATTTGTTTCTCCTCTCTCACTTAGTTTTTGCAAATCGTTCTCAATTTGGGTATTTGCACATCGTAATGGGTGTTGCTGGTTAGCGTCCGTTATGTTTGATCATGTTTTGTGTTGAATCAATTTCATTTTCGGGAGAAAAAAAAGAAAAAGACGGGTGTTAATTGAAACAAAAGTGCTAACTTTCTGATCCAGATTTCTCAAATTGGATCATATGGATGCACAGATAATGTATTTAATACATTGCTTTTCACTACTTTGACAATTATAAAATATATTTTGTAGAAGTGTGATAAATCTCAAGTGCCGCAAAAATATTCAAGGCGGCGCGCGAGGTTGCCCACCCCTGATTTAAGCTGTAAGAAGTTCTACGTTGATGGATATAATTAATACACATGTTGAAATTTAATTGAATGGATCTCAGTAATACATGACGTTATAGTTATTTAGAACAAATAAAATGCTCGTTCGACCAACAGTTTTAATCAACTGATATTTTGTTAAAAAAATCCATCAAATAGTGTTTACCTCCAGAAGCACTGAAATATTGTTTCACTATATAGATTCCAGATGGTTCCCAGTAATCAAATTTGTTGGCAATTTTCTCACTCATGAAACATTACGAAACAAGAAATTTTTTTCCTTTAGCGGCAAATCATATTTTTATTTTAAATTGGATTGTTTAAACTAAACAATTTAAACATCCAAAAGAAGAAAAAAAATCTTCGTAATTGCATCAATACACAAAATATTTTGTTTTTGAAGAAACTGCTTGAAATAATCATAAGAGTTTTAGAAGTGTATCTCCAACAGAAAGTATAGTATTTCTTCGGAGCATTTTTAATGGTTATGTATTTCAAAGTAACAAGCACATCAATTATTCCCTACCTTTGGCTCCTTGTTCCCCTGACAACATAACCTGGTTCCGCATCCGCCAGCCATGAGGTGATCTCCTGTATTTCCCCCATTTCCTTAAAATGTATCCTTATTATTAATAATAGCTGGTCGAGTAGTATCAGTTTTTGACAATGAAACTTTCAATGTAGGAAAAAACTAGATACTATCTTATCGGTGATCTATGTTTCTATTTTGTTGTTAGGGCTTACAGTAAGTTTTGAAATGTTGCATCATCAATTCAATCGTTAATTTCAGCATTTTTTTTATTAACTTCAATTTTGTTCTATTGAATACAGGGAATTGAAACAAATAAAAATAAAAAATCATATAGACTATAAAACAGAGAGAAAGTACATTTTCAGTTATGCGCATCAAAAAAAAAAAGGGGGAGGTAAATGAAACGGCATGATTATTTTTCTCGTAAAATTAAATCTGATTTTCAAAAAAAAAAATTTCATTTAAAAAATTTTTTAATTAAATTAAAGATTTTCATGTACCATTCTTAACTTAAACATAAGAGAATTAGATTTCTAAATTACAAAATGCTTTAATACAGTAGCCCAATTTATATCGCTCTTGTCTATATTATAAATACAATAAAGTGAGGCGCGCTATATCAAAGGATTGTTGTATTTTAAACAGCATTTCAAATCTTCAAGCAATTGAATCAATTACCAGCAACAAAATTCGTATCCGGTTTTAAATAAAAACTGATGATAAAAATAATGATTCAATTTATTTACAACACGAACAAACAAAATCAAACGTAAATAATTAACAACTATTGGCAAACGTGGCTCGTTGGTATTACTAGAATTCTTTATGAAGTTAAGCCCATTTAAAATGTTAACGATGATTCTGAAAATCATAATTTGGTTTTAAAAAAAAACTTAAATACAGGACTTCCGGTTTGTTAACGATGGAAAATCGGGACTTAAAAATGGATTACTAATCGCAGAAACCGCATCCTACTTTTGTCCGAGGTCAGGACATAAGAATTCCACGCTATCGCAGATTTGCCAAGACCGTGAGTAAACAAGTAAGAAGTGGCTTTTATCGGCGGTCTCAGAACCATAAACCTGATAATCTAAGAGATAGAAATGGAAGGAAGGATAAGTTGTAATGTATTGAGTAACGCTGACATTATCTTTCTGTACCTATCACAAGTAGCGGAAATGTCCTCCAACGGAATACGGATTTCAAATCCTTACTTGCTGTGCCCGTATCACAAATTAGTGCTTTCAGTAGTTTTACTTTTTCAATAGTTATGTGGCATCGACAACTGGTCCCTAATTTTACCGAATTTAAACTTAAATTCTTTTATGTTTTAATTTTTATTTTGTATTTTACTTTTAGTATTTTTTTTTAAATTTTTTGAGAACCATTTACTTAATTTAGAAACTATCTTGTTATATTTTCAATGCTAACCTAAAGCAGCCAATTATAATCGTAAATTTTATTATGATTTAAGATGAGGAAGTCTATCCCCATTGGTACTCCGTGATGGTACGCCAGTTGCCAGCAAATTAGCCTTCATAACACTAAATGTATTGAATTTTAATATACTTTTAATTTTTTATCTTTTATTAATTTTTAGTATTTTTTAAATTTTTAGAGCACCATTTGAATTTTTAGAAACTTTATTTTTATTTCCATTACTAGCCTAAAGTAGCCACTTATAAATGTATATATGTGAATTACGATAAAGTTAAGGGGTCTATTCTCATGGGTATTCTGTAATCGGTACACCAGTTGCCACCTTTATAAATTACAGTAACAAGAAGCTTCATTAAGAATATTCTAACAACGACAACTTTTGGCAAATGAAATATGTTACCAATGGCCAGAACTAATTTTTCTTGGGAATTGGGTCACACTATTTTTAATTATAAATGTTAACTCAATAGGGAAAAAATTTATATTAAATCATTAATCCAGAAATTTCGATAATGAAATATCGCAAATTTAAGAAAAAATGTACATTTACACTAATTTTATCCAAAAAAAATTTTTTTAAATATTTTTTTACAGTTGTTAGTTCCATAATTCATTATAATTATTTCACTGCGTGAAATATTTCTTCACAGGCGTTATTACAATTATTTCCTTGCGTAAAATATTTCTTGCAGGCATTACGTAAGTAATGCATTAGAATTATTTCATTTTGTAAAATATATTTTTTATATAGACGTTAGTTATGTAACGCATAAGAATTATTTCATTGTATAAAATATTTTTTATATAGACGTTATATAACGCATAAGAATTATTTCATTGTATAAAATATTTTTTATATAGACGTTAGTTATATAACGCATAAGAATTATTTCATTGTATAAAATATGTTTTATATAGACGTTAGTTATATAACGCATAAGAATTATTTCATTGTATAAAATATTTTTTATATAGACGTTAGTTATGTAACGCATAAGAATTATTTCATTGTATAAAATATTTTTTATATAGACGTTAGTTATATAACGCATAAGAATTATTTCATTGTATAAAATATTTTTTATATAGACGTTATATAACGCATAAGAATTATTTCATTGTATAAAATATTTTTTATATAGACGTTAGTTATGTAACGCATAAGAATTATTTCATTGTATAAAATATTTTTTATATAGACGTTAGTTATGTAACGCATAAGAATTATTTCATTGTATAAAATATTTTTTATATAGACGTTAGTTATGTCACGCATTAGAATTATTTCATTGTGTAAAATATTTTTTAGATTTCTAATTGTTTATGCCTAAACATTCAACAGTAGTTTCACGGAGAAATAAAACATCGAAATTAAATTGAAATTTCTTGTAATGAAATAGATTAAAGATACATTGAAAAAAGTAAACGATATAATATATACCATAAATAGTGAAACATTTTTAACTCTTTCTTAAACGTATTTTTAATATAATCACAATTTATGATGATTTTGTTATGATATTTGTTATATTTCCCAAGTGTGGCTGCCTTTACTTAACATTCTAAATTTAAAGAACACTCGAAACTTTTTGTTACAGATAATTATCACGAACTATTTTATTATTATTTTAAAAGAAGTGAGGGGCAGACATTTTAAGGATTGCACGTGGTTTTTAGGCTTAACTTAACACTTCCTTTGACTTACATTTTCATACAAAAAAAATTTCGGTACTACTTATTTCAAAAAAAGGGATTTACATTTCACCTATTAATGGATTGAATTTTAAGCATTAAAATCACTTAGAAAATTAATGTAGAATTTTAAGTAAATATAACAAATATTTAATGAAAAAAAATTTTTTTTTTAATTATTGAGAAAATACTGAATTTTGTAAGGAATTAAAAACATAATCCAAAGACTACATAGTGTACACTAAAATAAGAACTCATGACTGTAAAATGTTACCTCATCATCACTTTTTAAATAAAATTACAAAAATAAATTTTATAAAACTTTTTTTTTTAAAAACTGTGTGGTACTGACCAATAATAAAATAAATCTTTACACATGGAATTCATTAGTTATATTAATTATTGAAAGATTAACTATTCAAATATAGATTTGTACAATGTAACAAATAATTATTTTAATATACAAGCAAAATAGGGAAAAAAAATAATAATAAATAAAAAGATTTAACTTATCGCTCTGTAGCAGCAGCAACCATCTTCTATTCAGTTAGTCGTGGTCATCGCGTATTGGTCACGTGGATATATGGAACACGATGCGACCACTACAGTGTTGCCACTTCAGTTCTTGTCACCCCCAAAGCCTTAACTTTAGAAAAGTGAGTGATTGAAGTTAAAGAGTGACAGAGGGAGTGAGAGGTTGTGACCGCGTTGCTTCCTAATCCACGTTCCCATTTTCGTTATAACAAAAGTGCAGGTAAGATGATATATGTGAGAATTAATATGCCAGTGTCAAGACAGATTACATTTTTGCACAAAAAGATATCACTTCCACAACGTTTAAACCAGAATAACATCAATATTACATTAGCTCTTTAGGTGCACAGAACTCGCTTGGCAAAAAGCTCTAGTGCAGGACCCGCAGTGCAAAAAGCTCTAGTACAGAACTCGCTTTGCAAAAAGCTCTAGTACAGAACTCGCTTTGCATAAGCTGTAGTGCAGGACCCGCAGTGCAGAAGGCTCTAGTGCAGCGGTCGTAATGTAGAAGCGCATGACATTTTAGAAAAGGACTAGCCTATAAAATAGAAAAAAAAATTCCAACAAAATTAGAACGACGATTCACTACTCCGCTAAATGTTTTTCAAGATGACAGGCTTTAAATAATACTTTCTGGTAGTGCATGTGATTAAAGCAATTGAAAAATAAATGAAATAAACTATATTTCCCGGAACTTTAGGCACTGAGGCAACATAAATATACAAATTTACAAAATTCTACCGCGACTTTTGTAAAATACACCTGAAATCTTCTAAGAAAATTCATATCTCAACCAAAAATACTGATTTATATATTTTTCACAGAAATATGTATGCATGCAGATAGATGCAAATTTTTAAGCTTGCCGTTCCTGACATCTTGATGGTCTAATGGTGACAATACTGACATGCATGGCACAGAAATCGATCAACGGTAATAGATGAGGAACCAGCATATGGTAAATGATAAATTGAAAAAAAAATAATAATTTATACTTTCTTATGGCTCAAAATTCTTACGTAATTCCAAAAATATTCTTTAATAATTTAACTGAACAGTACTTTAATCTTTTAATATTTCTTTTTTATTTCTGAAAGTTTTGTGTTCACATACTTTTAAGAGAAATATTCAAGAGTCGAAATCCAGATTAAAATTTTGCATTTTTAGCCCAAGAAAAATTAATCCATCCATTCATTCATCCATATATGCATCGTTCAGGAAAACTTTAACGTGACTTAATCTGGAAATAACCAGAAGTCCTCCAGTATTTTCCATACATGCCTATTTTAATTACCTCTATAAAATGAAAGGCAGTGAATAACCTATTAATTTTATACCAATTCTAATTATTAAAGGTTATTTTTTTTTTTAGTTCTATATATTTTAAAATTTTTAAAAAATATAAAATTTCTTAATAAAAAATTTTTTTTTTCTCATCTGTAACAGCTTAGATCAACTTTATTGTTGTCAAGCGTTTGTAGCCCTAATTACCATGTATACTTTGATGCATATAAAAAAAAAATACGTTATAAAAAATAATTTTTAAGAGAAATATTTACAATTTTGAATTTATTTTTTTAATAAATATTTTTTTTCATTAAAAAGGTTCTAATTCAAATGTGGTACCGAGCGCTAGAGATTTTTTGTAATTGTCATTTACTCAAAGTAATCATTTTGAAATCAATTTGTGGTACACTTGTACAGAACCCCAGAATCATGTTGAACTCCCTTATTACTTCACTCAATTGACAGAATGGCTCGTAAGGGAAACGAGTAGGAGATGAAGCCGCCACTAGCATAAAAAAAATAATAAAACTCGAGATAAATTTTTAATTAAAAAAGAAAATTATAAAGTTTTCATTCAACCTTAGGCGAAAAGATCGCTTCATTTCAACTCCAATGAGGAAGGGAAAGAAAAAAAAGCTAAATTATTTAACGCTTAAGTGAAGGAAGACTCGAGAACTTTGTGTAGCGAGCGAACGGCATTTAAAACAACAATGAAGATGTACCGAAGCGTGAATTTTAAATAATGGTAAACATCCTAGCGAGACGACAGCCATCAATTGGAAAAAGGTCATTCACATGTAATTTTCCCTCCTTTCAATTATGATGTTCGCTGCTAAAGTAGCCCCTTTGATTAAGATAAGAAATATTTAAATTCGTTGCAAATCGATGCGATTTACTTTCAAAAAATACCGACACTCATAAAATATGCATGTGAAAATACCAAGATATGTACATATAAAAGACTTTGCTCTTTCACAAGTAATAAAAAAAAAAAAAAAAAAAAAAAAAAAAAAAAAAAAAAAAAAAAAAAAAATTTTTTTCCTCTATCAAACTGTAGCAATATCCGCCATAAGAACTCCAGCAGCCCAATAAAATTTAGCCTAGGTAAAGTTGTCAAAATTAAAAGTCATGAAATCAAGTGCAGGGCATGTTGTCAAATGTAAAAAGTCCACGGCTTCACCTGACGAATACAGAGGACAGATTAATAGCTACACAATAAGGAAAATCATGTTCGATCGAGAGTCGGAAATTTGCTGTAAAAACTGCACGAAAAAAAATCCATATTTTTACCTTGCATGAATTTCCCATGTAATGGAATTTAAAAAAAATCATATTTTATTACAGATAACAGAAAAATAATTATTAAAAGAGAACTGTAATTAAATCCTTAGAACAATTCATAATCTGCAGAACAGATTGGCTGTATAATTTTATATTCAATGCATAAGAAAGTTGTAATACAAACTCCTTGCCTTTCTTATTAATACCGTAATGTTATTTAACATTTTTTTTTTTTTTTTTACTCACGACACGCATAATTTATATTAAATCATATCGAAAGATAACATTTGAGAAGAAGACAAAAATGTTCGAGAATCAATGCCTCCAATTTATTCTGACCTTTCAATTATAAAAAATCCAATAAAATCTCGAACATGCCCCAATCATAAATTAAATTCTTAGAGGTTTTCTGTTACTCATAATACAAAATGTATTTTTGATTAATTAGTGTTTAACTTTCATTAACTTTTTTCGCTTTTTAAAATTAAGCATTTACTAACAATCGTGTAACAACTTTGAACCACGTGCTTTTTAATATTTTTGAAGAATATTTAATAATTAAATTCTTAAGAGTTTTTCAGAGACCTAGACGTCGAACCTATTCCAAATTATTTAATCAATATTTCAAACAAATTTCTTGAAAAATGTCCTCAGATTAGCAATTAGTTGATTCGGAGCCTTCCAACTTATCACCTTGGTGTGAAAAGTTCGCAAAAAAGGCCCAGAGCCATCAACGACGTCTCCTGTTAGTGTTTCCCAAAAATAAAGAGACACCATGGCTGTTATTCTGAGCAAGCGAACTCAGGTAACGGAGTGGATTTAAACATTCACTGGGACAAATTATCTCACTGTGTATCTGAGAACTCATATGGCTTAAAAATTAGTTTTCATTAAATAAGACGGCGCGGGGGTTAAGAAACGGATCTCTGACCGCAAGGTTCGAATCTAAACCCAGCTCCTTTCACTGTTCAGTTACGATGTGCACCTTAATTCTACTTCCCGACTAGTGACCACAGTTAGGTTTACTTTTTCACTCCTTTTTTTTTTCTTTCTTGTAAATAAAAGAATTAGACAAAAATATTAAAAAGGGAGTAAAATACCAGAGCTTTGGTTCTGAGAACGGTCTTTTTGTGCGGGGGGGAGGGGGGTATTATAATGCTTTTACCTTACAGATTCCTCGTTACAGCCCACACGTCCAGCAATCTTAACATTTAATCTAATACAATCTGCAACGGGTTCATAATTGTACCGAATTTTAAATTTAAATTCTTTTTAATTTTAACTTTTTATTTTTTTTTTATCTTACTTTTATTTATTTTTAGTAATTTTTAAAGTACCATTTTTTAAATTTTTAGAAAATATTAATTTTTTTATTTTTACCTTGTACTAACATTAAGCAGCCTATTAATAATCGCAAATTGTATATCTGAATTAAGATGAGGAAGTTAAGGGGTCTTTCCCCATTGGTACTCCGTAATCGGTAACCCAGTTGCCTGTTTTCGAGAACATTATAGGTAAAAAAACTTGATTTAAATCATTCAAAAGACAATCAATATAATATATATATGTCAAAAGATAATAAGACCTTTAAATCTACGGATATTCGACAGGATTATTTTTAGTGTTATATATTCTTTACAATGTGCGTTTAGTATCATCATTATTATATTATCTATGTTTACATAAGAATAATAGTAAACACAATAACTCATCATGTTTCCATTTTTCTCTCCAAAATAATGTCTCTAGTGGGTCTAAATCTAATATGGGGATACATAATTTTATATGCGGGCCGCGGAGTTAGGATGCATTTCCAAAGTGGCCCGCAAGATCATTTGGGTTGGCCACCTCTGGTAAGAAATATATTTATGTAAACAAAATTCTACGCCTTTTTATTATTATTTTTTTAGATTTAAAAAAAAAAAAAAAAAAAAGGGATACCTCAAATTAAAAGTAACAAATTCTGAACGCATGTTTCATGAAACTCTCCACGTTATTTACTTCTTAGTAATATTTGTTTGTTCCTTCAACCAGGAAGCCTTTTTTTCCCCCATAGAGAGGTGGTACCCAGGCAGCTGATAGCAAGGGCCTTTCAGTGTCCAGCAATCAAAATCTGCAGCTGAAATTCCGTAGCAGCAGCACAACAGAAAACATCCAAGCTTTTTCGCGAAGAATCGAGGAAGCAAAAAAGAGGCGGGACACATACTGCTGAGGTTTTATTTTTAATTTTGATTCCCTTCTCTCTCTCCGGCTGCTGGCAGGAACCGTTTTCAGGTGCCACGCGCCGTGTCTCGCTCGCACGCGCACACATCTGCATGCATGCCCCCCCCTTGTTCGGCCCTCCTTCCTGCTTTTTATATTAGTATTGTGGGTTCGACAAAGGACGCGTGTGCTCCGCTCGTTTTTGTACCTCATCTGAGAGCGAGAGCTGAAAAAAAAAAGTGCTCTCAATGTTATTTCGCTGGATTTTGGGGACCGTGGGGAAAATGGTTGAGTCTGTGCCTTTCGGAGGGTGGAAAAGTCTTTCAAGAACTTTCCACCCTCCCTCCTTTATAAGAGATCTTGCGATGCTTGCGGCAGATGTTTCGTTTAAGCGTAAGGTCATTGTCGTCCAAAATAACACATGCCGATAAATGAATTTTTAAGATGCAGATGAAACAGGCAGAACATAAAATGTAGTTGTTGTTTTCTTTTTGAAAAGAAATTGTATGATAAAAAAAAAAGGTTTTACAGTTCTTCTAATTCAAATTATTACGTATTTCACCGTAGGTACTACAGGAATAAGTATTTTGGATGACAACTGACAACAGCAAAAAATAAATAATAATAATATTACTTTTGAAATTCAGTATGTAGACATATATTCCTTTTCTTTTCAACTTCGTGCAGTTGAATTTTTAGTTGTGCCAGCTTTGTGCAAAAATATAAAGTTTTATGCCAGGGGTGGCCAATCCGCGGCCCGCCTTGAATATTTTTCCGGCTCGTGAGATTTATCACACTTTTACACAATACATTTATTTCATAACGGCCAAAGTAGTGAAAGTATATTGTTTAAACAACTCAAGCTCAAATACATTTACTGACCTTAAGCAGTCTATTAATAATCGTAAATTTTATACATAAATTAAGATGAGGTGGTTAAGGGGCCTACCCCCCATTGGTACTCCGTAATAGGTACGCATGCAGCCAATTCTGCGACTTGCCAGAATCCAGTTAGACTATACAAATTATTAAGTCATAATTGGGTGATGGTTGCTTGAGGCATGGGCTGCATAAACAAGCGACTATTTAAAATAATTTAAAGCAAGCTACCCGGCATATTATGTATATATCTTAATAAATGTATGTATATTATTATACATACATTTATTGGGTATATATGTATCAAATTATGTATATATCCATGCAATGCAAATATCCATTTAAAATACCGTTAAGTGATCACTGAAAACCAGAAAGGATAGGGCAATAAAAGTTACCGTATATCCAACATTTCAAGCAGGCCAGCCACACACAAAAAGGAAGGAAAGACCACTTAAAACCGTTTAAGGACAAGCCACCCGGCACTTGTAAACAAAATTTTCCTAAAAGGCAGTGGGAAAGTCCACACGCTTGAGTAACAATCTCCGATGGAAGAACAAAAGAGACAAGTAAGCGTAAGATTCAACGATGCGGCAAAAGGAGGCATTGGATTAGAAAAGGAGGTTAATATACAAAATACCTCGGCGGAGTGGATAGATAAAAAAAGAAAAAAAGGGAAAGAAATACACGTCATATATTTGGCATAGACATTCCTTTCATACCTCAGACCCAACGACCCTTTTGATAGTACCATTTGAATACACAAAGCCACCTTGGCGAGGAGGTAATGGAGCTTTTCCTCAATAAAATCGGAGACGTTGCCTCTGCAAGATAGCGTTGCGAATGAAGGATAGTAAAAAGATTTACGACTCCTTTTTTTTATATATATATATATATATTTTATTTTAAGGAAGGAATTAAAAACTATTATTTAACGAATGTGTTCTTTAAAAGAAAAGTAAGAGGTAAAAACGTTCGGAACAAAAATTAATAACCGCAAGGACATTCAACTGAAATGGAAAAATTTCTTTAATGGATTCGATAATGTGTCATTTAATCGACGGATAGCATTTTAAATAGTGGCTTGCGTACCAAGAAACATGTTACCTTACTTGTATTGCGTGTGTGTTTAAAATTAAGATCTAATCAACTACGAAAAGGAATCTTTCATATGTGAATATCGAGGAAAAATTGAACTCTACATTCTTTAGGTGCTAGACCAGGAGTGGCCAACCCAAATGGTCTTGCGGCCACTTTAGAAATGTATCATAATTCCGCGGACCGCATATAAAATTATACTATATATCCCCATATTAGATTTAAACCCACTGTAGACATTTTTTTGGAGTGAACATAATGAGTTATTATTAGCGTGTTTACTATAATTCTTACATGTAAACATAGATAATATAATAATATTAAACGTACATAGTAAGAAATATTAACACTAAAAATGAAATATAAATATCGAAGTATAAATGAAGCAAAAAAAAAAAATGAAATCATTAAACAATATTAATTTTGGTAATGATTTCAAAGGGCGATATTTGTTTCTCCACTCTTTCACTTAGCTTCTGCAAACGGATTTCAATTTGGGTGTTTGCACTTCGTAATAGATATTGCAGGATGTTGCCTTATGTTTGAGCGTGTTTTGTGTTTGGTCAATTGGCCAACTGTAAACTCATAAATAAAACAGGCAATATCTGTCCTATATTATATTCACAAGAATATTATTTTAAAATCAAAGTCAATTTTTTTCTCATAATTTCGAGTTAATGTTTGAATATATGGATGCACACATAATGTATTTTTCTACTATATTGATTTCCACTACTTTGGTCATTATAAAATAAATAGCAATAAAAACAAGATTTCCCATAGTATAAAAAAAAAAAAAAGAGGCACTTTGAAATATTATTCAATTAAAAAAATTATTTTCTAATAATATTCTTTGCAAAATAAAAATAAAAAATTTTACATTCTAACATAAATTAAGATTAAATTACGTACAGTTATTTTACCCAGCAAAGTATGGGTATTTGTTTTCGGGAGTGGGGGTCCGTGGCAAACTTGACTACGAGCTAGTTCTTTCACGAGCTAGTAATTAAATAAAATAAATTAATAAAATTGCTTTAAAGGATCGTTTGATGAAAGCAAAGACTATTTTATTTCAAATTGAAAACGATAACTTTTCAAGAAAAGAAAATCGTTTGGCATTCTATCTCAAATATATATTTTTTTTTCTTTCTTTCTTTTAAAAAAGATTGTTGTTGTGATGCGTTTTATTCTTGCATTCAATTTTAAATTTTGTGAATAACCTGTATATATGTCCTATTAAAATTTTTTTATTAATCTTTTATTTTTCCATTTTATTGTTTAATTTATTTTATATAATCGCTGTTTGTTGAACAAGTCATCGGTGGTATAAAAAAAATTGCATTCGTTCTCAAAAACAAATACCAATAATACTCTTCCTCTATTTCTCAAGGATGAAATTCAAAACTCTTCAGTATTAAAAAAAGTGATCTTGAAAGATAAATATAGAATTCCAAAAACCTTAGCAACATTCCACATATCTTTCCTTTCATAAAAGAACAAATTGATGAATTCCTACGTTCCACGGCATATAAAAGAGATAACTACATAAAATGTGGCCTTCCAGTTTCCAAAAGCTGAAACTCTTGAATTACAGAAAAGCCAATAAATATTTTCTTTTTAATGTTGGATATATCTTGCATCGAAAAAATTTCTTTTCTTCACAAGTTCACAGTAACAAGGCTTGATGGAAAGAACGTTGAAAATTGTGTTGCACTAAAACACACTAGTTGAACATTCCATAAAATAAACTAAAAAGTGGAGAAAAAAATAGTGCAAGAATTTTTGTTGTAACGTAATTTTTACTTTTAAAATAAAAATTATTTAGTAGTATAAATTCAAAAATTCACATTATCTAAAAAATTTAATCAAAGACAAAAAAGTTTTTTTTAATTACCGGTCTTTTTTGTAAGTAGCACATGTCAAATGTGGAATTTTGGATTTATGTAATATATTAAGTGATGTTGTGTACAGTTCAGGACTCAAAAATTAGATTATAACACTCGAAAGCCATAGATGAGATGCAAATGTTGAATACGATAACCGGAAAATATTTACTTTTCTTTAACTTACTTTGTCAATTTAAATCGAAGCATGACTTTTATAAAGCATTTTTTTTTTGTAATTTTACACTCACACATTTTGTCATGATTTTTTTTTATAGTAATGCCTATGATCTTCTTCGCAGATTTTGATGGAATACTACTCAGATAATGTCGAAATGTTTTCGTCTTTGATTTCATTTGTTCAGATAAAATAGATTTTTCCAGATTCATTTGTCCAAATAAAAAAAAATTTTCAGGTAATTTTTCAATTTATATTCATTTAGCTTTCATCAACTTTTCATTAATTTTTTTTTTAAACAAGAGGTAAAAGTACCCTATTACACTGATCAGTACATATTTTCCATTAGAAATGGCAGCTAAATAGTAGATTAAACTTCACTGCAAAAGTAAATAATTATGACAGGAAAAAAAATGCAATTAACAAAATTATCTGATGATTGCCATTGGTTCCTCCTTGTCAGAAGGAAGTTGTTTCTTGAATAATATGGTTGCATTCATATCATAGAACGGTTTAGATCAGGGATGGCCAATCCGCGGCCCACCTCTCACATTTTTCCGGCCAGTCAGATCACACTTTTACAAAATATATTTATTTTATAATGGCCAAAGGAGTGAAAACCAATGTATTAAAAAAAATACATTATGTGTGCATCCATATATTCAAAAATGAACTGCTGAAATTATGATAAAAAATTAACTTTGTTTTTAAAATAATATTCTTGCAAGTATATGACAGATATTGCCTGTTTTATTTATGAGTAATACCGTCTATGTTTACACGTAAGAATAATAGTAAACATAATAATAGCTCATTATGTTTCAATTTTTCACTCCAAAAAATGTCTATAATGGGTCCAAATCTAATAGGGGAATATATAGTTTTATATGTGGCCCGCGGAGTTAGGATGCATTTCCAAAGTGGCCACCAAGGTGATTTGGGTTGGCCACCGCTGGTTTAAAAGCTATTGCATGAATTAAAATATTTAATGCCCGATACATTAAATATACATCTTAATATTCCATAGATAACAATTTCATTTGCTATGTATTCCACATTATTCCTGCCGAATTTAACGTAGAAATCTTCGTACAGAAATACTTACTTGGCAAATTTTTTTTGCTACTTGTTACTTAACAAACAAATAAAAAATTGAGAGATTTAGTTTTAGCTTTAAAAAAATTTGGTTTTTTTTTTAAAAGCTAACTTTAATGATGGAAAAGGAAAATACGATAGTGCTTTTTCACAAACAAAAACTTGCCGTAAGCCTTTTCGAAAACTACAATTTTACGAACGAAAAACTAACAGTGTCTCGCAACTATATTATTAATCATTAAAGAAAAAGCCAGGCACAATGAAGATACAAAACGAACGGACGCGTCCGAATGGTTTTTGGACAAGATCCATGTTCGCAAAACCGACGTGATGACAAGGTGACCAAGAGTCAGCGTTGCGTGGTTTCCATTCTTCATGTCAACCCAGCACAGAGAAGAAGAAAAAATTACCGTATAAATTAATAAATGCGGCAGAAAAAAAAATTTCGACACGAACCACTGAAGTCAGTAATGTTTTATTTTTCTGCATGGATGGAAATAAAAACCTAATATTTCCTTTTTTCCAATTTTATTTCCCAGTTTAACAAAGCAGAAGTTTGGATTACATATCACAATAGATTGTGCTCAATATTTAAATGGCCATATCATTATCTGCAATAAAACTGATTTTGACCACATAAAATTACAGACCTCTTTTTTTAGGGAGGAGGAATCTGTATTGAAGAATTTAAATTTAATTAAACAATTAATTAATATTCCCTTTTTCCAATTTTATTTCCCAGCTTAACAAAGCAGAAGAAGTTTCAAATACATATTACATCACAATAGATTAGACTCCAACATTTAAATGGCATATCCTAATATCTACAATAAAACTGATTTGGATGACATAAAACTACAGACTTTTTTTTAAGGGGGAAAAAATCAGTATTAAAGAATTTAAATTTAATTAAACAACTAAAGGAAATATTTGCCTATTCTCCTTAATCTTTATGTGAGAAATATTTTAACAAGCCTTTAATTTTTAAGCTTAACTGCATAATCTATTTAATAAAATACGTTTTAAAAAATTAATTTACTAACAAAATACATATATTTTTTTTTATCTATGATCGGATTAGGCTAGAGATCATTCAATTTAGGCTACGATCTCAATTATGTTACTTCCCCATTTGCTATTTAAAAATAATTAGCGATTCACTCTTATATAAAATAATTGTTATACAAATCCTGTCTATGTATGTATTTTCTGATGTAGAAGAGGAAGAAAGATTTTGAAACAAATTCCATTATAAAATAACTGCTATACAAATTCTATCGATGTGTATATTTTCACATGTAGATTAGGAAGAAAGATTTTGATTTCCATGTGATTTTGAAATAAATTCCATCAGAAACCAATGCAGAAAACAATACGGGAATAAATTTGAAATCTGCTTTGATAAAAAATTAATTCTGAAAACACTAACTCAACTGCCAAAATTAAATCGCAATAGACAATCTGAAGAAGCAAAATGCTTATATCATTCATTTAATAAACAAGCTTAAAAACAAAAAACAAAAATTTTAGATAGGAAAAGCACATTCAATTTTAATCCGTTCCTGACGTAATTAAGAATTCTTTGTTTAGAATATTTATTAACAATTAGTTATGTAATTGCGTAATGTAAAACACATTTTTTTTTTTTTTTTTTTTTTTGTTTTATCAAGAACAATTTCATTAAGAACAAACTTCACCACCAAAAGAAACTTTGTAAATTTACAAATACATATAGGGAGTGCCATTTTAAAATCCAGAATCTACTCTACCGAATGTGAACGAGTCCACAAAATATTTTTCTTTTAAAAGAAAAGAAAATAAAAAAAATTGCTTGCCAGTAGGCGACCCAAAGCCCATCGGCTTTGTTCACAAAAATACAGCGGAATGCAGCTCTCGCATTCCTGTCCCCGCAGTTCCTAGAACACATCAGTAATTAACAGACGCGAGCGCCCGCCCACCCCGCGAGACGCGCCAATCGAAGCGGCGCGTTCACCTCTCAATCATCCGCACTTCGACGAATGAGATAAGAGTTTGCCATCTGGTAGAATCGCTACTTTCCGTCTCGTTTTCGGCACAGCTGCGCTGCAAAAGAGTGTCCCCAATTTCGTACGTTCTTTCTCTCTCTCGTTGATACACATTGTGCATTTTGTAAAAAGGAGGGGGAAAAGTGTTAAAATGAGAGCTAACTTTTGAGCAAGTGAAGGTCAAACTGCGTTGTTAATTCTTTATGAAGGGTTATTGAAATTCTTGTTTATCGTTTGTTTAGACCAGGGGTGGGGTTGGGGCAATCAAAATGATCTCGCGGGCCACTTTCGAAATTTTGAAAGAAATTACTGCCTAATATTTTTAAAGTTCAGTATTCAGTAAAATTCAGGAGTTAAATATTTTGTGTATTTTTTTATGTATTGAAATATGTAAAATCATGTAAACATAGATAACATAATAACGATACTAAACGCACATTGTAAAGAAATATATTACACTGAAAATGAAATATAAACGAAATGAATAATTTTACTAGTGTGTTATTTGTTTACGAAAAAATATTATTTTAAAATGGAAGTCAATTTTTCCTCATAATTTCGACAGTTAATTTTTGAATATAGGGATGCACACATAATGTATTTTTTTTTTTTTTTTTTTTTATTTTATTTTTTTTTTTTTAAGATATTGGTTTTTCACAACTTTGGGCATTATAAAAGAAATATATTTTGTAAAAGTGGAATAAATATCACGGGCCAGAAAAATATTCAAGGACGAAGACGATTTCGACGGAGGCGATGTTTTAAATGTACAAGAGTATTTCTGTTATGTTTTTTCATCCAAAATCGAATTTTATTTATTCAAAGAAAAAAAAAGAGCAGTAACTTTTTTATATAACTAGTCTAACAATTTTTTGAATAGAAAATAATAATAATAGTTAATCATAAAAATACCCCCCTTTTTTCTGTATATAAAAAATTGCTGCAATTCATAACCAAAACATGCATGCAAATCACATTTTTTTTTAAATGACTGTAATCATCACAAAAAAATATTATTTCGTCTGCTGAAACCTGAAATATTTGTTCACTTTAGGAAAAATAAAAGTTACTTTAGAAATGAATAATAAAAAAAAAAAATTAACAGCACTGTACGTACAGATATATAACGATTCTATGATCACTCTATTAACAACGTGGCACATTTAAGCCATTAATGTCCAGAGTGTTTGACGCGTACTCGAAAATATGCATTTTTCGATAGAATTCAAATTTAGCTATTATTGGTTGGTAAAAAATATTTAAAAACAAAACAATTATGATTTTTTTAACGATACATCTTTTAAGGATAAGATGATTTTTCACATTTAGCAGATCTTTCACTACACGTTACATCAAATCTCAAACTTTTAAGAGACAACTGAAGGTTCGGTTTTTCTCTCTACCGTCATCTTGTGCACACTTTAGGTTAAACAGATTGGGACCTACAGTTTAACGTGGATTCCGAACCACTCACAAATAAACATGCCACCGCCAGAATTCGAACCTGAAGGCAATTGCAGGAGACTAACTTTTTATCTTCTGAAATTAATTGGGAAAAATAGTCTGTTAATATACAGTCGTGTAGAAAATTTCTTAACAACAGCATGTCCTTCTTTTAATACAATAGCTCTTTCATAAATTTTTTAATTATATATATATATGTATATATTTTAAACTAAAAATGCTAATTCTTATCTTCATTAATATCACATTCGTATCGCTATCTCCATCAATTCAATATCAATAATTAGCATCTCCCCATCAATAAAAAATAGTCATTTGCTTATATCAGCCCAGCACCGATGTATACATTGGATACTACATCATGCTCTTATTATTATAGGCTCGTATCGATATCATTACTGTAGAAACAAACAATCAATATTTAAAAAAAAAATTAATTTCAAATAACTAACTTTAAGGTAAATTATTACATGGCGAGATTTTATTTTTTGGAAAGGATGCAAAAACAAAATCCAGCAAACAGCATTAAAAACATTAACCTAATAATCCCATGTTGTGGCAGTGGAAAAACCTAACCAAATCCAACAATGCATTGCATGCAATTACAACATAACAGGGTTATGTGCCAAGACTTAATAAAAACCCACAACCAACACAACAATGCTATTATTGTATTTTTTTTTTTTTTTTTATTTTTTATTTTATTTTTTTTTTTTTTTTGTTAAATCAACTAACGAAACTACATCAACCAATACAACAAAATATCTTTTAATGTACCACACATTCATATTCTGTGGTCGGCATACTGAATCCCAATTAAAAACGTGACACAAATTTGATCATCTAAAAAACAACGAAGAAACTAACAGAAAATCCATCATAATCTATAAGCAACAACAGCCAAGAATTTACCACAGTCACATTTTGTGGTCACACCTACCAGAAAACTAAATAAAGAACAGTACACAGGCACAACTTCCACCACAATGAGGAGCGAAAAGGGAAAACTTTTGGTGGTAAATTATTCCCTGGGGACGTTACGAAATAAAATCCGACCCAAAAATTATTTAAGATACAAAAGAGGTACAAAATTTCAACCTCCTACCTCCAAATAATTAAGTTCGATATATAACTTTAAAGTAAATTATAACATGGCGAGATTTTATTTTTGGAAAGAATGCAAAATCCAATAAACAGCATTAAAGTGGCAGCAGGCTAACCAAACTATACCAACCAATGCAGCAAAATTGTCTTCTAATGTATTGCGCATTCATATTCTGTGGTCACATACTGAATCCTCATTAAAAACGTGACACACATTTGATCAAAAGACGAGGCACATAAGAATACAACGAACAGAAAATCCATCATAATCTATAAGCAACAACAGCCAAAAAACAAAAAAATACAAAAATTTACCACAGTCACATTTTGTGGTCGCATACCAAGTCACACCTACCAGAAAACTAAGTACAGGCACAACTTCCACCACAATGAGGAGCAAAAAGGGAAAACTTTTGCTGGTAAATTATTCCCTGGGGACGTTACGAAATAAAATCCGACCCAAAAATTATTTAAGATACAAAGAGGTACAGGAGGAGAGAAGGGGGAAGGGGAAGAAAAAAAAAACAGCAAACCAGAAAGAGACAAGCGGAAGACGAAGTTCGCTGGGAGTCCATACTTAAGTGCCGGTACGTGCCCAGAAAACGGGCAACTCAACTCTTGGTAGATTTTCTACCGGGGTCCTTTTTTCGCTATCTTTTTCGGAATTAAGGTCTTCCGGGCGATGGCGATGCGAATTTCTTGGCAGCTGGCCAACCGAACACACCACGACTTGACCAAACAAATGGGCTTCGCTTGGCAGTGCTCTTCGAATGGTCAGGGGAATGGAGTTTATTTACGTTATTGGCTCCAGGAAGAAAAATAACAGGAAGCAGGCGGAAAATGAGTGGGCGAAAGCACCACTATACGAGCAAAAAATGTATTCGTGAAAAACTGAGGCACGATTTTATAGAGATGGGATCATTTGCAGATTTCAATACTGATGAAAGTCATAAATAAATAAAAATTCTCGACTATTTTTACCGTGTGTTTGCAAACTACTAAAGGCATTTCTATGCTTAGTAGGATTGGTTTGTCGCTCTACGTCATTTTGTGCACACTTTAGGCTAATTAGACAGGGACCTACAGTTTAACAAGGATTCCGAACCACTCACAAACATCCATCCCACCGACAGGATTCGAAGCTGAACTAAAGGCCAGAACCATTGGCCATCAGACCGCATACCTAGTAGGAATATAATAATTCATAGCATTTCAGAGTTCCACACATTAAACCAAAAGCAAATCTTCTTGTAGATACCTACACCATGTATATAGTTTCTATTTCAACTCTGTAATATAAATGGAATTTTTAGGTTTTATACAAGCACGGAAAATAAATATATCGAAAAAATAAAAAAAAATAAGCACAAATATTTTCCTGGCATGCGCTTTTTGATCAAAAACTTAATAAAATTATACTAATTCGAATAATTAAATGTTTTTGCTACTACAGAAATAAAAACTTGCACGTCAAATACTTAGAGAAACTTCCATTTCTGAAATATGAAGAACATATTCAAATTGATCCCTAATTACGACTGAAATTTAAAACCAGTAAGTCCTATTGCTGATTTAAAAAAATAATAACGCATAACTTTTCCCAAACATTACACCTAAATTCCTCAGAATCTCCACCCCACCATTGCAAATGCCTGTGCGAGAAGCGCGAGAGCCAGATGAAGATGCAAGAGCACTGCGGCGGTAGCATTTACTACGAGTACTTCGGAAGCAGGGCATCGTAGTCGTAGTAGTAGTAAGGGGCTAACGTATAACGCCATCTTTTTCAATTCCGGCCATTGATTTCTTTTATGGCACCGCCCATCGCCCTTGCTCCCCTGCGAGGGGGAAGGGATGACGAACCACCCTCTGCGCCTCCCAAGTGCGCAAGGGTCAGAGCGTTCGGAAAGGGGGAGGGGAGAGCCAAGGCTTCTTCTTGCAATGCCATCATTCCTCTCTCTCTCTCGACCAAGTTTTTGAAAACTATTATTGAGTAGCGCGTTTAATGCATCCGGCATTCAGTTGGATTCACATACATATGAAACCAACGACTTTTATCAAGGATTATTGAACATTTTTTAATTGAAAAAAATAATAATAAATAAAAATAAAATATCAGAACTTTGGTTCTGAGATCGGCCCTTTTTTTTGGGGGGGGCCTTTTTTTTTTTCAAAAATACTTCATTTTTCAATGACTCACCAAATTGTTTACATTGGAAAAAATATATATATAAATTTATAATGTTAACATTACTTACAAAAGTTCTGCAAACTTAATTCAACATCCATAATAAATGAACACTGTTTTAAAACGAGAATCAAAGTTTAATTACAAAAATGCAATAAAGACAGTTTATTGCAAAGAGTATAGAACAGGGATGGCCAACACGCGGCCCTCCTGCAACATTTTTCTGGCCCATGAGATTTATCACATTTTTACAAAATATATTTATTTTATAATGGCTAAAGTAATGAAAAGAAATGTATTAAAAAATACATTATGTATGCAACCATGTCCATGAATTAACTGTCGAAATTATGAGAAAAACTTAACTTTGATTTTAAAATAGTATTATTGCGAATATAAGGCAGATATTGCTTGTTTTATTTATGAATTTACAGTTATGAGTTCGCAGAATAATTAAATTATATTCTGTGAACTCATGATGCGCGCGCATCGATTTGCAAAAGCTAAGTGAAAGAGTGGAGAAACAACAAATATCGCACTAATGAAATCATTAAAAAATATTTATTTTACATCTTTTATTTCGTTTGTATTTCATTTTTAGTGTTATATATTTCTCTACAATGTGCGTTTAGTATCCTTATTATTATATTATCTATGTTTACATGCAAGAATAATTGTAAACACAAAAATAACTCATCATGCTTCAATTTTTCACTCCAAAAAATGTCTATAGTGGGTTTCAATCTAATATGGGGACATGATATATAATTTCATATGCAGCCCTCGGGAGTTAGGATGCATTTCCAAAGTGGCCCGCAAGATCATTTGGATTGGCCACCCCTGGTATACAATTTCAAACTTTTTCACGCTAATGAACAAAACTGCTCAATTTCCACAGTAAAAAGTAAGAAATCAGTCCATTCCGTATTCATTAAACACATGTATTGTCCCCCGTACGTGGATGGGGACATCCTTGCATCAAAAGCCTCATCACGACAAACAAGGGGCGAAAACACATCCATAACATACAGAACCACCGAGTAATCCCATTAACAGAAGTTTTATTTCCACCACCCAAGAAACACCCAGGAGGGCCTCTCCTCAAGCGGACCTTGAACCTCCTGGAGAAATATTTCTCATTAAAATAGGTTGCTTTGCAGTACCGCATGCGTTCTCAGCACACCTCTGGCACAACGGGGAACCGCTTGGCATTTCCTCTGCTGTAAAAGACAACGCCGGGAAAAGGATCCACCGCACTGTTTTTTTACGGTTTATTTAACATTCTTCTTTTTTTCTTTCTTTCTTTCTTTTAACCGTTCTAACATCGTTAGTCAACTGTAGTAGTAGGAAAACACTAAACTAACCAATCATGGTAATGAAATAAAAATAACATGCAGTCATTTAAAAGAACCACAAAATTGTGTTTGAATCAATGCAAGATTAGATCAAGAAAAATCTTTAAAGAGAAACATTGCAGGGTATATACACGTTTCAAACAGTTGATTAGCCAAGCAGGATAGGTGTCCTCGCCTCGAACACTAACCCAATATGTAGAGCTGGAACAATGAATTCAGGGCATCTTTTGAAATGTCCAGGACTGAATAGGGAGGCTCAGCGCCAGGGAGAAGTCTTGCAATTGTATTGGAAGGCCAGGGGCCTTATAGACTAAAATAAAGTGCCAACCCTTTTATTTACTCTCTCCTCTGACTTTTTGTGGTCTGTGAGACCAACTTATTGTCGATTGCTGTATGTTTGCGTTGTTCTGCGTGTTCCTTCATTGTGTATAATCCTTATTGTAATGGACTGATTTCAAATAAAGACATATACTACAACAATTAGCCAATACGTTCTCGTTATTTTTAACGGAGTATTTTTAAAAAACATATTTTATCAAATTATTTTACCTACCAATTGCTGAGAAATTTCATCATTAAGGTGTCCATTCCCTTTCGGGTCAAAACGATTTTATATATATTGCATTTGTTTAGGAGTTCTGCTGTACAATGTGAGCTTCGAAAGTATCGCGCGTTAGTCTTTAAGGAAGTAATAGCACACAAAAAATACAATTTGCAAAAGGTTCATTTTAAAAATAAACTGGGGGAAAAAAAAAAGCCTTTACACATCAGGTGCGTGTCAATTGCCGACTTTTGAAAAACTTTATAAGCTAATTCATTTCACTACATGTGTCCTTTATATGTATTGGGACTTCTTATATTCGTTTAATCCGTTTAAATCGCATTTAAGTTATGCACTTTGGTATCGGAAAGCGTTCAGTACCAATCTCCAAATGGAACCTTGCACAATACGCATAAATTAACGACATAGTTCCCACCTTCAAATACCCCGATATATAAAACGACCACTAAAGATCTCCATAAAAGTCAATAAAACATCTGTATACATTTTCGGAAAGATTCATGGTACAAATTACAAATAATTTAAAAGCGACTTCAATCAGATTTCAATTCGTAATTACCTTTTTTTTCTCTCCTCATTTTAAAGGGAATTTTCATTTAAAAGCAAAGATTTGGTTATGGAACTTAAAAAAAAAAAGCTACTTCATTTCACATTCATGAATCTACTGTATTTCCTTATGATAGTATGGCCTATGAATTCGATTTTTTGTTTTAAAAAATGGCAAACGCGTACATAAAGACTTAAAAATAAATAGACTACTTGCCAACTATTGAATAGGATTTCAGACGCTGCATAAACATTCAAAAGCTGGAATTATGAACGTTCCTCCATTTAAAATAAAATAAGTCCATAAAAATTAATTACATAAAAAAAAAAAAAATCCTTAAAGAATCATCGACTATGCATACTCTAAGAACTTAAAGAAACCTTTTATCTCTGAACAAAATTTCCAAATAACATACTTATCAAAAAAATTGATAAAGAACACCATTCTCAAATCACATGCACACTTTTGAAAGTACCTCATCACATTCGTTGTATTCCCAACAACTCTTAAATTCGGTGTCCTTTGCAATCTAAATTAAATTGATGTGTGTCGACCTAGCAATTTTGATTGAGTTTTCATATATTTATATGTTGTATGAAGTAGAATTAAATTTAAGTTTTTAACGACATTCTAACATGACTGATTATAGCATAGCCAGCTAAGATCTCACAAAAAAGATAATATACTAGAAAATGTTCCAAAAATATGTTATAAAAAAAATATAATTATCAGTGAAACCGTTCAACGATGCACGGTTATCTTTCAAAAAAGAGTCGAGCCACACTCGACATCGCATTTGCTGCAAAGATGATGTCGACTCAGATTCGACGTTGGACAGCTAAAAGGATTAAGGAAGATGAAGTTAGTCAAATTTTGAATGTTCTAAATTCCTGATTTATAGGCCCTGTTTCGTTATTTTCTTTTTACCTTATTAATGAATTTAATTTCTATTATTTATTTTCAGTTTTTTAATAACAGTTAAATTAATGCTAAGATTATAATTTGTGTATGTTATTGTCTTATGTTAAATTCAAAATTTTTAAACATAAAATCAATTGGTATTAAAATTTATATGGTACTAAAAATCTTTTCAAAATTTTTTTTCGCATCGATTTGTATATTTTACTTCAATTAAATAAAAAAATAATTAATTTTTTGAATGCACTGTCAAAATGTTTTACCAATCGTAGCTTTGTAGTTACTGAAAAATAATAATAATAATAATAATATTAAAATATCAGAAAAAAATATTTTATACGTTTCCTAATTTATAATAAACTAGGAGATAAAGAATGTTGTCCATAACACGCTAATATATATGAAGATTTACGTTACCTATTAATTAAGTCATACATTTATTAAATAAGTCATTTTATTTATTTTTTCCTTCTTTTTTTATGGAATTACGGAAAACAAGTTTCACTCAAAGTAGCTGTGGTTGGGTTGATAGATATTGCAATCCCATTTGGATCCAAAGTAAATATTTTCAGAAATTAATATAAAAATAAAATTCGTTGAATAGAAATCATTTAGTAATCAATTTTGTGTATCTTTAAATAATGTGGTCCAGTTGGTTTCCTACAAATTTGCATATCACTTATGTATTTATCTTCAACTGCTCCGTTTTGCAGAAACATCGCCATAAATATAAAGAATAGATTAATAATAATATGCCCATTTGAAATTAAACAGTTTTAAATAAATAATAAAATTTAATTTTCATAGTGGTGACAGACTGTGCGTGCTAAAATAACGATACGAAACCAATTTTTCGAAGAATAAAAGAAAAATCCCACACGATTCATACTTAAAAATTTTTAATTTCTACCAAAAACGATTAACTACCCTGAAACGCATAACAGCCACCCCACCCCGCCCCGCCAGAGGCACTGCATAATAACGTAATAAGCATATGTGAAGTCAGAGTGCGGGAAAATGGGTTCGACCTTCATACCACGCATTGATAACGGCAAACCGAGGCCTCCCTCTCACACACAACGCACAACTGGAGAAACAGACCCAAATTTTCCCTCTCTCTCTCTCTAACCGAATCCATTTCTCGAAATAGACGGTTTCTCTGAATAGGCTGAAAACTTCACTTGTAACCGTCGTGTCAGATCTGTTGTTATTTTATTTACTACTCTTGGGATTAAAATTAAATTTAAAATATTTATATTTGTTTCTCAAATAGAATATAAAATAAAACTAGCGACTAACTGATTTATTTAAATAATAATGATGTAATTATGTATCTCACCAAAATTTGATTAAAGCAATCATAAACAGAATTAAAGAAAAAAAAATCAATGATTTTACATATTTCAATACACAAAAAAATTAGCAAACAGAATTTTTGCATAATTATATATATATATATATATATATTGGTGGAAAAAACAATACACATAATATTTTAATATTTAACTACAGAATTTTACTGAATACTGAACATTAAAAATATTAGGCAGCAATTTATTTCAAAATGAAAATTTTAAGACCTATACTGAGAATTTAGTACAGGGGTGGCCAACCCATCTTGAACATTTTTCCAGCCCCAGAGATTTATACCACTTTTACAAAATATATTTATTTTAGAATAGTCAAAGTAGTGAAGACCAATGTATTAAAAAAATACATTATGTATGCATCCATATACTCAAAAATTAACTGTCACAATTACGAGAAAACATGAACTTTGATTTTAAAATAATATTCTTACGCAAACAAATATTGCACTAGTAAAATATTTTTTAATGATTTCCTTTTTTTTTTTATTTCGTTTATATTTATATATTTCATTTTGAGTGTTATATATTTTTTCACAATGTGCGTGTTGTATCATCATTATATTATCTGTGTTTACATGTAAGAATAATAGTAAACACAATAACTCATTATGTTTCAATTGTTCACTCCCAAAAAATGTCAATAGTGGGTCTAAATCTAATATGGGGATATATAATCTTATATACGACCCGCGGTGTAATGATGCATTTCCAAAGTGGCCCGCAAGATTATTTGGGTTGGCCACCCTTGATTTAAATAATAATATAATATACGATGTACTTATACGTCTCACCAAAATTTGATTAAAACAGTCATCAGCAGAATACAAATTTCATGATTTTACATATTTCAATACATAAAAAAAATACAAGAATTTAGAAATATATTTAACTACTGAATTTTACTAAATAATGCACTTTAAAGATATTAGGCAGCAATTTCTTTCAAAATGAAGATTTTAAGATCTCTACTGGGAATTTAGTATTTACATCACTGCGAAATTTCTTAACGACCCCCAACTAAAATATTTCCGATTTAAATTTAAAATTAGTTTTATAATTTCCTCACTAAAAAAAAAAAATAATAATTAGGGTAGGCATTTCACTAAATCGTGTTATTGCACTGCTTCTCGAGTAAGGATAAGTTTAAATACCAGCTAGCTAGAACACGTATCTTCAAAGTTTTTAATTGAGAATTCGATTACAAAACCCCCCAACTGAACATGAATAGAACCATAAGTCTACTTCTCAAAGATTATTACAAATATTAAGGATTGCAATTACTTTAAAGGGAAAAAAAGCTAATGATATTGAAACATAAGCCATATTGAAAACGATCCTGAATTCAATAAAAGAAATTGTAAAAACAAGTAATATAAAAAAAAAAAAAAAAAAAAATTTAAGTCAATTCCTACTTTTTTTTCCACTCTATTGCAGAAAGTCCTTTATAAATAATTTTCATTCATTTTTTTAAGTTTATCTGGCGCCATCTATTGATAGATATATGCTACTTAATTCTAAAAAAAAACTTGAATGAATTAATATTTGAAAAAACTGTATTAACATCCAGTGTCATCCACTACAAGTTCAAAAAAAATGTATTTGAACTTGAGTGGATGAATAAAAAGTATTTTATTAAGGATTGAAAATTTGAACAAGATATATATAGGGAGAGTGTGAGCTAATAGAAGGAATTGAATAAAACGGTATCAATAAAATATGAAAAGTGCAGTATTAAAAAAAAAAAGTTCCTAAATAAATTAACAATAGATGAATTATATATTTCATATAAAAAAATTCGGGTAAAAAAAAATCATAATATTTCATATAAAAAAATTAAATTATAAATTTTTTTTTTTTATATTTAATATAAAAATTTTTATCATTTAAAAAAATTCGGGGTAAAATTATGGATGGCAGTTACATTATTACAAATATGCTTAACAGCACATGAGACTAAAAAATTTATAGAAACATTAAAAGAAAAAAAGAGTTAATCTTGCTGTCATCAGCTCTCAACTCTACAAAATTCAAAACATTGAATGAATTTTATTCATGCAATATTGCATTATTTCCACGTCTTAAGAAGAAAAAAAAATATATAAATTTAACCATGAAGTGCATAGAAGGAGAAAAAAATACATCAGTGTTTTTTTTTCTCCTTTCAAATTAATATTGCAAATACTTTGAACTAAAAATAACGTGAATCTGTACAATAATTTAATTACCACAACGTATAAATAGTTTCTTTAACAGTTCGACTGTTAAAAATCTAACTGGTTCTATTTGTATTGAAAAGTTGGGCAAGTTTAGAAATTTATAAAAAAAAAAGTATTTGTTACAAATTAACTTTCGAAACTTTCTTCAATTTGAATTTGCAGGAACAGCAAAATTAGTTGTTATTAACCTGAAAAACATTGAGGATAAAATAAAATGTGCATTAAAAAAAAAAAGTCATCCTTTAAACTATTACAAGTATAAAAAAAAATAAAATTTTTTTTTAAAAACTACAATATTTAAAAACTTGCCATCATTTAATTAAAGAAATTTTTGATGATATAAAAATATTCAACTTCAAAACAAAACAAAAAAAATTATAAATTACTCTTATTCAACATAATCATACTTGAAGTCTTCTATAATTTCTTTAAAAAAAATAAAGCAAATGATTAACGAAATTTTCCTTGTTCTAACATAGTTTTTTTAATTAAAAGTTTATAATTTTTTAAAGCAATTGTATAGCCTTATTTCAATTGTATGACTGTATTTTTCTTTATAATATACAGTAAAATGTATTTTATTCACACCTACGACTTAAAAAAAATTATAAAAAATCTCTAATGTACTACCCCCAACTAAAAACAATTTTCCAATCCATTTAATACTATTACACCACACCACACCACATCACATCACATCATTGCGCCTATTGCTGAGTTGTTCCTTTACAGTTTGGGAATGATGTGGGTGACAAGTCTAAACCACTACAAACATCCATGGCAACGCCAGGATTCGAACCCGAAACCTGTGGTACCAAGCGCCAGCCATTCGGCCTTTAATCCATTTAATACACCACACAATTTAAACTCAAAATATTTGCGAATCGAATATAATTATGATAATATTGGCATTTTTTTTATGTTCCAAAATTTAATTCTTACTAAAGTAGAGGTAAAATGTTAACATTCCAGGAAATTCAAAATTATGCGTTGAGAGTTACTAGCAATGTTTCAAAATTAACAATACAAGCTAGGTCTTGCACTTAAAATTTTATTCTCAACGACGATGACAATTAATTAGTCAAATTTATTGTCTTAATAATCCATTTAATACTAATACTACTACTACACCACATCACTGTGCCTACAGTTCGGAAATGATGTGGGCGAGAATATGTCTGATAGGACTGACGCTCCACGGTCATATGAGATAGAGACCTACGGCACAAAGTGGATTCCGAACCACTACAAACATCCATGGCACCGCCGGAATTCCAACCCGAAACCTGTGGTACCGAGCGCCAGAGCGCTAGCCATCAGGCCCCATCCGTTTAATAATAGAGAGTTTTTGCATACCGTAAGTTAGGTTACCGTAGGACGTCCGTTAGCTTTTTCTCCCTAGCGCGCTTGCTCAATTTCCTATGAGCATGCGTGCTAGGGAGAAAAAGCTAACGGACGTCCTACGGTAACCTACCGTACGGTATGCAAAAACTCTCTATTGAATATAGAAGACACTAAGTTGAGGTTATTTGTAATGCAGCGATCACGACTAACATCCCAACTTAATCTTATGATGCAACGGTTATTGGCCAACGACTTAAAAACACGATCTATTTTAGGGCAATCACATCATCAGCCTGCCTTACGTGAATCTTTTCTTTTAAAACTGGACAGAACTGCACACACACAAAAAATAATTCACACTTTAAAAAAAAAAAAAAAAAAAAAAAGTCATCCGCAGTTGCTTTAACATAGATATTCAAAAGGGTAAAAAAAATAAGATAACAGCGATGTCTTTAAAGCGATCCGATCTTTGAGAGAGACCACATTAATAACCTCGCACACCAATCGAGAGAAGAAGAAGAAGAAGAAGAAGAAGAAGAAGAAAAAAAAAAAAAAAAAAAAAAAAAAAAAAAAAGGAACGACAACATAATGAAACGGCGCACAGATCCATTTTTAAGATCCGGGAATAGCAGATGCCTTGCAAACACACAACGCACGCGTAGCACATACACACCGGCACACACCTGTGATGAGTCTCTACACCCCCCCCCCCCTCCCACCAAACCCGCTGCCCTATTACGTAAAATGATATTCGCAGTTGGAGAGCCTGTCTTTTTCCCATTCATAATTCTTGGACGAGGTCATTGACACAGGACAGAGTTCGTAGAATCGTCTTCCTTAACCCCGCCCTCTACGCTCGTAATCGGCTGAAACTTTGTTTTGTTCGTTATTGGGGCGGGCTTTTTTTCTTCTTTTCCCCTTCTCCTATCCCCCCCACCCTTACTTTTTCATTTCTTTTACCAGCGTTTGTGCTTCTACATACAATTTCAGGTGTTTTTATAAAGGCGGCGCGCTCTCTCATGGCAAGTTTAGTGTGTGTGGTAAGAAAATAAATATATTTATGGATAGTCCCAAGAAATTTTTTTTTTAAATAAGAATCGTTCAGCAAAGTTTTATTTTTTTTTTACAAATTGCGTTACGATATCTTTTGAGATTTAATAGAAAAGAAATGAACTTTTACCAAATAATACTCATTTTTCAGTAAACATACTTTCAGGTAAAAAAAAGAATGATATTTAGTAAATCAGGGATGACCAACCCATGGTCCGCCTTGAAAATTCTTCTGGCCCATCAGATTACTGACAATTTTACAAAATATATTTATTTTATAGTGTAGTAGTGTGTAAAAGTAGTGGAAACCAATGTATTAAACAAAATACATTATGTGTGTAACCATATATTCAAAAATCAATTGTAGAAATGAAAAAAAATAAATTATTTAGATTTTAAAATAACATTCTTGCGAATATGTGACAGATAGTACCTGTTTTATTTATGAGTTCGTAGAATAATTAAATTATATTCTGTGAACTCATGATGCGCTTTCAACGATTTTCAAAAGCTAAATTAAGTGAAAGAGTGAAGAAACAATTATCGCACTAGTAAAATAAATATTTTTTTAATTATTTCATTTTTAGTATTATATATTTCTTTACAATGTGTGTTTAGTGTCATTATTATCATATTATCTATGTTTACATGTAAGAATAATTGTAAAGACAATAATAACTCATGGCATTTCAATTTTTTCATCCAAAAAAAAATACCTATCTAATATGAGGCCGCGGAGTTAAGATGCATTTCTAAAGCGACCCTCAGATCATTTGGGTAGACTACCCCCAATATAAATACTTCTATAGTAAAAAAATATTTCTTTTTTAAAAAAAGGCCTTTCCTGCTGAAAGAAATAACCCATATGACTACATCAAAATTAACCACAAGAAAGAAAAAAAATATTAGCTATGTGTTTTAATATATTTTACAAAACAATTTTTTATTATCACATTTAAATAACTAATTAATAATTTGTAAATTTTTCCTCCTCAATCTATAAAAAAATTATCAATGACAAATATGCAGAAAGAAATATACACCTGAATTAAATGAAGATACTTTACTATTTCCCTTATTTTTTTTACTTCTGGAGAGAAATATCAGCATAATGTAAAATATCTTTTAAGTTCTACATTTTAAAAACTCCATCATCTTGCTTACACTAATATTTTTAAGGGTGGGGAGAGACAATAAAATTAATACTATGCAGTAAATGAATAATGTAGAGAAGAAATTTTTTATACATTTCGAAAGTCAGTGATATATATATTCGTCTTAAAAAAAGACCTTGCATGCAGACTAACAAAATTTACTTTTAATCCATTTAAGAAGTTATAGTCAGACAGAAAAATTTTTTAACAGTGCATGTTTTATAATAAATTTCCCTAATTGCTAAGGTCTCACAATTTAAAGAAAAAAATTACTATTATCATATGTGCCAAATTCAAAATTTTAAAAAATGTGACACTATTGTTAGTAAATGCTTATTTTTAAAAAGAGAAACACTAATTAATCAAAAATACATTTTGCATTACGAGTAACAGAAAAACCTCTAAGAACTCAATTATTAAATATTCTTTAAAAATTTATACACAGAAACTTTTTAAAACATTGCTTTAAAAAAGAAACAGCACCTTATGATTGGGATACGTTCGAGATTTTATTTTATTTCTTATAAATGAAAGATCAGAATAAATTGGAAGCATTTTCATGTATGCAGTATATATTAGTTAAAAAGTAAAGATTTAATGAAATTTTATTAAAATAATACTTCAAACTCTTTTTATATCAATGTGTCAAACTCACGAATACCTCAAAAAAAAAAGTGTAAGTAAAAAGTGAAAAGTTTGCGTACAAAAATCTTTCAGCTCATTCATTTCATTCCCATTATTTTTCTTAGATCACATTCTATGTTTGAAAATTAATTAATTCTAATGAAAAAAAAATTTTAAATTAATATGACAACCTGTAGAAGTAAAGTTTATAAAATCAAATTAATATACACCCCTGCCTATTACATGCTTAATAAGCTTTGAATGACTTTAAAAAATATATCCCATTGAATATTGTTACCACAAGTACGCATACATATTAATTCTTAAGGGAGAATATAAAATATGTTTTAAAAATAAATTATGGAATTATGGATAGAATCACCCATTTAAAATTTTTTATCAAAAATTTTGCAAGAGTTTCAGAATATATTTCTGTACTGGTATTTAAACTTAAAATGCCCGAGTATAAAATTACAGGATCATTTTACAAGTATCTAGGTTTATAAAGATTATTAGCTAAAACAAGAAATCTCACTTTTGTACTTTAAATTAGGATACTTCATTATCTAATAACAAAAAATTGGTTTTTGATTACTTTTTCTTTTTCATATTATTAAAATTTTAAAACAAAATTTAATGCATTTTGGGAAGCATCCGAGAATAATTCATTGTAAACACTTTTTCTTCATAAAAGCAAAACTTTGTAAGTTTTCTTGGTTCATTAAACATCAATACACCATTAAATTTCAGATTAATCTATAATCAAATGATTGATGCTTTACTTAATTTGACTTTTTAACTTTGATTGAATAATAGTTCTTAACATTTCAACAAATGGATTGAAGTGGGAAAGCAGATAGAAATTTTTTCTTCCTTATTTTGCACCATATTGTTCCATTCAAAAAATTTCAAAATATTTAACACAGAATTGTCCTGATAATTTACATTTATTAACTGTCGGAGAAAAAGAATTTTCTGCTCTAACACTGTTAATCCATTCACTGACTATAATGCTTCTCCAAATAATGCCTTCCCAAATATGCTACTCAAATGGTCGCATCTCCAGCGAAAATCTGTTTGTAGTTAAAATTCTTCTTTCATACATTAAACCTTAAAAAAGTGTCAGGGATGATTTGTGTTAGTTTTTCTGTCTAAAACTGGGGTATTTCCTTTCTTTTAACTACAAAATGCTAAAAAACATCAAATATGCAAAAATTAACAACTGAAAATTATAAATGATGAAGATGTCTACAAATCATAGTAACTCTGAATTGCAGAAAAAGAAAAAAATGAAAGCAAATGAATATTTTTTTCGGCAAACCACCCAAATTGTATTGATGGTCAAGCCATTTCTGGTAAGAAAAGACACAAGAAACCTTGTTGAGAAGTATTGTATGACTACACATCAAATGGAATGATAAACATCCAATTTAACAATAGAAATGGATGAATAGATTACTTGTAAGTGGTAATCAGATTTATACTGTGCAAGACTGCTTTAAAAGGAAAAATTTAATAATTAGTGTAGAATTTCTCATCTAATTTTTTTTTTAAGATTGTAATCTAAAAGTTTAATTATTAGCAATTAAAATTATTTTTACTGCAATTACAATCCCTCTTAAATGACATTTCCTCCTACAAGAACAGCACTTTTTGAATTTGCCTAACATGGCTGCCTGCCAACTTTCTCACATGATAGGTGGCTAGACTATAATTTCCCAGAACTTCAAATAATCAAGACAATTTCTCAAGATATTAAACACTACAATCTAAGCAATAAGTATTTATGATTGGGAGTATTCTGAAAAGAAAACGGCATTACACAAAATTGCAAATTTATTACCATATTTAAACTTGCTACAATAATGAGAATTATTAAAAAATATGATTAATAAAGAACAACAATACAAATTATAATTGCCCTTTATGCTCGATTAATTTATATACTGTGTATGTGCAAGTTATTTTCTCAAAAATTTTAAAAGGTGACAAAAATCTTTCATAAATACTTTTCTAAAAATTGCAAAATATTTTTGGTAGAATATAAGTAAATGATACATAATACCTAAGATCAAGATTAAAACTATACTATGCATGCAAGGAATGGAAATGCCAAACCAGTTACGGATTTCCTACTTGAAATAATTTTTAAAAACCTGCATGTAAAAAGTTTTATATCAAAAATAAAATACAAAATGTTTACTGCGAACTAAGAATGGCAGATGATAGAAACATGAAAATATTTATAATCATATGAATATGTCTCATCACTTTAAAAACAAGTTAAATATAGATGGAAAACTTGAATGTGAAGAAAAATATTTTTTTATCACATATGTATATATAAATATAAAACCTAAGGATAATAATGCAAAACAATTTTAAATGTTATAGCAAAATTTAAAGCTAGATCCTCAAAAGCATCAAATAAATTAAATGTACAGCCTATAAATATATTCTTTACAAATGAATAAATTTTACAAGTTTCCAACAACAACAAAAAATAAAATAAAATAAATATCAGCCAGTAAATGTTTCAATGAATTCAAGGCTTAGCAAACTATCCACCACATAAATCTACAGCTGTCATATAATTAAAAAAATATTAATTATAATTTCATTAACTCACACAAAATATATAAAGGATACTTAACCACATGCAACCAACACACAATTTTTAAAATACATGGAGGATTACTAAATATACATATATTAATAGTGAATATGTATTTCAATTATATCTATTAATTATAGTAACCTCTTTTAAATCTGGCAATTGATAGTTCAGCACATCTTATAATCCGGTATCAATCAAGTCTTCGCTTTTGTATTTTTTTTATATGAATGCAGACCTTTGTTGACCTTGACAGCCAAATTGCGACTCAATGCTGCTCACATTTTCGAATTTTATAATAGCCAAAATAGCAAATATTTTGTCACATATTTACATCTTATACATGGAATTCATAATGTATAAAAAAAATTAAAGCATGGACATATTTAATGTGTTTATCTTGAGTGCTTTAATATTTAATATCAAAATTATATGAACACTCAATAATCAGGCGAAGTCACTAATCCAGTACAGCCATGGTCCCGAACATGCCAGATTAAAGAGAGGTTACTGTACTTTTATACTGGGAGAGGAAAAAGTCACTGGAGCAATATCAATTTTGTATACTGAATGGTAAATTTATGGTTAAAATAGCATATCAATTTAGCAAATTATGCTATATAATTAAGATTTTACTAAAAATTATATATTAATTATATTGCTATAGAATCCGACTTCTTAAAACTTCAATAAAAAAAATTATAAAATATAGGTAAAACTGGAGAAATATGTATATCTAAACTTCATTTTAAGCACAGAATTATCCCTAAAAGACATGCGTAAAATGAACTATTTAACCCCTCCCCCTCCCTTTTTATCTATCAGATTTATAAATCAAGGCATTTTGCATTTTTGTTAGGATGAGATAAAAGTGCAATTTTACAAAATTCTTCAAATTGTTTTGAATTAATTAAATTTAATTTGAAAAGCATCCAACTGCCTTCATGAACTTCAAATATATATTTTTTTTTAACTATAACCACTTTTACTATTAAGTATTTAATTAAATTAGAAAATAATTTTGAAAATAATTAGAAAATAATTATTTTCAAAAAATCCAGAATTAGAAAATAATTTTGACAAAAATGTAAACATTTTTAAAAAATTATTTTATCAAAATGAGAAAAAATATAGTGAATATTAGTAAAATTATACATTTATCACTTGCACTTCAAAAATATTTGCGGTGAATATATTTCGACATTATTTTAAACCTAAAATACAGAAACACTTTATGAAATGATTCTCAAACTAAAACATATTTGTATCTATTATAAAATTAGAAGCGAATACGGACAAAAATACAAGAAGTCGTCATTAAATTATCACTTATTCATAGTCTAAACGGCTAAGAATAAGTGATAATTTAATGATGACTAATTAAAAAAAATATAGATAAATAGATGGAATTAAGATCCTTGTTCATTCCATTCACATCACATTGAAAAATATTTGTACCAATATTTATATTTATTATTTATCTTAAATACTTTTTGAGTAATCATGAAAAGGTATGACATTTCATATGAAAACATGATTTTGAGAAAAATGCATTTAAAATTTAGCTTCCTTTTAAAAAAAGTTCTAAAAATTTTCATATTTGTAGCTTATGCCATCAATAAACTCCTCTTTTTTTAATATTTTCTTTCTAACAGCTTTATCTTAAGTAAAGCAGGTAAAGAATGTTGTTAGGAGTTATCAGCATAACATTTTTGACTTTGAAGCAACCTTGAGTTGTATATTGATCTGGAATAATTCCTAAAGCTTTTAAAATTGATAATGCAAGGCAAATTTAAAATTAAACACAATTTTTACCAGCACAGTAACCTTTTTCAATGAACCACAATCCAAATATCAATAACATATTCATTTTAACATATTTATGTAATTTATTAGAAGGAAATAGAATAAATATGGAATAGTTTTTATATTTTGCAGTCATATTTGGTAGTAGATTTTGTGTGAAATGTTCCGTTGAGAACAAAGTATCTTTGAAACATTTTGGACAGCATAATATAGAAATTACTATGAGCAATATTTCAAGAGCAATAATTTAATTACCTGTGAGTTCATTTTATTTTTCTATACAGCTACCTCATAGGTCCATGTTATGTTGTAATCTTGATGAACTTGCAATTACATCACTAACACTAACATTAGTAGCAGTGACTTTGTATGTTAATTACAGATAAACTTTTGAATCAGAAATTCTCAATTTAACAGTAATATTTTAAAATATAAAGTAGGAATGAACAAAACATAGAACTAAAGTGCAGTTTTTACAAATATAAATAAAGATGAACATTGCCAATTTTAAAGCATTTAAAAAGTTAAAAGGCTTGATTAATAAGCATTCAAATTTCAAAATTCTATTTTTTTATGAAGTCGAAAAAAGTAAAAACACAAATGACACTACCAGTTTAGAAATTGCACTTTGTGAAATTTGATAATGATCATTCTAAATAAAACTGTTATAATTTGGCTTATATACAAAGCAGGGAAAAAAAATAGAAAAGCCAGAATTTCAAATTTTAATAAGATCAAATAAAAAAATTCTATATATTGATCAAAATTTCACTTTTTTAAGTAGCCGGATATTGTTTTTTGATATTGAATTTTAAATAAATTTTTTCTAACTTTGAGTTGGTCAAGTAAAAATGAATAAGTTTATAAAAATAAATCACATACATATTTTTTTTATATTTGAATTGCTGCAATAAGAATTTGCATAAAAGATAGGTTAAGGTGTATTCAGGTTCAGTATTCAGGTGTGTACAGGTTCAATATATCTATATCTTGCTTGTGTTTTAATAATCTTTCCTAAATATTAAAAGCTGCAAAAGAAAGAATGTAACAATTTTCATATTAAAAAAAAAAAAAAAAAATCACTTACCGGTTAAAGACTATGTCGCTATTAGCATATTTTTGAAGCTTTAGCACCGGTGGAAGGAGGTCATCAGGATTTACAAGCATGTCTTCAGCAGCAAAAAGTTCAGGTTCACTAACACCTTGCTTGAGAGTCATGTCGGAATTGTCCGTCACAGGTTCATTTAGATCATCACTATCACTATCTATAAAAGAAAATTACTAGTAATTATAGAGAATTATGTCCATTACATAAACAAAGTTAAGTAATATTATATTAAAATAATGGCTTAAATAGTAACATTACAGTTTTATATACAGTTACACAGTTGTCTTTTATACTATAAACAAGGGTTGCACCAACGTTACTCATTTTAGCACTGCCCAGCAGGCGAGTGTAGCTTGAAGATAAGCTACAGCTGTGGAGTAACATTACCCCCACAACGCTCTACTATCATGTTAGACCGAGACCTATGATTTAAAGTGAATTCCGAACCACTACAACAATCTATGGCACTACCGGGAATAAAACCCGAAACCTGTGGTATCAAGCACCAGAGCACTAACCATTTGGCCAACAAGCCCCTCTGCTATATTTATAATATTCATGTTTTAATATTTATGGATTTTTTCCCTACTATGTTTATAATACTTCCACTATGTTATAATATTTGCCTTTTAATACCATTCTTGTCAATACACATTTAAAACATACACATTACACAATTGTCATTTAAAATTATCCTCTAAATATATTTAAATGTTTTTTTAAAAAATGAAGAAATTTAGGTAATAAAAAAGCTATAATATTAAAATTTTATAAACACCAAAAGAATTAGTAATAGTTCTGCATAAAATGCATGTAGGCATAGTATGCAAAATAAGTTTTCAATTTATGTTACATAAAAACAGAAGGTGTTATGAGTTGCTAATGTTATAAATTCCAAAAGTTTTAATATTCAATTCACTATATATTAAAATTATATAGAAATTCAGGTTTTATTTAATGAATTAAGTCCAGCAACACAAGATTACAGAATAAATCAATAATACGCAAAAAGCAAGAAATTTTTATAGATTGAAGGTTTGTTCCTCCTCCCCCTAAAAAATGCATTCTAGTGAGCCCCGATATATTTACCCAGTGGTTACTATGTGTAATAATAATGAAAAGAAGTGATAAAAAATTAATAAAAGTATTGATGAAAGTTATGCAAAGAGTAAAACACAAACTGAAAATCAAAAAAGTCATACTAACATTTTTAAATGCGAATAACTTAAACTTGATAATGTATAAGTTTGATATTGGAAATAAAAAAATTGCACTTAGAATCTTTACTCATGTAGTTTACTTAAAAATCCCCGAAAACTGTAAATTTATGAAAATATACAATTTATTCAACCAAATCAAAAATTTTTACTTTCTCTGTGTTTTAATGCACATCAGAACAAAGCATAATCCTACATAATGATGAATGCAACAAATGTTAAATATATGGTAGAAGAGTTACATCAGATACGTAGAAAGATTGTACTATGAAATAATATCTACATCAAAGCATTTAATTAAGAGAAATTAGTACTTACAAATAAATTAAATTATGGCAAATAAAGCAAGCTACGTGTTAATGTTCACTCCAAGAGGGAATTTTTATAATAACAAGTTTTGTTTTTAGCTTGCAGTACGGCACAGAAAATAATTGAAATTTTGACCGTTAGATGATGGGACTGATACACCACAAATCAAAGACTGCTTAGAAAATGTCAAGGATTGTGTGGAGCAAGAGGTAATTTAATCTTATAAATAATAAAAATATCAAATTAGTTTAGAAAAAGTATATCCATGATTTACCATAATTGGATTCATTATTCCCTCAAAAATTGTATTTTTATTTTTCATTTACACTTTTTGAAGTACTTGCACATAAATATTTTGTTTTGAATAGTTTCTTGCGATTTTTTTATAATTATGCTTAATTTTTTTTTAAAGAAGTATGTTTGTTTCACCAAATAAAATATATATTTTTTTCTTACTAAGATAAATTTCTCTTAATGTTTATGTAACTAAGGTGCATGAACGAATTAATTATATAAATTAATTCACTGCTAATGAATAATAAATAAAAGAAGTATAACTTATATACTTAGGACAAGAAAAGTGCCACAGGGAGGAGAAAATGCAAATTATTTAAACTAACTTTAAAGGTTACATCATTGTCTATTTTTCTGAAAATTTTCATTAAACTGGCACTGTTTCTACAATGTTTTTAATCTAGCCATTTGCATCTGGTAATATTATGTTTTTCTAAATCTGGATAAAATAAAAATAACAGAATATATAATACATAAATAAACAATCAAGAAAATAACTCAGCTTAGACAAATCTGCAGAAATCAAATATGTAAATAATTTTTAACGATTTTTGGAAGACAAGATCCAAATTATAAAGCGACACAATATACTTATTTAAACACTAATGTTCGTCTACATTTTTTTTCCCTCTGCATAGAGCATCTAGTTACGCGTTTCAACTACTATTGTACAATATTTTTGCTTTTGTGCTATTTTTCTATTAATTCAAGAATATTCACTTAAATTACGGTTCAATGCATGTATTTTGGTCGTGCTGTTGCTAGAATGACAAGACTTTATTTATACCGTCTGCAAAAGTTCAGAATGTCCATAAATGCATGAAATTTTTTGCATGATTTAATCACTAAAATTTTTAACTACAGATATTTATGTTTGGCATCCCCATTACAGGCATTCAATAATTCAGCCTATGTCCTGAACATCTTGGATTAAACAGCACCTACCGTTCAAAAATTACAAATAAACATCTTTTTTTTTTCTTTTTTTTTTACTAAATATATTTTTTATCTGGTTTCTATTATCATAAATTTATAATATAATTTTTTTTTATTTATTTATGGTAAAAAAAGCATTTGAAATCTGAAAAATGTTTTACTATTCCCGTGTCAAAAAAATACTTAAATGGTATGTCAAAGAACACAACTGAAGAAGCCAGGATCAATGAATTATACCAGACAATTTATTTTTTTAGGCTGAAAATTACATCAATAGGTTATATATGGTGTGGATTAAAAGCGGGTACTTTTCTTCAAAATAAATAGGAAAAGAAACTATAATAAATTCTTTGGACCACTTAGTTTTGAATAATACTTCGATTTCATAGGAAGTGAAGGAGGAAAAATCTTTTTCAACTTACCAGAATGCTCTCTCTCCTATTTCTTTCACTTATAAAGCCCATATAGTTACCATTCAATAAGTGAATGATGACTTTCATGAATGTTATACAAAATATATCATTCATGAAAGTTCAGCATTCACATCATTCACTTATTGGTAATTATATGTTAAGATCCAGAATTTAACTTTAAAGAGGGGGAAAAACCCTCTTTAAATTTACATTTTGTTTGTTAATTAATGATTGCTCTTATAGAGAATAATATAGTCACATCTGATAGGCAATGGTTACTATCATCATCAATAGCACGACTGCCCAGAGTGAGCCAAGGCTTTCTTTTGAAGAGATTTCCATGAATTCCTCTGGGTGACAATGGTCTTGCAATTCTTAATTCCTAGTACAGCAAAATTCTCAACTGCAATACCCAACGCAACCTGTGTCATCCTCTTTGTCCCTGTGGCTTTGCCAAAACGAGGCTCTTTACAGGGTTTAAATCATTCATTCTAAATATATGAGCACCCCGATTTAATCTATTGATCTTAATAAATTTTACAATATTTGAGTCTTTATTGCATTTACATATTTCTGCATTGTACCATCTTCTCCAACAATCACTTTCCTTAATACCTCCAAGAATAGCCCTTAAAATCTTCCCTTCAAATATACCCATATGGGCTACATCAGATCTTGCCAAAGTTCACGTTTTAGAGGCATAGACCAGAATAGGTCTAATAAGGGTTTTATATGACCAGGATTTAGTTTCTTCTACTTATGAACTGTGATTTAAGCAGATTTCTTAATCCAAAAAAGGCCTTATTGGCAGGCATAATTCTGTTTTTTATTTAAGGTGAGATATTATTTTGACAATTAACTTCTGATCCGAAGTATTTAAAACTAAGCACAGATTCATAAGTGTGAGTGCCTACGGTAATATTGAATGGATCCTGACAAATATTTCTTGAGGAAAGCATATATTTCATTTTCTCCTGGTTTATGTTTAGATGCAAAGCCCTTGCAACTAATTCAAAAGCTCAAAAAACTTCCTCCAAAGCTGAATAGTTACTATCACTAGCTTCAAAATTGTCATAGGCAATAACCAGCTCATACAAGGGCAAGGAAACGATTAACATTGAAACACCCAACATTATATATGGCAGGGCAGTAATAATTATCTATAAGCAAAAAAGGAACAAAAAACAACACTTATCATAAAAACTTTTTTTTTTTTTTTTTTTAATTTAAAAAAAAAATATTTTAATGCTTTTTAGAAAAAAAGTACTTACTGAGCAAGTTTTGGGAATCAGATATAAGATCTGTTTCAGTTTCTATTTCTAAGGATTCAACTGTAAAAGAAAATGTAAAATAAATTTAACAATAGTAAAATGAATTTTATACTATTTCAAGATTTAAAAAAGATTAGCATATCTTCTAACATCTATTAGCAATTCAGAAAATATAGTTTTCTACCAATATGTGTAAATATATGTACATATTTAGAAACTTCATTCTGATATATAATTTAGAAAATTACAGCTTTATTTTTAATGCCTACTAAAATGTTAACTTTATTTACTAGTGATAGAATATTTTGTGACAAAAAAATTATAACACAGCACCAAGAAACATGTGTGTGTGTGACCTCTAAAGCATTTGTGAACAGGTTAATATTTTATATTTTAAAATTAAAAATTTAAACAACATTTCAAATACACTAAAAAAACTGACCTTTTTTTTTTTTTATTTGGCAACTATCAAGTCACGAGTTAATTAAAGTTATTAATTAATACTTTAATATTTTAACAATTAAAAAGAAATAGTCCGATAGATAAAATAAAATCTTAAAATCCACCCTTAGCAAGATAGCCGAGAACACTTAGATATTTTTTTAAGGGTAGAATTTTCTTTACAGCATCATATTAGGACAAAAAAAGATTAAAAAAAGGCTATAATTCTATTATTTTAGCATGTTTATGTTTGTAGTGGTTTATAATCCACTTTAAACCGTAGGTCCCGATCTAATAGGATCGTGGAGCGTTATGGGGGTAGTGTTACTTGCATTCGTAGCATATCTTCAAGCTACATGTAACCCCTGGGTGGTAAATGAGCAACAGCAGTGAACCCTTGCATATGGCATAAAGATAAATGTCTATTATTGTCAACTGCATTAGAAAAAAAAATATATCGTTCTTTATCCTTATATAAAACAAATATATCCTTTCTCTTCCAATCCATGCTAAAAAGAAGATTGGTGCGAAGACAAAAAGTTTCAGAACCATTGCCATATAGGATAATGAAAGCCATGATTTGTTGTTGGTGAAACTAGCTCGTTATTGTACAACATTCTGAAAACAATATATTAGCATAATGCAAAACACCTCACAATGACTTGTGAACGTGTTAGCCCATTATTTCAATGACAAAATTAGGTAAAGACTCACTATTCTTTTCTTCAACAAGAAGATAATTTGGAAGACAAACTAGTATCAAGATTAATGTTTGATTAAAAGCTTAGACCAATTTAATTTCTTATCAAACAGGATTTCGATATTGGTGAAATGGAAAATCTCGTCCTTCAATACGAAAAAAATAAATGATAAAATTTCACTTTTCTAAAATTAAAAATATTTAAAGCATCGTCAAAATTTTTAAAGCCATTAATCAATTCTTAAATTTTGACAGAATCAACTGCATCAATGCGTTAGGAACCACTGCGATTATTTTTCATAATAAAACTTATAAATCTACATATAATTACTATTATACAAAAATAATCTAATCAACACTAACAAATGTTCATCAACAAAATAAAATTATAAAAAATGAAACTAAATGATAAAGGAATCTTAAGGAAGAAAAAAAAATGTTTATTTTTCAGTTATTTTTAAATCTAAAATTCTTCAGACAAGAATCAAATCGGGAAATGATTAAAAAAGAATTATTTTAAAATAATTGAATTCATCAATAATAAACCATTGATCATAAAATGAAATCAAGATATGCATATAATATTCAAATTAAAAACTAAACACCTCTATAAATTTGCGATTTAGAAAAAGTGAATTTTCAAAAATGTTCAATAAAAATAAAATGAAACCAATTTACAGTAAGCAAGTTTTCACGAGTAAGTTTATTATATTATAATTATTATGCATTAAATTAAAAATTTCCTTCGAAGTGATAATAGAAATTATACACAATGTAATCATCAGAAATGATAAATATTAAAATATAAAGTGCAAATAACTTTCTTAACACTACAATTTTTAAGAATTATCAAGTAATGTTGTTTAAAAAGCAAACAGATTATTTTGGTATAAAAAATATTCAATACTGAAAATAATGAATAAATTTCAAATATTTTGACAATATTATTTAAGCAAATTTAATTAAGATATAAATCTACAACCACACAATATAAACAACCAAGGTATATAATTTTTTTATAATTATTTGATTATTTCATTGTTACGCATATGAATGAAAATATCATGCATTTTTAAATTTTACTAAACGAATAGCATAGAAGAGATAAAAAATTATACTAAGATAAACAACTCTAATTATGATTTTCGGTAAAATATCTTCAAAAAAAAATTTTTTTTTTTTATCAATAATAGTGGCATACAAATTTCATTAAGAAGTTATATATTTTTAATGAATTGAATCTCACTGAAACTAACCAACGATAATACATTTTGTTGCCTTGATGAAAATTTAAAGCATACAAAATAAGAGTATGTAAACAATATAAATTTTGAAATGATAAACAATGTATTTTATCTTAGATGCTAAGCTTAATATTTTAACATGTCATCAAAATTACCTAATTTCAGAATACGTCGGCAAACAAAATTGAACAAGCGGCAAACAGCATCAGACAACCAAATTTTTTCTTTTTCTCGGAAATGATTACTTAGCAAATCAACCAGTCCACTAACCTTAAATAATGCGCGACCCTGCAATGTATAATTTAGAGACCAGCGAAAACACACAAAAATTACAAATTTTATAAATTTACTAAAACGAAGAGCCAAATTATTGTTTTTTGATGCCATTAACTGGAACCGATACACAAAAATAAAAAAAATCTAAATTCTAGTTAGGCCTAAATGTCGAAAAATATAAAGGACAGGATCTACGTTGCTTTTCAAGAACTGCCTATAATCGCAGTGCAAATGTCATTCAACTTACTTTCATTGCTTTCATCTACACAGTCCTCATAATCTTCTGTTAAAAATACATCTATAAGCGAAAAAAGTAAATATTCTTAGAATGCGCAGAACAGAACAAAATTTGTAAAATTTTTACTAAAACAATCAACTAAACATAACAACAAGCTTACCCGCCATGTTGGAGAGAACAAGCGCGATTAAGACTGCTTTGATTTCATTGGCTGAGAGGGATAACAGCCAGGTTATTGGATGATTCTGTTTTTTTAACTCTCATTTTTTGGACAATACTAGTTTTGTTTACCATTTCATAATTAAACATCCTTTCAATTAAGAACTTATTAAACTGGGGGAGGATTGTCATGGTCTCCGTAAATAAATTCTGGTTTGATTAAATTTAAATATAAATGATACTAATTTTTTTGTAATATTTTCCGTGGTATACTTTGAAAAATTATAAAAAAGTACAATATAAATAAACATGATGTAAAAAAATTTTTTAATTACAAATATTTATGAACCTGAAAAAAAACACCTTATTTTGAAGAAATTATGTAAACGATTATTCAGAAAAAAAATAATTTAACTTAAGAGCATAATAATCAATTTAATTTTTGAGTTTTTTTCAAAATAAGAATTTGAAAAAGTAATTGTAGTAATTGTCAAATAATAGATCATTAGGAAATAATAGATCATAGGTGGATTATTTCTTCTGAATTATAATTAGGGAAATTTCTTGATTGCTTCAAAATACAGCAAACAGGATATATATATATATGAATTTGTAATAACGCACACAATTTGGACACATATACTCATACTTGGTGCTTGTGTCATTTTCTTTAATTATCCATGTGCGTACTCTATTAATATGCATTTCAGTCATTCCATGTAAAAAGTTAAGTAAACATAGAGGTGCGGTTATATTTTACTATAACAAAAGAATGAATATTTTTGGATCGAAATTAATTTTCACTTAGTTGGCGTCCTAGTTAAAACCCGGTTATTAAATAAATAATTTGGGGAAATAGCGAATAACTTTTTATAAACTGAACTAGAAAAAAATGAGCAGAACACACATTTAAGAATAAAATGAAATACAATGCAATTTAAATCGTTTAATGCCTGTCAATAATCTAGTTAAATTAATTAATTGAATTAATTTATTTTCCTGACTATAAAATAATCCAGAATTCCAATTTTCGGTGATAAAAAGTAAATTATTTGGCTTAATCTGCAACTGCTTCTATTACTTTGTTTTTTCCCTATCTCTTCTGTATCCATGATACATAATCTGCCTTTCTATGTAGTTTCCACAAGCATCAAAGTATTTATCATATTGTAGCGACACCTATTGATGTAAAATGGAATACAAATTGAACGACTTCTACTTTCACTGTTAAAAAGGGAATTTTCCCGCTAGAATGAAAACAGAACGTAGTAAGCGTTCGAAGTAGAATAAACATGTCGTAATTGTGAAAATTGATTATCGTCTTTTATTTTGCCGTCTGGATTTTAATAACACTACGCAACCTTTACAATACCGCCACATACTTGGTGACCCGTGAATTGTTTGCAAACAGTGAATTATTTACAAAATGACTGAAACAAATGAATCGGCGGAAAAAGATGAAGTAGCGCGGGTATATGTCAAAATACCTCCTTTTTGGGCTGAAAAACCAGAAATATGGTTCTTTCAAGTTGAAGCACAATTTTCAATTTGTGGAATAACAGCCGAGGATACAAAATTCAACTACTTAGTTTCGCAATTAGAACCGAAGTTTGTTGAAAGTTTGTGGGACGTTATAAGTGATGATAATAGAACAAAATATACCGCTGCTAAAACACGATTGCTGAATACTTTTAAAGAAAGCGAAAATAAGCGTCTTCAGAGACTGCTGACAGGACTTGATTTGGGAGATCTTACACCCAGTCAACTTTTACAAAAAATGAGAAACCTGGCTACTGACGGAATAACTGATAAGGTGCTAACAACATTATTTCTACAAAAAATGCCTGATTCCGTGCGGAATATTTTACTAGTTAGTGATGAAGGAATTGAAAAACTGGCATTAATGGCGGATCGTATTCTTGAAATGCAACCAAAACAAGAACTTTACCGCGTAAGCAATGTTTCATCAGGATCAGATGCCATGACTGAGTTACAACAACAAATTACATCTTTGGAAAATAAACTTGAAAAACTGAGTGTCACACGGAACTCTCGTTCCCAACCAAGTAATACAGGTCGATACTCTTCTTCTCATCGAAGTAAGTCTCGCAATCGCTATTATAATACTTCTGGCAAATACTGTTATTACCATTTTCGTTTTGGAGAAAAATGTTTTCCTGATAAATGCAAAGCTCCATGTGCATGGCAAAAACAATCCTTCGGAAAACCAGAATCAGCAACAGAATTAACGGCAGACTCTGCTGCTGACAATACAACATATTGCCGTCAATACCGTCTATTTGTCAACGACAAAAAAACGGGTTTACGCTTTTTGGTTGATAGTGGAGCGGACGTAAGTCTTATTCCTTATACTTCTAAACACAAATTTATTAGTGACTATAAATTATATGCTGCAAATAATACTGCAATCGATACTTTTGGTACAGAAATTTTAAATCTTGATCTAGGTTTACGTCGAGAATTTCAATTCCCATTTATTGTGGCCAAAATTAGTAAACCTATACTAGGTGCAGATTTTTTTAAATAAGTTCAATTTATTAATTGATATAAAGCATAAAAGATTAATTGATGGTGTAACTAACCTTGCAGTTTATGGTGACATTGCACCCATCTCTATTAATGAATGTGTAAATACAACGAGCAGCTTATGTAAATATTCTGATTTATTTTCTATGTATCCCAATATAACAAAACCAAATTTTCTTGTTTCAAATGTTAAACATAATGTAAAACATCATATTATAACTAAAGGACAACCTATAAATTGTAAAGCAAGACAATTAGATCCAAAACGGTTGGAAATAGCTAAAAGAGAATTTAAATATATGCTGGACAATAACATCATTAGTCCATCTAGCTCAGAATGGGCAAGTCCATTACATATAGTAACAAAGAAAGATGGTTCTTTTCGTCCGTGTGGTGATTATAGAAGATTGAATGATTTAACTATGCCTGATCGATATAACATACCTCGAATCCAGGATTTTCAACATATTTTAACTAATAAAACTATATTTTCTAACACTGACATTACTAAAGCATATTATCACATTCCTGTAGCAGATGAAGATAAGGCAAAAACTGCCATCATCACACCTTTTGGACTTTATCAATTCAATGTGATGAGTTTTGGTCTCAAAAATGCCCCTGCAACATTTCAAAGGTTTATAAATGAAGTTCTTTATGGTCTAGACTTTGTGTTTCCATACTTAGATGATGTGTTGATCGCCTCTTCTTGCGAGGAAGAACATCGTTCACATCTTCAACTAGTTTTCCAGCGTTTAGATAAATATGGTCTACGGCTTAATATTAGCAAATCAGTTTTGGGAGTACCTGTAATAGATTTTTTAGGCTATCAAATATTTGCGGAAGGCTCACAACCTCAACCTCAAAAGATCAAAGCTATCATAGAATATCCATTGCCAGAAACTATGCACGAATTACGTTCCTTCTTAGGAATGATCAATTTTTATCGTAATTATATAAATAATGCCGCAAAAACTCAAGCCCCTCTACATGAACTTTTGAAAGGATCTACAAAAAAAGATCGACGCAAAATACCATGGACCGATGAAACTAGACAAAGTTTTGAAAAATGCAAACAAGATGTTGCTCAAATAGCGTTAATGGCTTATCCCAACTCGGATTACCCTCTGGCACTTCTCACAGATGCATCTGATTGGGCTGTTGGATCAGTTATTCAACAAAAAGAACCAAATGGATGGAAGCCAATTGCATTTTTTCTAAAAACTTAATGATGCTCAGAAAAATTACAGCGTTTATGACCGTGAACTTTTGGGTATATATTTATCCATTAAACATTTTAAGCATTTACTTGAAGGTCGAGATTTTGATATTTATACTGATCATAAACCGTTAATATTTGCTTTTAAGCAAAACAATGATAAAAAGCCTCCCCAGACAACTCAGACATCTACAATATATCTCACAATTCTCTACTAACCTATACCATATCAGTGGTCGAAACAATGTAGTAGCAGACAGACTGTCTAGAATTGAGGACATCGATTCACCTATTGTCGATTATGACTTGATAGCTGATGCACAAATTAATGATGATGAACTGCAACAATTGAAATTACATTCCAAATCATTACATTTCAAAGAACACCAATTGCCATCAGGAAAGCTCTTGTATTGTGATACCTCTACTTCCAGTATCAGACCATTCATACCAAAAAATTTTCGCATCACAATATTTAATACACTTCACAGTTTAGCTCATTCTGGAATTCGAACTACTGTAAAAGAAATAACTAAAAGATTCATTTGGCCAAATATGAAAAAAAGATGTTAAACAGTGGACTCTAACTTGCATCAACTGTCAGAAAAATAAAATAACTAAACATACAAAATCAGAATATTCACAATTTCAAACACCAGATGAGAGATTTAGTGTCGTTCATATAGATTTAATTGGACCTTATTCACCTTCTAATGGATACACATACTGCTTGACGTGTATTGATCGGTTTACCTCTTGGATGGAAGTGGTACCGTTATCAAATATCACTGCAGAAAGTATAGCAAAAGCTTTTTATGAGCATTGGATTACCCGATTTGGTGTACCTACTTGTGTTATTACTGACAGAGGCACTCAATTTATTTCAGAACTATTTCGAAGTTTAGCTGCGCTATGTGGTGTTAAAGTAAACCATACGTCTTCTTACCATCCACAGAGTAATGGAAAAGTTGAACGTCTTCACCGTACCTTGAAAACAGCTATTAGATGTCATAACAACGTTTGTTGGACGGACACATTACCAACGGTTCTTATGGGTTTGCGAGCTGCTCTACATGAGGACTCTAAGTATACAATAGCTGAAATGGTTTATGGAAAAACTATTAAATTACCAGGCGAATTCTTTGAAGAATCCAAATTGCCAATATCTGATGATAATTTCGTAAGTAATCTCCGAAAACAGATGGCCGACTTAAAACCATACCAATCCAAAAACAAATGTAAACAAAAGATATTCATTCCAAAAGATTTGTACACATGCTCACATGTATTTCTGCGAATTGACAGAGTTAAAAAACCTTTAGAACCCCCATATGAAGGACCCTATTTGGTATTGCAAAGATCCTCGAAAAACTTTCTTCTATCATTTAAAAATAAACAAGTTAATATTTCAGTGGATAGATTAAAACCGGCATATGTGTTACAACCTACTGAACATCTGAATCCAACGTCCTCAAATGATCATACATCTGTGCCGAGTGAACAAACATTTATACCAAGTCAGCAAGTTGTACAACCAAATACAACAACACGTTGTGGAAGACAAGTAAAACTTCCTGTTCGTTTCAATGACATTATTGACTTTTCTTCAAACTTATAATTCATTCATTCCATTTTTTAAAAAAATTAATTTGATTTATTGTATGTAATTGCTTAAATGTAATTGAATTTGTACTTATTTTGTACAATTTAAATTTGTATCAATGTGTATTTGTTCGCTATTATTTGTATTGATATATTAATTCGTCTACCATTTTCAAAGTAACGTAACTTTGTTACTGGTAGGGGAGTGATGTAGCGACACCTATTGATGTAAAATGGAATACAAATTGAACGACTTCTACTTTCACTGTTAAAAAGGGAATTTTCCCGCTAGAATGAAAACAGAACGTAGTAAGCGTTCGAAGTAGAATAAACATGTCGTAATTGTGAAAATTGATTATCGTCTTTTATTTTGCCGTCTGGATTTTAATAACACTACGCAACCTTTACAATACCGCCACAATATCATATGAGGCGGCTTCTGAATTTTATCCTCAAAGTAATCTGTCATCATATTTCTTAACTATTCCAGCACGTTCATTTTGACATTATCATCTTCGTCGTAGAGATTGCCACCAAAGAGACTTCCAGCAAATCCATCTTGACATTATCATCTTCGTCGTAGTAATTTCCACCAGCGAGACTTTCAGCAAATCCATTTTGACATTATCATCTTCGTTGTAGTGATTACCACCAAAGTGACTTCCAAGACATCCATTTTTAAATTATCATCTTCGTTGTAGGAATTGCCACCAGAGAGACTTTCAGCAAATCCTTTTTGACATTATCCTCTTCGTTGTAGCGATTACCACCAAAGAGATTTCCAGCACGCCCATCTTGGCATTATCATCTTCGTTGTAGCAATTGCCACCAGAGAGACTTTCAGCAAATCCATTTTGACATTATCATCTTCGTTGTAGCGATTACCACCAAAGAGACTTCCAACACATCCATTTTTAAATTATCATCTTCGTCGTAGCAATTGCTACCAGACAGACTTCCAGCACGTTCAATTTGACATTTTCATCTTCGTCGTAGCGATTACCAATAAAGAAACTTCTTTAGGCGCATGAACAAATAATCATCGCGTAGAGCTAAATCAGGGCTATAAGAAGAAGGATCAAGTTTTTCAAACGGGTTTGATCAGCCACATAGGGAAGAGCATTGTCAAAGAACCAGAAGAAAGAATGCAAGAGCACCAAAATGTGAAAAACGTGCTGTTAGAAATATTTAAAATGAAACCCGAAGCTTTTAGAATAAAATTTACATAACATAAAAAAAACAAAACCTGGACCTTTATTGAGAGAATTGTTTTTTGAATTAAGAAACTATTTTGAGGGATGGCTAGATGACAGAGATTAAGGATTCCGAAAGTCTAAAGAGTTTAATGATCGTTGATCAAATAAAGCGTCGAGTGATAAAAAGTAAACCGAGTGACGTAAAAGAATTCTTCTTTGAATTCGTTCTTAATTTTTATTATTTTTTTTAATTTTAATTCTTCTTCGAATTCTCTTTTAATTATCATTTATTCTTAATTCTGGTTAAATTATTTAAAATTAATTATAATCCTCTATACATAGAGTCTTGTAAAAATGTGATATACACTACGTAAGGGAAAAATAATAAATTCAGAAGAAAAATGCCTGTCATTAATACACCCATTTTGGGTGCTCTCTAGAATGCTTGCCGAGAAACGGCTCTTGTAACAGATACGTCCTCAAACTCGTGGAAAGGAAATTTCGGTAACATTCTTGGAAGACAATAAGCAAATTCGTGGAATTCGCCGACATCTTGCGATTCTCCTGAGGAGATACGCAAGATCCTAGAGAAGGTAGCATTTTTTTTCTCACTGGAAGAGTTTTGGCATTTCATTCCCATGAGAGAGGAATGTATGTAATATGACAGGCACATAATAACAACCCATCACTTATGTTTGACGGCAGACAAACAGTGTTATGGGTAGTTATATTACATGCAATTTGTATTTTGTACTAATGAGAACAACCTTTCACTCAAATCTGATAGCAGATATTCGAAATCATGTATAATGAGACTCAGGAAATTAGTGATTGTCTGTGCGAAACAATTACAGATTGAATATGGACTACACCATAAGTTGTTCCATCGTGATGAGTGATAGACTACGAGCGGAGAAATGTGTACTCCAACGAGAAGTGATGGAAGCTGAACCCCTCCTTCCCTAGACGGATTTTTTTAAAGGGAGGTTTTGCGAGAAGAAAGGAGAGAATTCTGCGACGAGTCAACCAGAAGTGTTGTTTTTCTTTTTTTTTCTCTGAGGTGATTAAATAGGCCGGAAATCCCGCCTGTTTCCGAAGTGAGCCCGTTGTGGTTTCGTGTATCACGCCATGCGATAATTAAGGGCTATCGCAGACCAGGCAAGTAGATTCGACGTAAGACTCGAGAACTCTGAAAAACATCCGACCTTTGAGTGGAGTGTACTTGTGATTTAAATGTGCACTTATCATCATATTCACATTTTCAATTTTCATTTTTTTTGTATAATAATCCAGATTTTTGAATTTGTATATATATACACTGAAGTGACAAAAGTCATGGGATACCTCTTAATATCGTGTCGGCCCTCCTTTTGCCCGGCGAAGTGCAGCAACTCGACGTGGCATGGACTCAACAAGTCGTTGGAAGTCTTCTGCAGGAATATTGAGCCATGCTGTCTCGATAGACGTCCATAATTGTGAAAGCGTTGATGGTGCAGGATTTTGGGCACGAACAGACCTCTCGATGATGTCCCATAGATGCTCGATGGGATTCATGTCGGGCGATCTAGGTGGCCAGATCATTCGTTGGAATTGTCCAGAATGTTCTTCAAACCAATCGCGAACAGTTGTGGCCCGGTGACATGGCGCATTGTCATCCATAAAAATCCCATCGTTGTTTGGGTACATGAAGTCCATGAATGGCGGCAAGTGATCTCCAAGTAGCTGAACATAAGCATTTCCAGTCAATGTTCGGTCCAGTCGCACCAGAGGACCAAGTCCATGCCATGAAAAAACAGCCTACACCATTACGGAGCCACCACCAGCTTGAACAGTGCCTTGCTGACAGTTTGGGTCCATGGCTTCGTGGGGTCTGCGCCACACTCGAACCCTACCATCAGCTCTTACCAACTGAAATCGTGACTCATCGGACCAGGCCACGGTTTTCCATTCATCTAGGGACCAACCGATATGCTCACGTGCCCACGAGAGTCGCTGCAAGCGATGTCGTTCTGTCAGTAAAGGCACTCGAGTCGGTCTTCTGCTGGAATAGCCCAAGAAAGCCAAATTTCTCCGCACAGTTCTAACAGACAAGTCCCTTGTACGTCCCACATTGATTTCTGCGGTTATTTGACGCAGTGCTGCTTGTCTGTTAGAATTTACGACTCTTTGCAGACGTCGCCGGTCTCGGTCGTTAAGTGCAGGCGGTCGACCACTGCGCTGTCCATGGTGGGATGTTATGCCTCAAATTTCATACTCTCGGCCCACTCTTGACACAGTGGATCTGGGAATGTTGAATTCCCTAACGATTTCCGAAATGGCATGTCCCATGCGTCTAGCTCCAACTAACATTCCGCGTTCAAAGTCTGTTAATTCCCGTCGTGCGGTCATCATCACGTCAAAACCTCTTCACATGAATAACTTGAACAGAAATGAAAGCTCTGCGAAAGCACTGCGCATTTATACCTGTTCTACGCGATGCTACTGCCATCTGAAAATTTGCATATTGCTATCCCATGACTTTTGTCACTTCAGTGTATATATATGTGTGTGTATGTGTGTGTGTGTGTGTGTGTGTGTGTGTGTAGTGTTTGAAAATAATAATTAAAGTGCTCCGATGATCTGGAAAGTGGTCATTATAGATCTAGTATAGACTGAGATGTTACATCGTGAAGCAAAACGATAATTCTATTGAGCATGGGATAGTTGTTTTTTTTAAATTACACGATGCAATTTATTCAAGTTTCTCAATCTATGTTTGCTTTAATTGTTTTTTCCAGACAAAATATCCACAAGCAAAACACTTTACTTCTTTCGCTTAGCTTTTGCAAATCGATCTCTATTTGGGTATTGGTACATTGTAATGGGTGTTGCATGTTAGCGTCCGGTGTGTTTGAGCTTGTTTTGTATTGGGTCAATTTCATTTTAGAAAAAAACGATTCGCACATATAAGTTGATCCGATAGCGCTAATAACTTCAACTGAGAAACTGGTTTACTCTGCTATCAACAATCAACTGTGCGTATCGATAGATGCGTCACTTAAAGTGAAACATAGAACTGTTATATTAGATGTTCCAAAATGGGCGCGACTCATGAGTACGCAGAATATAATTTAATTATTCTGCGAACTCATAACTGTAATCTTCTCAATAAAACAGCCACTATCTGTCCTATATTCGCAAGAATATTATTATAAAATCAAAGTTTTTTTTTTTTTTTTTTTTTTTGTCATTTCGACAGTTCATTTGTGAATATATGGATGCACATATAATGTATTTTTTTAATACATTGGTTTTTCATTAAGTCGGCCATTATGAAATAAATATATTTTGTAAAAGTGTGATACATCTCACTGGCCGGAAAAATATTCAAGGCGTGCCGCGGGTAGGCCACTCCTGCTTTAAATAGTATACTATTACATCATCCTTTAATTTTGATTTATGATTGTTTTATATAAGCCTCAGTGCTGAGAAAAGTCTCTCAACACTTGCTTGATATGTTGACAGAGTAGTAACCGTCTTGTTGTTGTTGTTGTCTTGTTCCTCATGGAAGAAGGGTACAGCTTCTGTTCTGATGGAGCACCTGTAGGTAGAAGTCTGACTTCTGCTCCGTAACGTTCTTACAGTCATAGGAGACCGGGACCTACGGCTTAAAGTGGATTCCGAACCACTGCAAACATCCATGGCACCGCCGGGACTCGAGCCCGAAACCTGAGGCACCAAGCTCTAGGCACTCGGCCATTCAGGCCCCAGTAACCGTCTTTGGCACTATTTGTATTATTGAAGGATACATTTCAATGGCCACTTTAAAATTGATTACCGTGATTTTTGAAAAATAAGGATTATTTTTATAAAATAGTTGGGATTTCTAAACCGATTCCATCACGGGGCGCTGCCATTGAGTGAGGTTGTGTTCAACGCTCGCTCCTGAAACTCGACTTCAGGTCTAGACTGGCCTGCTTTTCTACTGCGTAGAAATCTTGAACGCAAAACGTTCTGCTCCTACTTTCAACTTCGTACTTCTGTATTTATTTTAAATTTAATAATTTTTTGTTTTAATTTAAAATTCGGAACTACGATGAGCCAATCATCGTCCGGACCACCGGACGTTACCTCTCCGGAGAGCCCTCCGCTTCATGAGCAGGGCATACCCCCTGATTCTGCTGCCGCAAGTAACATCAAGCATGCCGAGGTTAGGATGGACACATCCCAAACTGTCACTGCCGAGCAGCTAAGCTCCAATGACTTCCTTTTTGGACACCCTGCGCCCACAAGACTGAGCGACCCGACTCCAGAGCATTTGCTCTACTTTGAAGTACTGTTGAAGGAGGCCGCGGCTCTCATGGTGAAAGTCTCAAGACACCAGAGCGCGGCAAACAATATCAAATCACCAACTTGGGAACGGGCTTCTTTAACCATCGAAGACTGCTCCAGAAGGATCCGTGCCATATGCACTTATACTGGCATTCCTGCCTCGCACCTTCCCACCAAAAAAGAACTTTTGGAAATCAAGAAGGCGAAGGAGCTTCAACTCCAACTTGCAGCCGAAGCTGCGGCCAAGGAGGCTACTCCACCACCTCCAGCTCCTACTCCACCACCTCCTGCTCCCGTCTTAGCTGAGCAATCTAATTCCATCGAGACACCTGAACAATCTACATCTACCAAACGGAAATCTCCTACCTCCGATGATGACGAGGAGGGATTCCAAACAGTTATTAACAAGAAGGACCGCAAACGGGTAACTATGGCTGCGTTATCTTTAGCCCCCATTACTAACACCCCTAACAAAACGTTGGCTGCCGACAAATCAATGGCTCCTCCACAATTGAAGAGGGTAAACAGGATTCCACCATTTTTTGTGTCCGCTAAGGGCAAGTGGTGGCAAACCCTGAATCAAATACGAGTCCAGGTGCCTAGTATTCAGGCTAAGCTGTCTGGCAAATTTCTTAAAATTACCGTAGACAGCGAGACTGACTACAGGAAACTGGCTCAGATTCTTGAGAGTGATGGGACTCCATTCAAGAGTCTGATGCTGCAGAAGGACCGACCAATTAAAGTCGTGCTCCGAGGTCTCCCTGGCCATACTCCCATCGAGGACGTTGAGACCGAACTCCGAGCTTTAGAATTCCCCCTCATTAAGATAGCTCGGATGACTAAATTCCGGACCAGGGAACCTATGCCCCTTATTTATCTTCAACTATCTCCATCCTCGAAAACAGAGGAGATATATTGCCTAACTAATCTCCTCGGTCTGAGAGTTAGTGTAGAAGGCTACAGAGGGCAACCGGGCCCATCTGTTTGTTGGAATTGTCAGGGCTACTTCCACTCGTCGGAAGTATGCCGACTTCCAACACGTTGTGTCAAGTGTGCTGGCCCTCATAGGGCTAAGGAATGTAATTTACCACTGGACCAGCCACTTCTTTGTTGTAATTGTGGAGGAGCACATGCCGCGAACTGGCGCGGATGCCCCCGTATGCCCAAACCCGCTCAAAAGAATGGAGCAAAAAAACCACTTGTAAATAAAAATATTAAGCCCACCACCTCATCAAAACCTGTACAAAAGGTTCCTACCAGGACGCAGCCAACGACCTTTACCAGTCGGAATGTCCAGCCTGCAATGGCTTTTTCCCAAATTCTCCGCCAGGGGAACGAAGAAAAGTCTGTAGGCCCCGCCCCCCAGCCAATCGTAGCTAGAGAGCCGCTGTCTGCTGCTACCACGAATAGCTCTGCACCCGCAAAGCCCTCCTCGGAGTGTTCGCTTTCGGAGATCTTTCAGTGTTTGATGGACCTCGTAAGAGATAATCCATCTCACAGTCAGATTATATTGCAAGCATTTGGGCTAGCAAAAGATAAAATGAGGAATTCACTCAACCGATTCGACATGACGTATCACCTCTTTGAGGCGTATACCGACGTCCTTTCCGAAAGTCAGTTCCTCACGGCTTAACTCACTTCGGGTCTGGGTCTCTTTCAATATGTTTCTGGAACGCTAACTCATTGCGTTCCAAAATTCACGAGGTTAGGGAGTTCCTAACAGAGCAGAATCTTGACGTGTTCTTGGTTCAGGAAACAAAATTGTCTCCTGGTTATAACCCTTTGATCGCTAATTACAGGTTCTATCGTACTGATAGGCCTAATCAGCATCCTACCCGAGTAAGTGGCGGTACAGGTATCTACGTTAAAAATAGCATTCACCATCATCACCTTCCTACTCCAAGTCTAGACTCCATAGATGCTACTATTATTGAAATCAAAATGCAAAATTATCCACCAATTAAAATTGTTTCAGCCTACGCCAAACCTAACCGTCCAGGTGGTTTCCCGGTGGAGGACTTTAACAAACTTCTAAAAATGGGAAATAATGTGATTCTCGCTGGTGATTTTAACGCTCTTCACTCCTCTTGGAACTTTGGACATTCAAATAGTTATGGTTTTACTTTAAATCGTTTCCTCCAAGGTCAAAGAGGCGTGAAAGTTGTTCCCCCCTTAAAGTTACTAGAATCGACATTAGAAACAATAATCATCGAGGTAATGTACTCGATCTTGCCTTCTTTAAATATATCCCCTTTAATTATGATATTGAGGTGCTTACAGATTTAGATTCTGATCACCTCCCCGTTTTACTCACCTTAGACACCAGCCCTGAATCACTGAAAGTTCCCAGTCAGCTCAATACTAATTGGGAGAACTTCAGGCATGTGATGGATAATAAAAAATTGCCAAGTTTCAGCTTTAAAACAGCAGCTGATGCTGAAGAAAGAATTAAAGAATTAAGTACCATCTACCTCACATGTCTGCAGGAAAGTTCTTCCCCTAAATTCAAACCTCCACCGAAAAGACTTCCTCATCATATCAAATGCAATATCAAACTCAGGAATTACTACCGCCGTAGGTGGCAAAGGACGAGAGATCCTGAGTTCCTACGGCTCTACTACAAATCACTAATAGATATCAGAGAAGCTATCACCGTCTTTACACAGCAACGCTGGCAAGACGACATAGAGGCACTAACGCCTGAGTCAACATCACTTTGGAAGAAATGTTCCCTCCTACGCAAACAATATCACAACATTCCGCCCTTGCAGGGCGCCAACGGCCGAGCAGCTTATTCCCCAGAAGATAAAGCGGAACTGCTCGCAGACAGCCTCAAATCTCAATTTGAACTCAATCACGATGTTGAAGATAAAAATTTCTTCGAACACACCAACACTACAGTCACGGACTTCTTACAAAAACCACATGTCAACAACCTGGATTTAATTACTCCTAAAGAAGTCTGTGAAATTATCAGACACTTCAAGAACAACAAATCCCCTGGTCTGGATCTTATTAGCAATCGCATGTTAAAGTCCACTCCTATTAAATTTGTTCTGTATATTACCATTCTTTTTAACTTTCTACTTAGGATCTGTCATTTCCCAGCTTGCTGGAAGACCGCCGTAGTATGCCCCATTCCTAAGCCAAGTGCTAACTTGGCTTACCCTCATAATTACCGTCCTATCTCACTACTTAGTAGCTTGAGCAAGATATTCGAATCTGCGTTACTTAAACGCCTGAATCAGCATTGCGATCTCCACGATTTAATCATACCTGAACAATTTGGTTTCAGGAAGCAATTAGGAACCTGTCACCAATTACTTAGGTTGACAGAGCTGATTCATGACGGCTTTAACGAACGCAAATCTACGGGAATATTATTTTTGGACGTAGCCAAGGCCTTTGATAAAATTTGGCATAATGGCTTATTATTCAAGCTCATGCGACTTGATTTTTCACCCCATATTATTAAGATTCTTCACTCCTACCTGCAGTCCCGAGCTTTCTTAGTCAAAGTGGGTGGAGTTACTTCCTCAACCAGACCAATAGAAGGGGGAGTTCCGCAAGGGTCGCTATTGGCGCCCGCGCTCTTCAACATTTACATAAACGATATTCCGAGAGACTGCCAGACCTCTCTTTTCTGCTACGCTGATGATACGGCGATAGCCACACAGAACAAATCACCTCAGCTTGCTGTTAAAGACTTGCAATTTTCAGTTTATAATTTAGAAAAATGGTTAACCACCTGGAAAATCAAAGTAAACGCCACTAAATCTGCCTGTATGCTATTTACTCGGAAGATCGCGTTTTCTCCATTAGGGAGTATCACTCTTTTTGGCCAGCCCGTCCCCTGGGTAACTGAATATAGATACCTGGGGTTGTTTCTAGACCCAAAATTGTCTTTTAATACCCATATTAAGAATACAGTTGCTAAAGCGACTGGTGCGAGTATTAAACTCCACTGCCTAATTTCTCGAAAGAGTAGGCTTGCGATCAAACACAAGATTCTGCTCTACAAATCTATCCTTAGGCCTATCCTGGTCTATGGTAGTCCCATCTGGGCCTCTACCTCACTCACGAACATCAAGAGACTCCAGGTATTTCAAAATAAACACCTGGCTATGATTGCTGACGCACCATGGTTCGTTCGTCGTAAGATCCTCCATCGAGATCTAGACGTCGAACCTATTCCTGATTATATTATCAAAATTTCAAAGAATTTTCTTGAAAAATGTCCTCAGATTAGCAATGAGTTAATCCGTAGTCTGCCAACCTATCACCCAGGTGTGAAATCATCACAAAAAAGACCAAGGGCAGTCTACGACGTCTCCTATGAGTGCTTTCCTAAAGTTAAGAAGCACCATGGCTGTTATTCTGAACAAGCGCAAGCGAGTTCAGGTAATGGGGTGAGCCTTGCTCATTGAGAATTTATCTCAATGCGTATCTGACGATTTAATTTGGCTTAAAATTATTTAACTCCTTAATTTTTAGAAACTGGCGCAGAGGTAAAGATTCGGATCTTTGACCGAGAGGTTGAGGGTTCAGATCAGAATCCTGTTCCTTTTCTATCCCTTTATACTGCTACGTTGTGCTTTAATTCTTTTCTTATGACTTTCCAACTGGTAATTAAGTTAGGGTTTTTATTTTATTTTTCGTTCGCTTTTTTACCCCTTTTTTTGTAAGGAAACAAAAGGATTAGACATAAAAATTATAAAAATAAAAATAAAAATTATAAAATCGAAAACCAAATAAAAAGTATAAAAATTTGAAAATCAAATAAAAATTATAAAATGAAAAGTAAAAAGAATCACGGTTCTGTGATCGGCTTTTTTTTTTTTTTTTTTGTGGGGATTTTTCTGTACTTTGCACCATATTTTAACCTTTACCTTTCAGATGCTCCTATTGGCTCTCACCGTTCAGCATGATTTCCAATCAGTGATCAGTAAACAAAGGGTTGGAGGGTTTGTTTACGTTTTTGCAATAGTAAAAGGCATCGACAACTGGTCCCTAATTGTACCGATTTTAAAACTTAACTTTTAATTTCTTTTATTTTGTATCTTACTTATTTTATAAATAGTATTTTTTTTTTTTTTTTTTTTTTTTTTTTTTGAGTACCTACTAGCCATTTAAAAATTAATTTTTGAATTTAGAAACATTTATCTTTTATTTTTTACTAACAATTTTGAGCCATTTAAAAAACATTTTATAAGATGAGGAGGTTTAAGGGGTATATCCCCCTGTTGGTACTCCGTAAACGGTACGCCAGTTGCCAGTTGCCAGTCCAATTCAATAGAGACGGCGTGTAGGATATCACAGCAGTTGAAGGTCGTCGAAGCTGCATTTAAAATATAAATGAATTTTTTTATTATATTTACATTATTTTTTTTTGTAAAGTCTATTTTGTCTTAAAAACAGATATGTACATTGTAATTTAAATATAATTTTAGCCTTATTATAAAATTTAAATAAAAAAATCGATTTTATGAATAACAAGTAATATAAATTTTTTTTTTTTACTTTTTTTTCACTCTATTGCAGAAAGTCCTTTATAAATAATTTTCATTCATTTTTTTAAGTTTATCTGGCGCCATCTATTAGTAGATACATGCAACTTAAATGTAAAAAAAGCTAAAATTAATTAATTAAATTTATTTAATGAATTAATATTTGAAAAAACTGTATCAACATCAAGTGTCATCCACTACAAGTTAAAAAAAAAAATGTATTTGATCTTGAGTGGATGAATAACAAGTAATATAAAAAATTTTTTTTTAAATCAATTCCTCCTTTTTTTTCACTCTATTGCAGAAAGTCCTTTATAAATCATTTTCATTCATTTTTTTAAGTTTATCTGGCACCATCTATATGCAACTTCAATCTAAAAAAAAATAAAACTAATGAAATAAATTTAATTACTGAATTAATAGTTGAAAAAACTGTATTAACATCAAGTGTCCTCCACTACAAGTTAAAAAAAGAAATGTATTTGAACTTGAGAGGATGAATAAAAAGTATTTTATGAACGATTCAAAATTTGAACAAGATATATATATATAGGGCGAGTGTGAGCTAATAGAAGGAATTGAAAAAGATTCGTGTTGTAAATAAAGATAAGTTGCATAAAGATGAACATTTAATTTTGCATGATCAATCAAAGTACGTTTGAATAGTTACACAGTCATCTTACCAATAAGCTCTGAAAAAAGAAAAAGAAAAAAATAAATAAAAAAAAAAAAGAAAGAAAATAGTGACTAACGATTGACAACACAGTGATTTATGTATTAATTAATTTATTCTGCTGAATCATTCGTGCGGAGGTCGAACGTTATTTATTTTTATAAATAATATTTTCGAAGGTAAAAAAAAAAGCCGTACGAATTAAGTTTAAAACAAACAGTTTAATTTTAAACAGAATCGTTGGTGTTCCAAGTAAATTGTTTTACATTAATCAATAACATAATAAATAAATAAATAAATAATTATTATATTAAATAAATGTTATACCAAAGTAAAGTATCTGTTATAAACATGATCACAAATTGAATTCGAATTATTTTAATTGTAGAATTTCTAGTATCCATTTGTAATGGATGAAAAAAGAAATGACACGCAAAATGACTGACATTTACACGAAAAATATTACACTGTGTGCAAAAAATAAAATAAAGTTTCAGCCTATAGAAAACGATAGTTAAAAAGACATTAAAATGAAATATGTGCGCATAAACTTCAAATACATACCATTTTAATTCTCACAAAATTTACGAAAACTAATTTTAAAAAAAAGAAATTCTTAATTTTCATTCACTGAAATGCTTATAAATAGTTTTAATAGTGAACAAAAATAAAACAATATTGCATATGAATAAATATTCTATAAACCACGAATGTGAATAAGAACGCTTAAAAATGTATGATGCTATTTTCCATTCTTAAACTTTTACAAACGATAGTTTAAAAGTGCAATTTCACAATAGAAAGTTGGGTTTTCATAGAATTAAAAAATAACTAAGAATACCATTTTTGTGATTTTTTTTGATGACAAATATAATAACTGCATGTATAAAAATAGGTTAATTGTATTTAATTCAGAAAAATGCTAGTTGCCTAAAATATAAATAAATCAATATTTTATTCTAAATGAGTGTTCTGAATAATTTACACTCATGTCCATAAATTAAGGATCATTCAGAATCACACAGAAATTGAACTCTAAAATAAAAATTTCACCTGTAGAATTATCACACACATCTTGAAGAAGAATAGGCAAATTACAGGAAACCACCAGATGGCGCGGAGAGTACGTCACAATGACGAGAGTGTAAGAGAGGGGTATATAAGGAATGGTGGCAAAGAAGTAAAATTGTTCACAAGCGCTTTAAAAGCCTTTCAGTGCAATAACCGCATAGTTATGGCACAAAGGAAGCATTTGGATAATTTTTTACGTAGTAGAATTATCGGACGACTGGAATGTGGACGTACCCAGCTGGAAGTATCCGAGGAACTTGGAATCGCCCAGAGTGTCATCTCCAGGCTTTGGCAACGATTCCAAGATGATGGTAATGTGAGTAGATGTTACAGCACAGGTCGCCCCCGAGTTACAACGCCGAATGAGGACCGGTATTTAGCAGTTACTGCCAAAAGAAACAGACGGAGCACAGCATCAGACCTGTCTCGTCAGCTCTCTTCAGCTACCGGTACGACAGTTTCAAGGCAAATCGTGTACAGACGCTTAGGGCATATTGGTCTATATGCTCTTAGGCCTGTCAGATGTGTTCCACTTACCGCAACTCCCTGTCGCCTGCGATTAACCTGGAGTAGAGAGCATGCATTGTGGACACCGCAACAGTGGTCTTGTGTGATGTTTTCCGACGAGTCCAGGTTTAGTTTGCAGTCTGATTCTCGCCGGACTTTCATATGGACAGCGCCAGGTACCCGTTACCACCAAGAGAACACCATTGAACGACACCGTTACGGTGGTGCAGGATGGCTCGTTTGGGGAGGAATTATTCTTGGTTCCAGAACTGACCTGCATGTTCAGAGTGTAACAATGACAGGCCACATCTATTGGGATGTCATTCTGGAACAACATGTACGTTTGTTTCGGGGCGCCATGGGTGCTGAATTTCTGTTTATGGATGACAACGCCTGTCCTCACCGTGCAAACATTGTAGACGAATGCCTTCAATTGGAGGATATCACCCGTATGGATTGGCCAGCATACTCACCGGACTTGAATCCAATAGAGCATGTGAGGGATATGCTTGGCCGACGAATTGCAGCCCGTCAACCCCCTCCCACCTGTCAACCGGAATTTCGGAGGGCATTGCTTGATGAGTGGTGTAATATTCCCCAAGATCAGATTGATAATTTGATATTCAGCATGCCTAGGCGTTGTAAGGCCTGTATTGCATCGTCCGGGAGACATACTGCATAGTAACCATCATACTAACCGTGTTATACTGTTTTTTGTAAATAGATTCTTTTTTGAAATTTGCTCCAGGGAGTAAAAATCGCAATTTTTATTAATTATGTCAAACATATAGCATCTTTTTTGCTCTTTACCTTTTGTTTAATGAATAGACTTTACAAATAAGTCAAATTTGTTTTGCTTCTGTCTCTTTCATTGCCTGAACTTCATTATCCTTAATTTATGGACATGAGTGTATTTCAAATAATTTAAGAATTTATTTCAGCTCTTCTTTATCAAGCCTCTAAGGGCTTTCGAACCTGCTTGGATAAAATTATAGCGTTAGGGTATATTGAATGATGGGTTATTTATTGCGAATCCCATAGTAGATGGATTTATCTTTAGTAATGTTTTGATGCATCGCGTTTAGCGAGATATTCTTATTAATGGCTATGGCGGATTTTGAGTATTTTTGTGATTTGGATTAATTGCCCTTTAGGTATTATCTGTTAAATTCTAACACAATACTTAGATATAACATATATATATATATATATATATTCATAACGATTGCCTGAATAGTATAGAAGTTGACTGCAGAAGAAGAAGTATACTGCAGACCTTTTAATGGCGACTTACAACAAAAAGGATAGCATAAAAACATTCTCCGTGTTTTGTCAAACACACACAAAAAATTTCATCAAAGTCGGTCCAGCCATTTAGCAGTTCTGTGACAAACACATGTACAGAAGTATTATATATAGATATATCGATTGCAGCCCCATCTAACGGATCCAATTGTGAATCTAAACCATCCGGGAACACACTCAATCACATACAAAAAATTTCATCAAAATCGGCCAAGCGTTTAGGAGGAATTCAGTGACAAACACAGGTACCAGAAGAACTCCTTTGCAGCGCCACCTACCGATTTCAATTGTAAATCTAAACCATCCAGGGACCCACTCAAACACACACAAAATATTTCATCAAAATTGGTCCAACCGCTTAGGAGTTCAGTGATTAACACATGTACAGAAGAATTACATCGGTTGCAGCGCCACCTACCGGGTTCAGTTGTGAATACTCGGACCCACTCAAATACACACAAAAAAATTTCATGAAAATGACCAAGCCGTTTAGGAGGAGTTCAGTGACAAACACATGTACAGAAGAATAATATATATAAAAATACATACTACTGTGTCCAAAAAGTAAGACCAGTTTTCAATTTAAATGTCCCTTTCATGTGGTATTTCAATTTTTTTTTCTCTGTTAGGTTGTTGCCACTGTCCTTCACATTGTGAAATTTTACGTCATAATATTCATTAGTGTTTGAGTTACGCTTGGTTTTGTGAGATGCTAAAACTCATTCCAGCGATTTTTGAAATGCCTGAATTCATTGAACAAGAACTTGCGTTAAATTTTGTTTGCGGAAACGTATAGGATGTTGCAGAAGGCATTCGGTGAGCATTTCTATTAAAAAACGCTTAGAAGAGGTAAAAACAGTTTAAAGAAGACAGAGAACGCGTTGAAGACGAAGAGCCCTCTGGTCGACCATCATCCCCAACTGACGAAGCTCACGTCCAAAAAAATTAAAGATTTGATGCTTGGAAACTGTCGATTTACTATTAGAGACCTTGCTGCTGATATTGGAATTTCAAAATTCCATTTTAAAAGATGTTTTGGGCCTCAAACGCGTCAAATCTTGATTGGTACCGAAAACACTGAATGCGCCAGCTCACACTGCATTGATTCTTCGTGACTTCTTCGTCATAAATGAAACCTATATCATTCCACAACCACCGTATTCACCTGATTTAGCATCGTGCGACTTCCGCCTATTCCCTAAACTCAAAAGACCACTCCTGGGACACCATTTTGAGTCGATTGAAGAGACATTTCAAAAATCGCCGGAATCAGTTTTAGCGTCTCGCAAAACCAAACATAACTCAAGCACTAATGAATATTTTGATGTGAAATTTCACACAGATGTCAAGGACAGTGCCAACAACTTAAAGCAGGAAAAAAAAAAAAAAAAAAAAAAAAAAATTTGAAATACCATATGGACGGGAAATTTAAATTGAAAATTGGTCTTACTTTTTGGACACAGTAGTATATATATAATCTGATGGCACGGTAAAAATTAAATCATTGAGGATTTTAATTAATTTTTAAATGATCGTTGGTAAACCATTTTTACAATGGACTGATAGATATTTTTACTTTCTATTTCGAGGTGATGTGGTTACTTCACTTGATTTGCATTAACCGAATGTTATTGTTTCTTTTTTTATTATTAATATTGGCATTAGACATACGTGCCAGTTGCAATGGGAGTTCAATTAGAAAAATACACACTCAATCAACCTACGAATAAATGGCTTCAAAACCGCATTTCTTTAACTGAATCATAATAGGTGTGTAAAAATTAAAATACCGTTCAATGTTTCTGGACAGGAACATTCTAAGAAACAAAAAATTCTATGAAATAAATTAATTTATTCCTTTCTACTTCTCACTTAGTTATTGTTTACTATTTAGTATTTTTTTAGTTTGAAACGACATGTTAACTTGCCTACATACGGAAATGACCTTCAGGTTGTTGTTTTCTAATGCTTTTACTTTGACCTAAATCGTTCAATAGCAGATTTAGCGTTATCCGTGCTTCGTACTGTATTCGCCTTTTGCTCTGCAATTCTTGAACAAACACTTCAGAGATAGCATCTAGAGGAGTTTGTTCGCATTCCGCACCAACCCAAAGGACGACCTGATGGCCAATTGGCTAGCCCTGGCCTTTGGTACCACCGGCTTCAGGTTCGAATCCTGGTGGTGGTGTGGATGTTTGTGAGTGGTTCGGAATTATTGTATGTCCGGGTCTGTTTAGCCCAGGGATGGGCAAACTACGGCCCGTCGGAAGGTTCTATCTGGTCCGCGAATAGAATTTTAATTTGCCGGCTGAGGCAAATTTAAATAATATATATTTATATATTATACATCCATCTCCTTTTCTACTTTGATTAAATATTTTTTTTTCTTCCTTTTCTTCAAAGGACTAATGATCTTCTTACTTTCTCTATTTTTGTTCTGCAAAATTTAACTCGACGGAAATAGCAAGCACAGACAGCTTTCAATCGGTAAAGTGTTAAAAGCGGAAGTTCTTTGTTAGTTATAGGTGCAGACTGGAGCCAACAAACGTTATCTTTTTCTCGGGGACCAAACATATGGGAATCCAATATAGGTGAATAAGACCTCACATGTGGCAGACTGTGCATTTTAAGCTCCAGCCAGCGGCTTTTTCGTTTGGTGCGAGTTCTAATATTATTGATTGTGTATGGAAAGATTGCGGACCTATAGCATCACTGTGAATAGTGGAGAAATTATGAAAAGTATTGCGTAGCTAGTGCTTGTTTGGGTTATTCTTAAAATATTTAAAAAATAGAGTATATATATTATTGGTTATTAATATCATAAATATTATTTTAATAATAAATGGTTATTAATATTATAAATACTATTTTTTAAATTTTAGAAAAATTTATCTTGGCCCGCCAACTTTTTTTTTCTTCGATTTTTGGCCTGCGACCAAAAAAGTTCGCCCATCCCTGGTTTAGCCCAAAGTGTGCATAAGATGACTGTTTCCCCCGCTATCGAAAATCCTCTTGGATTCTTTTGAAAATCTTATTGTGGTTACAAAATCGCTGAATTCGGAAATGAACTTCTTATTTTATTTAGTGTGCATTCTAAAATGAGTCACTTTAGAATTTTCTTAGTTAAAAAATTTCGCATTCAATTTACGACCTAACGGATAATTTTTGGCTAACGGTTAACCTAATTGTTAATAAAAGCTAGAAAATAAGTGTTAACAAGTAATATAAAAAAAATGTTTTTAAAGTCAATTCCTATTTAGGTCAACAAAGAAAAATTTTATTTTAGTTACTTTTTATTAAATAATTACAATTAATATAAATATGTATATGCATGTGACAGAATCACACTATTAAGTGGCAAAATAGAAACTGAAATTCCTTGCAATTTTCCATTTACCTTTCTATATAGGGTGTTGGACTATTAATTTTTGTTTACGACTTATTCGCTTTCTATTTTATTTTTCGTTTCTAATTGATGAAGCTGATGGTGGTCTATAATTCCTCATTCTATCCATCTCTTGTAATGCTTCATTATTGCAAGGAACCTTTTCCAGTGAGTTTCGAGCACTACAGTTATTCAATTAATAGTCTAATGATTTCAGACGACTCAAGGCGACATATGTTTGACCTGCTGCGAAGAGTTTTCGTCCTAGATGAATTACTGCATAATCTACAGTGCTATAGGAATACAGCACTGTATCTATTTTAATATTTATATATTAATATTTTTAATACAGAACTCCCATACGAAACTAAAATTAATTAATTAAATTTAATTAATGAATTAATATTTGAAAAAACTGTATTAACATCCAGTGTCATCCATTACAAGTTTAAACAAGTAATGTAAAAAAAAAAATTTTTAAAGTCAATTCCTACTTTTTTTTTGCTCTCTATTGCAAAAAGTCTTTTATAAATAATTTTCATTCATTTTTTTAAAGTTTATCTGGCGCCATCTATTGGTAGATACATGAAAATTAAACCTTAAAAAAAACTAAAATGAATGAATTAAATTTAATTACTGAATTAATATTTGAAAAACTGTATTAACATCAAGTATCCTCCACTACAAGTTCAAAAAAAAAAAAAAAAAAAATGCATTTGAAGTGGAGTGGATGAATAAAAAGTGTTTTAATAACGATTGAAAATTTGAACAACATATATATAGGGAGAGTGTGAACAATAGTAGGAATTGAAAAATACGAAACATTGAAAGTTTCGAAATTACCCTAAAAATGTTAACATAAAATTCTCCCCATGCAGAAATAGATTTCCGTTGTTGTTGTGACTAATCCTCAATGTCCTGCAGTGCTGGATGGGCATCTCATGAGTGATCTACTCATCGATGGAGGAAAAGGGGCAGCTTCTGTTGCGATGGAGTACCAGTAGGTCGAAGTCTGACTTTTGCTCCATGACACTCTTACCGTCATAGGAGACCGGGACCTACGGCTTAAAGTGGATTCCGAACCACTACAAACATGCATGACACCGCCGGGGCTCGAACCCGAAACCTGTGGTACCGAGTGCCAGCCACTCGACCATTCAGGCCCAGATTTCCGTTTTAAAGAAAAGGCGTGTTTTATAGGATAAGTTTATATGCATATGGCGTATGCACTTTTTGTTGTAAATTTGCACGAATTATTTTGAACTTGCAATGCCTCTTTCGTTTTCTTTTCGAAATGATGTGCAGCATTATTTAAATTTTTTCCAATTTTCATTCCCACATTTTTCTTCTAATATTTTTTTTTTCTAATGCAGCTGGCAAATACTTAGACCGTGATCTTTTTATGCCATAAGGCAGTATCGACGTTACTCTCTTAGTACTACCCAGGCGAAGCGTGTAGCCTGAAGATAAGCTACGGACGTGGAGTAACAATACCTCCTCATCGCTCTACGATCCTGTTAGACCGGGACCTACGGTTTAAAGCGGATTCCGAACAAATACAAAAATCCATGGCACCACCGGAACTATGGTACCGAGCACTAGAGCGCTAGCCACTCGGCCATCAGGTCCTACTTGTAATAGACAATTTTATACACGTGCCGACAGATGAATTTTAAGATGCAGATGAAACGGTAGGCAATATGCATCATATTCTCTTTATTAATTAATCTTATTTTAATAAAAAGATTTCTCAGTGTCGTAAAAAAAATGTTGCATTACACGATATTTTGAATTGCAGCTACAATCTATTAGTGAGAATTTTTTGGCAATTGGTGAAGTTACGAAACTCATTTCGTTTGGAAGGTAGCTCTCCTATTTCCCCTGCGGCCTGATTGCCGCTAGCGCTGCCGTTGACATTACCGGCTTCAGGTTCGAATCCTGGTGGAGGCATGGAAGTTTGTGTGTGGTTCGGAATCCACTTTAAACTGTAGGTCCCGGTCTAATTAGCCTACAGTGTGCACAAGATGATCGTAGAGCGACAAACCGAACCATCCTAAAGGAAGAAGTTTCCGGTCTACGGATTTGTTGTTCTCATCGTTGCTGTAGATAGGGGAAAGTATTTCAATTCGGTCTCGGTTTCGGTTCGAGTTCGAATTCGAATTCAACTCGCTATCTTTCAGCTCGGTGATTGGCCATTCTATGTTCCTAATACAAGAGAAAGACAGATCATGAAGTTTATTACCACAGGTTTCCTGACATGTGATAAATTGCTCTAACATTTTTATTTTGTAATAAAGATATTGCCAAACAGTAACCATGGCAACGTTTCCGTACCCACTTTCAGACCCTTATTCTCATGTAAAACCTTATTGAACAGTACGTAGAATATTTTTTAGTTAGTATCATTGGATATCATATAAAATATCTTGTTCATGTAAAAGAAAGTCACTTTCTTCCTGGCACTATAGACTATGGTGGAAGACTATGTTTCTTTTTCAATTCCTTCTATTAGCTCACACTCTCCCTATGTATATCTTGTTCACATTTTCAATTGTTCATAAAATACTTTTTATTTATCCACTCCAGCTCAAATATATATTTTTTTAACTTGTAGTGGATGACACTTGATGTTAATACAGTTTTTTCAAATATTAATTCATTCATTAAATTTAATTAATTAACTTTAGTTTTTTTTAGATTTAAATTGCATTTATCTACCCATAGATGGCGCCAGATAAACTTAAAAGAAATTAATGAAAATGATTTATAAAGGACTTTCTGCAATAGAGTGAAAAAAAAAGTAGGAATTGACTTAAAATTTCTTTATTGCATATTACTTGTTTTACTGGGTAGATCAGCGGTAGTAAGGTTTACGGTCAGCCCTACGCCCAACAGTCAGGTGATAGGATCTTAAGTCTACGGTTTAAATTGGATTCCAAACTACTAGAAACATCCATGACACTGTAGGAAATGTCAGGAATTTAGGGAATTAATATAAACTATAACGTGAAGAATATAACTACAAATTAGTGCCAAAATCATGCCAGATTTTCAAATGTTTGTAACTGTTTTAATAATGCCTTGGTGTAATACATTTTAATTTTAGAAACGGTCACCAAGATGTGTGGAACTCACTTTGGAAAATACACCATCTTACAGAGCGCTAAAGTTGTAAAATTATGTTGTGAAAATGAGTCTTCTCGTTGAGTGTAAAAACATAATGTATTGTGTATCCATAAAGTGATTACCTGAAAGTTTTTAATTGAAATTCATACTTTTTTTTATTTGATGCTGCAGCTCTTACTTCTTTATTTTATTTTTGTTTGTAGTTTGGCTAATAAAATATTTATCAAATCAAATCAAATCTATTTTTGAACTTTCTAGTTATTTTCTTTTACATTTTTTTTTCCTAAGGCAGTTGGCAATATAGAGACAGTTAATCTTTATGCCATAAGCAAGGGCTACTCATTTACTCATTAACTACTACTCATATTACCCTCTGGGTAATATTGTAGATTGCTAGAAGTATATTACCAGGGGGTAATATTGCAATTGCTTAATATTGTATCTTGAAGATATGCTACAGACGCGCAACACTACCCCCGCAACGCTCTACGACTCTATTAGACCAAGACCTGCGGTTTAAAGTGGATTCCGAACCATTACAAACATCCATGGCACAGCCGGCACTCGGAACCCGAAACCTGTGGCACCGAACGCTAGAGCACTAGCCACTCGGCCATCAGGCCCCAGAAAGTAGATAGATAGATAGGTATCACGAACAGTCCTCCAAAGGCTGTCTTTCATACTCTGAATAAATTACTTCAGATACATACTATATCAAACTGCCCGCTGTCAAAGGCTTCCCTGCTATAATGAAATTATTTCTTATCAAAGTTTGTATTTGTGAATTGTAAATGCTGCCTTTGCCACCATATTTTTTTGCTGCACATCGTGGCATTTATGTGAGGGGTACATGAGGTCCACCGATGAATATACTACAAACTGAAACTACTGCTGATCAATGTTTAATATTGTCAACTGTCCCATTTTACATCATATTTTATTGCCGAAAAATCGGTGAGCTTCATGTCACGCTTATATCACGAACAGCCCACTGACGAGTGTTTGGAGGAAGGTATATTTTTAGTGGTAACTGTCTCATGCTTGCTTGTCGTGTGAAAGAATCTATCGTTTATCTACCTTCTGGAAAATACTTAGGCATTTATCTTCTATGCCATAATCAAGGGCTGCACCTACATTACATTACCACTTCCCAGGGGACACGTGTAGTTTGAAGATATGCTGCAGACGAGGAGTAACACTACTCCCGAATGCTCTACGATTAGAACGAGATCTACGGTTAAAGTGGATGCCAAACCACTACAAACATCCATGGCACCGCCGGGATTCGACCCCGAAAACTGTGGTACCAAGCACCAGAGCCAATTCAGGCCTTTCACACTTATTGCATCACTTTTGTTCTTTAAATAGCGGTATAAAAGACAATTAAGTATTAAAAAAAAAAAATTCTGAACACAATATTATTTTAACATAGAAGACGTACCTTTAGTACGCGATTGCATCAATACATATTATTTACAAGTAGTGGCAATTACTTACTAATTTTATTGAAATTATGGGTAATGAGTAAAACACAGTATTTAAACATGAATGAAAACAACAAATTCGATGGAGTATTTAACAAATACATGGGCTGAATGATTTGTAAGAAGTGACTGTTAGTGAATCGTATTTAAAGATGATGCAATGCATTTTCGTGAGTAGAACTTTCTCATAGAACTTTTACTAAAAAACAAAACTCTCTCTAAATTAAACAAAAAGTAAACAAAACTCTCTCTTCTATTAAAAATATAATGGCTGGTACTCCACAAGGTAGTAAACTTTCACCTCTTCTTTTCTCTATTTTTATTGCTGATATCCCAACTAATCCTAAACTCTTAAATGCTATCTAAGCTGATGCTGATGCAATACTTTGCAAAAATAAAAGTACTAAATTCTTAGCTATCATCCTTACTGATCACCTTAAAATTGGCAATAATGACTGGTTCAATAAATGGAAAATTTCTTTAAATGTAAATAAGTCTGAAGCTGTTTTCTTCTCTACTGGAAATAAATGTAAAAAAAAACAAAAAAAAACTGTGATTATGATCAATAATATTATTATCCCTTGGAATCGTCAAATTAAATAATTAGGAGTTATTCTGGATCATCATTTAACTTGGAAACCACATTTTCTTCTCACCAAAACTAAATTTCGTATTGCCTTCAGAAAACTCTATTCGCTTATAAATAGAAATTCTACCATGACTAGGGATAACAAAATTCTTCTTTATACTGCTATGCTTCCTCCAATTCTCCCGTACGCTTGCCAGGTCTGGTCCTATGCAGCTAAATCTAATTTAAAAACGCTTGAAACTTTACAAAATATCACTATCCGCCAAATGACCTCTGCTAAATGGTTCATGCGCAATTCTGATATCTATAAAGCTATTAACATTCATTCCTTAAAATATTTTCTTAAATGCATCTCTGTTAAAGTTTTTGACACGCTTATTAATCATGAAAATACTGCAATCCAGGACATTGACTCTTAAGTTCCCAATTATTATTTAAAACGCCCGCGCAAAATTTTAGTTTAATTTCTATTTTTATGATTGTTAGTTAATTTTTATTATATTTGGAAATACAGTAGAACCTCTGTGAGACGAACTTCAAGGGAGACGCCAAATAATTCGAACCCTCCATAAGTTTTCGACTTATGGAGGATTTCAACTTACGTGGATTTTGTAAGGAAATATTCGACTTGTAGAGGTTTAGATTCTTTTTGACTTATTTTGAGTTAGAGAGGTAAAATAAATAAAAATTCAAGTTACAGAGGTAATAAGCATGTTTATTTGCAACTTAAAAGTTATATTATGTACTACAATAAAAAATCAAAATAATTCCGAAACAACCTTAAAATTAAAAATATTATGCATTAAAAAGTCAGTCAGTTCAGTCGGTCGTTCTCTATCTATAGCATTATCTAAGCTATAAAGAGCAGAAAATTCTTTTTCTTCCGAGTTGCTATTTCATAGAATTGGTTATTCTGTTTACTGTATACTCGTACATTGTTTTCTAAGAAACAATGACGTGCATTGTCGGCAAATCCTTAAAGTCGGTAACTCATCTTTCTTCGAGCTATAAGAGGTAATTAGTTTGAAATGATCGAGTTGTAAAGATTGTAAAATCAAACATTGCTAATGTTCGAGATACAGGGATCCAATTTCTTTTTCAAGTAACGGAGGGGAAATATATACCAAAACGGCTTGTAGGGATGGACTCATTATTTCGACTTATAGAGAGAGGGTTGAAATTTCGAGTCATGGAGGTTTTGGGGCTTGAAGGGAAGGGAACAAAAAAAATTTTCGAGTTTTGGAGGTTTCCGACTTATCGAGGTTCGACTTTAAGAGGTTCTACTGTATATTCTAGGCGATTTTCACTGTTTCAACTGTATTTACCCTGTCATATCGGAGATGGAGCTAAATAGCTCCAGAAGAATACGCCAACCATTCAACCAGTCGTAAGTAGAAAGTGTTTTTCATATTATCAGGAAAAATACTCTTGCACCACGCCACATCTGCTTTGAACTCACCCCTGAGCTCCCCTTTCATTATCCTTCTTTCTTTCTTTTTTTTTCTCTCCACTTCCCCCGCATCCGGTCCGAGGGGGATTTTCGTTCCACCCTTCTAAGATCAATACCCTGTTAAAATGACGAAATTTTGTTTAAACCCGACGTTTTTAAACGTTGCAGTGTCTGTTTACTTGTAAAAATAGGATAAATATATTTTACAATTCAGTTGCACTCGGCTTCGACTCTTAGTAGTTAAAATAGTGACAGAATTTTTTTTCCCCCTGGCAACTGGCGTACCGATTATGGGGGGAAATGGGGGGAAAGACCCCTTAACCTCTTCATCTTTGGCTGCTTAATTGTTAATATAAAAATAATACAAAATAAAGTTTCAAAAATTTAAAAGATGGTACTCAAAAGTTAAAGATACTAAAAATAAATAAAAGTAAAATACGAAATAAAAGTAAAAATTAAAAAGTAAAAGAATTTAAGTTGAGTTTAAATTCGGTACAATTAGGGACCAGTTGTCGATGCCACAATGCGACTATTGAAAAAAGTAAATAAAAACACTGAAAGGTATGCAGAACGGTGGGAGTTTTTCCCCCTAATTCAGCTGGCAAACACTTAGACAGTTGGCTTTTTTGCAAGAGCAGCATCGACGTCTTTCACGTAGTAGGTGAGTGTAGCTTGAAGATAAGCTACGGACGCGGAATAACAATACTCCATTAACGCTCTACGATCACTTTAGACCCGATCTACGATTTAAAGTGGATTCCGAACCACATCCATAGCACAGCCGGGACTCGAACCCGAAACCTGTGGAAACCGAGCGTTAGCCACACGGCCATCAGGCCTCTGGTGACAGATCCACATTTCATCACTGGTTACAGGGCCATCTATAAGCACTCTACACCAGGGCCCGCCTTGAAAATTTTTCCGGCAGTGAGATTTATCACATCTTTATTTTATAATGGCCAAAGTAGTGAAAACCAATGTATTAAAAAAAATACATTATGTGTGCATACATATATTCAAAAAATAACTATTGAAATTATGAGGAAAAATTAACTTTTATATTAAAATAATATTCTTGCGAATATAGGACAGATATTGCCTGTTTTATTTATGAGTTGACAGTTAAGAGTTCGCAGAATAATTAAATTATATTCTGCGAACTCACGATGCGAGGGTATCTTGGAACATCTAATATAACAGGTTCTGTGTTTCACTTTAATTGACACCAGTGACTATCTCTAGATACGCACAGTCGACTGTTGATAGCAGAGCAAACCAGTCTCTCAGTTGAAGTTGTTAGCGCTTTGGGTTAAACTCACATATGCGAATTGTTCTTTTCGAAAATAAAATGGACCGAACACAACACACACTCAAATACAACTGACGCTAACTTGCAACAGCCATTACAATATGCAAATACCCAAATTAGGATCGATTTGCAAAAGCTAACCGAAAGAGTGGAGAAACAAATATCGCACTAGTAAAATACACTGAAGTGACAAAAGTCATGGGATACCTCTTAATATCGTGTCGGCCCTCCTTTCGCCCTGCGAAGTGCAGCAACTCGACGTGGCATGGACTCAACAAGTCGTTGGAAGTCTTCTGCAGGAATATTGAGCCATGCTGTCTCGATAGACGTCCATAATTGTGAAAGCGTGGATGGTGCAGGATTTTGGGCACGAGCAGACCTCTCGATGATGTCCCATAAATGCTCGATGGGATTCATGTCGGGCGATCTAGGTGGCCAGATCATTCGTTGGAATTGTCCAGAATGTTCTTCAAACCAATCGCGAACAGTTGTGGCCCGGTGACATGGCGCATTGTCATCCATAAAAATCCCATCGTTGTTTGGGTACATGAAGTCCATGAATGGCTGCAAGTGATCTCCAAGTAGCTGAACATAAGCATTTCCAGTCAATGTTCGGTCCAGTCGCACCAGAGGACCAAGTCCATGCCATGAAAAACAGCCCACTCCATTACGGAGCCACCACCAGCTTGAACAGTGCCTTGCTGACAGTTTGGGTCCATGGCTTCGTGGGGTCTGTGCCACACTCGAATCCTACCATCAGCTCTTACCAACTGAAATCGTGACTCATCGGACCAGGCCACGGTTTTCCATTCATCTAGGGACCAACCGATATGCTGACGTGCCCACGAGAGTCGCTGCAAGTGATGTCGTTCTGTCAGTAAAGGCACTCGAGTCGGTCTTCTGCTGGAATAGCCCAAGAAAGCCAAATTTCTCCGCACAGTTCTAACAGACAAGTCCCTTGTACGTCCCACATTGATTTCTGCGGTTATTTGACGCAGTGTTGCTTGTTTGTTAGAATTTACGACTCTTTGCAGACGTCGCCGGTCTCGGTCGTTAAGTGCAGGCGGTCGACCACTGCGCTGTCCATGGTGGGATGTTATGCCTCAAATTTCATACTCTCGGCCCACTCTTGACACAGTGGATCTGGGAATGTTGAATTCCCTAACGATTTCCGAAATAGCAGGACCCATGCGTCTAGCTCCAACTAACATTCTGCGTTCAAAGTCTGTTAATTCCCGTCGTGCGGTCATTATCACGTCAAAACCTCTTCACATGAATAACTTGAACAGAAATGAAAGCTCTGCGAAAGCACTGCGCATTTATACCTGTTCTACGCGATGCTACTGCCCTCTGGAAATTTTCATATTGCTATCCCGTGACTTTTGTCACTTCAGTGTATTTTTAAAAATTTTTTTTTTTCGTTCGTTTCGTTTACGTCGTTTCGAACTTTTTTTTTTTTTTTCTAAAATGAAATTGACCCAACACAAAACACGCTCAAACATAACGGATGCTAACCTGCAACACCCATTACGATGTGCAAATACCCAAATTGAGATCAATTTGCAAACACTAAGTGAAAGAATGGAGAAACAAATTTCGCACTAGCAAAATAAATATTTTTTAATGATTTCATTTTTTTAATTTCCTTCATATTCATACATTTTTTTACATTTTCTTTTTAGTGTTCTATATTTCTTTACAATGTGAGTTTAGTATCATTATTATTATAATATTATCTATATTTATTTGTAAGAATAATAGCAAACATAATAATTTCACTCCACAAAAATGTCTATAGTAAGTCTAAATATGGGGATATATAATTTTTTATGCTGCCCGCGGAGTTAGGATGCATTTCCAAAGTGTCCCACAAGATCATTTGGGTTGGCCACCTCTGATGTAGAGGGTTATTCAGTTCTATCTAGTCCACGGATTTACTGCATTCAGATGAACTTGAAAACCCTCTACACCACACCCACATTGTGCACCTCTATTTGGATCGAACATATATAGAGCGCATGCATGCATTGCAGACATGGCATCTGGAAGTTGGCACCTTCCAACTTACCTTCTAGAATTCTATGAACGGACTTTCCAGCCAACGGATTTATGGTGGTTCTCCTGGATGTAGACACCAACTTTTGAATAGTTTTCGCTTATCAAATTTTTAAACCTATTTTCTGAGTTTGGAAATTTACGCACTTTTCTCACATAAAAAGAAATTTAATAATCCATCCCTAGTTTTCAAACCAATTTAATTATCCTAAAATTAATAAATATGTTTACATTCTTTGGATCCTTTGTATAAATCAAGCTGCCTGGGTACCACCTCTTTATGAGGGGGGAGGGAGAAGGCTTCCTGGTTTTGAGGAACAAACAAATATTACTAAGTAGTAAATAACGTGGAGAGTTTCATGAAACATGCTTTCAGAATTTATTACATTTAATTATTTTAATTTGAGTGGGGTTATTTTTTCTTTGCTTTCAAATCCAAAGAAAAGAGAAAAATAATAAAATGGTGTTCAATTTTGTTTACATAAATATATTTCTAAATCAGGGATACCCAATCCAAATGGTCTTGCGGGGGCCACTTTGGAAATGCATCATAACTCCGCTGGCCGCATATAAAATTACATATCCCCATATTACATTTAGACCCACTACAGACATTTTCTTTGGAGTGAAAGATTGAAACACAATGAGTTATTATTTTTGTGTTTACTATTCTTCTTGCATGTAAACATAGATAATATAATAATAAGGATACTAAGTGCACATTGTAAAGAAATACACTCAAGAGCCAAAACATTACGACCACCTGTCAATAGAGAGTTTTTGCATACCGTACGTTAGTTACCACTTCTTTGGCCATTATAAAATAAGCTATTTTGTAAAGTGTATTAAAACTGATGGGCCGGAAAAATATTCAAGGCAGGCAACGGGTTGGCCACCCCTGGTGTAAGCTATTATACCCCCGTCCTGGTATAACCATCTCTGGTATAAACTAGTATTTTCACAAATAGTTTATTTGGATGTTTCCATAAAATTTAAATTTTTTACCCAAATCCGCTTATAAATTTTTTTTTCGCACTAGGGTTTTAATACATTATTTTTCATAGTTCAAAACTTTTATTCATTTTTTTTTTTGGCATAAAAAATTTTACAGTTCAGAAATTTATATGCACTTTAGATGTAAAATTACACCTTTCAAATTGTTCTCTACTTTCTGGTTCACAAAAAATCAGGCTCTTTCTCACTCTCCATTATTGTAATAAATTAATAGTTTAAAAAAACTAAAAAATACGCTTTTAGAGTTAATCTATCTAAAAAGTAAAAAATAATTGTTAACATAAGAATAAAATGACTGACGAGAAAATGAATGTCACTGTTCTAAAAGCGTGGGGTGCTCAATATCAATGGTTATAATTTTTCACTAGTTTCACTCAGAAATGCAGAGTTAATTTTAAAATGTCATACAAGCACCCCACGCTTTTAGAACAGTGACATTCATTTTCTCGTCAGTCATTTTATTCTTATGTTAACAATTATTTTTTACTTTTTAGATAGATTAACTCTAAAAGCGTATTTTTTAGTTTTTTTAAACTATTAATTTATTTTTTACTTTTTAGTCTGATTAACTCTAAAAGCGTGTTTTTAAAATTAAGGAATAAAAAATTTAAAAGTTTATGAGAAATACAAAAAGATAAATACAATGCAAATAAAAATTAATGAAAAAATACTAAAAAAGCTAAGTACAGACGGTACCTTGGCCGATTATCCGCTAAGTTTATATACTTTTTGCCCACCGAAATTTTCGGCCAATAGGAAGAGCGCAATTCGACATGATCGCACTCCTATGCCTTTGAGATCCGCCTCTTTTTAGCCACAGAAATTTTCGGCCAATAGGAAGAGCGCAATTCGATCGCGGATATTACTGAATTTCTACCCGGGGTGAAAGAAAGCTGGGCAACGGGCGTACCGGTTATGATGTTCCTTGGTGGTTTTAAGAATCACAAAACCTCCACATCTTAAATTAATTGAAACATTAGCATAAATTGTAGTTTCTTAAATTAATGAATAGAAGTAATTAAAAATAAATAAATGAATTTAAAATTTAGGAAAAACATCTGCTTGAGAACAATTAAAGCATGAGATCAAAAAAGCTAAAGCTATCGGTACAATTAAGAGTTCGTTGACGATGCCCAAAAATAAAAAGGTTAAAGTTAAAAAAAATGAGAATTTTAAGATAAAAGTAAAATAAAACAAAAGGAATTAAGATTAAACAAAATAATTATACAAAATAAGTAGGGTTTGATCAGTTGACTGACTCGCCAGTAGATGGCGCCATCAGTCCCAACATCGAGCCCAAAAAGTGAGTTACATACAAACATACAAACATACAAACATACATACATACATACAAACATACAGGTGAAGCTAATAAAAGCGTATTAAAAAGGGGTTTCCACCAGAAACTAAACTCTCACATCGCGGAAGACCAGAATTTTGCCCACCAATTGTCAGAACCAATTGGACATCTGATCTTCTGCCTACTAAATCTTCCTATTGGTTGATATTATACAATGTGAAATTTTAGTATCTGGGGGGAAGACACCTTTGAAGTCTCAGGTTGCAGTCGTCTGCCCGTCCAGGTTTCCCTTTAGTGGCGTTTTACGACGTGTGATTTTAGTATCTGGTGGAAACTTAAATTCTTCTTTACATTCGTTATATAAGCCTTGTCTTAAAGATTACCCTAAAAAAGAAGCTCCAAGGTCTTTTAAATCAGATGAGCTTGTGGGGGTATAATAAATTAATGCTAAATAGCAAAATAAAATTTTACAATTTCAGCAATGGTGTATTTTCCAAAGTAAGTTCCACACATTTTGGTAACCATTTCTGAAATTAAAGAGTATTACAACAAGGTCATTATTAAAACGGTTATGTACATTTCCTGGCACGATTTTGGGGCTAACTCGTAGTTATATTTTTCACCTTATAATTTATATTATTTCCCTAAATGCATTCATCTGAAGAGGAGTGATACAATAAGAATAAAAAAAAGACTTAAAAATTTAATAATTAAAAAATTTATTTGAATTATATTAATATTTTCTTAGCAAAGGAAAAAAAAAAAAAAGCAACTAATTATTATTTTAGCAACTATTTTAAGTTTATACACTCAACAATTGTGTATTGAAGCTTGGTCTAACTAATATATAGTAAACTGGAATTTGTCCCCCCTAAAGGGTATATATCATCATCATTGAAGCAAAAACACACACACACAAAAAAAAAGTCCGCCAAGGCAGTCTGCCCTCCGACAGATTTTGAGACGAGACGTTCTTTTTACGGGGTAGGGTTGTCAGCCCTAGGCCCAACGCTCTATAGCCATATTAGACCGTTATCTACGGCTTAAAGTGGATTCCGAACCACAAGCTTACATGGCACCGAGCGCTAATCACTCGGCCATCGGGCCCCAAAGGATAAATATACAGGGAGATTATAATTTAAGTCCCACTTTTAAAATACTGTAAAAAAAGAACCACTCCGTCACAATGAGTTCAAAGTTGAACTGAAGGTACTTGAAGAAGGGAGAAACTGAATGGCATCAAATAAAAGTTCCACCGAATCTTCCCATCCAATTTGGTATGACCTTGCCGTGGTGGATGGGCTTTTCACTAACAGTGTCACAACTGTTGAATGACTTGCAAGTCATTTTTTCCATCGAAAAACCGAAACAATCAAGCACATTGATCACTACAGTTGGTTTAATGTGCAACTCATGGCAAATACGATGTCATTTCGATTTAAAATATCACTGGCAGCCGAATTCACTTTCTTTATGTTGCTTACAGCAACATCTAGTAATAAACGTTGGAACCCTTTTTAATGCCGTACCGTTTCCCCTTCTTCAAATATCTTCTCTTCACATGTGAACTCATTGTGATGAGTATTTCTTTCTTACAGCATTTGAAAGTGGGACTTTAATTATAAGCACCATCAATATACTACAGATAGATAATTACTGATCCTTTTCGTTTTTTTTTTAATTTCGATATTTACAAATAAAGATGTAACTTTTTTTTTTTAATCCAAAAAAATAATACATGTATTAACCAAACGCGCATTTAAAGAATGATGTATTATATTCATTTTCTGAATTATTAATGTTTAAACATTTAGTTAATTTTACTAGGAAAAAACTTAAAATTTATTTTTGGTTTATTTTTTTATTCATCTAGTTTTCCAATATGTATAAAATTGAAATTTAATTAAAATAATTAAAATGTTATTTAAATTTCAACAGAATAAATTAAAATGTTTCTTACACAGTAACGAAATTAATTAAAATATTATTTATTAACGAAAATAATTAAATTATTTAAAGCATAATATTTGATGCATTGTTATTATTCTGTTTTATTTATTAAATGTTGTTTATTTGGTAAAGTTATTATTATTAAAGTTTTATTTATAGTAAATGATTTAAACAAAATGCCAAAGCTATTTGTTTAATTAGATACTGAGGAATGGTTAGTCAAACGGAAAGTTGAACAGATAGTACCGCCATCTACTGTCGGCTTTGGAAACGAAAAACTATAATATGACTTTTACAAAAACATTCTACAAGAATTTATATGACCGATTTTACGATTATATTTCCAAATTATTCAAGGTGTGTAATTAAAAATTCTTAGAATTATGTGTGTTGGTATCATAAATGTTATTTAATTATTCCACTTATATATATGGAAGAGATGGGGAAAAAAAAAAAAAAAAAAAAAAAAAAAATGGCGCCTGTTCTACTCAATTACATTTTTTTAATGTCTATAATACATAAAGTAGCAAAAATTGGCTAAATTTCTTCTCACTTTGTTTTATTTATTTATTACTATTATTAATTTAGCCCACTGCTATGTTATAGAACAGGGGTGGCCACCCGAAATGATCTTGCGGGCCACTTTGGAAATGCATCTTAACTCGGCGGGCGGGGTACAAAATTATATATCCCCAAATTAGAGTTAGACCCAGTACTGTATGACATTTGACATTGACATTTTTTTGGAGTGAAAAATTGAAAGATAGTTATTATTATTGTGTTTACTCTTATTCTTACATATAAGTATAATATATAATGTAATAATAATGATACTAAACGCACATTGTAAAGAAATATAGAACACTAAAACTGAAATATAAAGAATATATAAATATGAACGAAATAAAAGAAAAATGAAATCATTAAAAAATATTTATTTTACTAGTGCGATATTTGTTTCTCCACTCTTTCACTTCGCTTTTTCAAATCGATGCGCGCGCATCATGAGTTCGCAGAATGTAATTTAATTATTTTGAGAACTCATAAATAAAACAGGCAATATCGATCATACATTCACAAGAATATTATTTTAAATCAAAGATAATAATAATGATACTAAATTCTAAAGAAATATATAACACTAAAAATTAAGTATAAGAAATATATAAATATAAACGAAATTAAAAAAAATATTTGACTACTGCGATATTTGTTCCTCCACTCTTTCACTTAGTTTTTGCAAATCAATCTCAATTTGGGTATTTGCACATTGTAATGGCTGTTGCAAGTTAGCGTCCGTTATGTTTGAGCGTGGTTGGTGTCAATTTCATTTTAGAAAAAAAAAAGGTCCGCAGGTGTCAATTGAACCAAAATCGCTAACAACTTCAACTAAGAATCTGGTTTGCTCTGCTATCAACGGTGCGTATCTAGGGCTGGTCACTTAAAGTGAAACATAATCATATTGTTATATTAGATGTTCCAAAATGCGAGCGCATCATGAGCTCGCAGAACATAATTTAATTATTCTGCGAACTCATAAATAAAACAGACGTTATATATTCGCAAGTATATTATTTTAAAATCAAAGTTAATTTTTTCTTATAATTTCGACAGTTAATTTTTTAATATATGGACGCATACACAGTTTTTTTTTTAAATACACTAGTTTTCTCTGCTTTGGCCATTATAAAATAAATATATTTTGTAAAAGTGGGATAAATCTCACGGGCCAGAAAAATATTCAAGGCGTTGCAATGCATTTAATGATTATTGGAAAATTTGTAATATTCTTTTCGCGTTATCATTGTCATAACAATAAGGTGCTGTTATAAAACGTGTCGATTTCATTTTAATTTTCCTGGAAAAAATTAAAACAGTATAGTTTATCATAGAAATCAGTCGGCAAATTGTTGAAAATGTAATAAAAATATTTATTTTAAAGATAACAATTTTTTTTTTAATCCCGAGAAAATTATAATAGTTTTGGGAGAGTCAATGAAAGATATAAATTGATAATAAAATTATGCAAATTTCATCAAAACTTGAGCAAATTTTTTTTTTCCCGTCAATTTCACACTTTTGTGAAGATTATATCTTTCATATCAGGACAAAATTCTTTTTCACAGTGATAATAAAAACAGATCAAGCATTTTTGAGAATTAAAATAAAATAAATAAAAAAACTAATATATTTTATAGGCTGTTTATACAGCACGATCAACTGATAATTTGATTTAAAAAGTTATTTCTAAGTCTAAATACGTAATATAATGAATGATACTTAAAAAATCTAATAATAATCTATATTTATTAATTAAATAATCCTAGTCATAGTCTAAAATCGTAGTCTAGTATCTATATCATAGTAAATTATAATCTATATCAAAGGTGGCCAATCCGCGCCCCTCCATTTTTTCGGCCCCTGAGATTTATCCCACTTTTATAAAATATATTTATTTATTTATACCCAATAGTGAAAACCAATGTATTAACAATATACATTATATGTGCATCCATCTATTCAAAAGTTAACTGTCGAAATGATGAGAAAAAGACAACTTTGATTTTAGAATAATATTCTTGCGAATATAGGATAGATATTACCTGTTTTATTTATGAGTTCGCAGAATAATTAAATTAAATTCTGCGAATCTTGTAACATCTAATACAATAGGTTCTATGTTTCACTTTAAGTGACCATTCCTAGATACTCATAGTTGATTGTTGATAGCAGAGCAAACCAGACTCTTAGTTGCAGTTGTTAGCGCTTTTGGTTCAACTGACACCCGCGAATAGTTTTTTTTTCGAACATGAAATTGACCCAACACAAAACACGCTCAAACATAACGGACGCGCCACCCACTACGATGTGCAAATACCGAAATGGAGATCGATTTGCAAAAACTGTGAAAGAGCTGAGAAACAAATATCGCACTGGTGAAATAAATATTTTTTAATGTTTTCATTTCGTTTATATTTATATATTTAATTTTTATGTTATATATTTCTTTACAGTGTGAATTTAGGATCATTTATTATATTATGATCTATCTGTGTTTACTTGTAAGAATAACAGTAAACACACAAATAATAACTCATTGTATTTCAATACTGCACTCCAAAAAATGTCCATAGTGGGTCTAAATCTAGTATGGGGATATGTAATTTTATATGCGGCCAGCGGAGTTATGATAAATTTCCAAAATGGTCCGCAAGATCATTTGGGTTGGCCACCCTTGGTCTATACAATCTATTTATTTTACAAAATCTCCAGATTTTCGATTTAATCTCTAAGATTTCAATTCTATTATTTCGATTAGCTTAAACCCATATTATTTTTATGTAAACGTAACATATATTGGTAATTTTCTATTTCAGAACCTCACTTTCGCCAACTAAAAAAATGGCGCCAAATAAGCCACTTGTTTGGCGGCATTATTTCTAAATAGTATAAACAAGACTTTTCTAGTAGCTTTCTGATATAACAGGGGTCGGCAACTTTTTCAGTCGGAAGAGCCAAAAATGGCAATTTACAAAATTTCAGTTTTTAAAGCGCCACAAAAATTTTTCTTGCCAACAATAAATAACAGGTGGGCTGAAAGGTTCATAGGCTGACACATAGATGGCGCTACTAGAATTAAATCCATACGATTTTTAGTTAGTTTGGTAAAGTTTGGCTCATAACTTGTTGCTTTAAGTTTCAAACACGACTCTAAATTTTCATTTGTTAGTTGGCTTCTTACTTTACTTTTAATTATATTCATACAAGAGAACGCTTGCTCGCACGAATATGTCGATCCAAAGATAGTCAGCACTCCAAATGCCAACTACTTCACCTCACTGTAGCAATCTCGCAGACTATTCCATGCGTCGAATATAAGTGCCTCAACTCGCAGCATTTCTTTTAAAGTTGTCCACTTTTGTTGCGTTACGTACATACATTTCTGGACCTCCAACTCTTCCAACTCTGTACATTTTCCACTCCACAAAGCTTTACTTTTTAAATCGATCAATTGCATTTCTAGAGATCCACTATCAATTCCAAATGGCTCAATGTGGATTTCGTTACTATTTGTGTTGAGAGGATTTACTATGAATGCTAGAGTGGTTTTGAATTGCTCAAATCTGTCAGCAAATTCATCTTTAATTTTTCTTATAACTGTGCTGAAGTACCTCGTGTCAACAGTTGCACTAGTTTTATCACGATATTGCTTTAGAAATTGAAAATGAAATAATTTACCGCTCTGAATATCTTCTTCAAAAAGAATTAATTTACCGCTCTGAATATCTTCTTCAAAAAGAATTAATTTTTCTTCAAAACAAACCAATTCTTCTACCAAAACATAGTCTGGGTTTCCCTTTCATTGCAGTTTTAGATTCAGCTCATTTAATTTCGCTGTGATATCCCCCATAAAGTAAAATTTTTGCAACCATTTGTCGTTCTCTGATTCAGGGTAATTAATGCGGTTTTTCATTTAGGAATGTATTTACTTCATTCAAGCACAAAGCAAAACGTTTCAATATCTTACCTTTGGAAAGCCATCTCACTTTATTGTCAAGAAGGAGGTCGATATACCAAGTCTCCATTTCGTTTAAGAATTCTTTAAACTGACGATGGTAGAGTGCTTTTGACAAGACGCTGTTAACAATCTTGATTACAAAATTGATGACATCAACTATTTCGGCCGGAAATGTTTGGGCACAAAGCGCTTTCTTGGAGAGAAGAATGTTATGCAGTGAACGGAAGAAGGTTATGTAGTGAAACGTAAGAATTTCGTGGTTTATTTTGCTCTGAAAAATTGTTGTTGCCCCTTTATTTTTTCCTGTCATACTTCAGGCTCCATCAGTTGCTATTGAAACGATTTTATTTAAATCGATCTTATTGCCTTCAAGGCATTTTTGCACGGCATTCGCTATATCGTCTCCTCTAGTTTGTCCCGAGAGCGGTAGCGATCCTAGAAGTTCCTCTTTTGGACCTTGGGAAGACATATACCTGAGAAAAAGGGCAACTTGTGCCGTGTCTTTTATGTCGCAAGACCCATCTATAGCCAGTGATAAGGCAGAAGAAAGTTGAATAGCTTCCACTTGAAAATATGTTACCTTTGAAGACATTTTAGCTATTCTATCTTGTACTGTTTTAGCGGATAGTGGCAAATCTTTGATTTTTTTCAAGATTCCAGGTTTGTTTTTGAAATCACGAAACAGTTCTTCAGATGCACGTATGAAGCGATCTTTGACATACTCACCATCTGTGAATGGTTTACTTTACCTACTTTACTTTGGTTTATTATTATTATTATTATATATATATATATACATACATACATACATAACTTTGAGAAGATAATTCGCTTCTAACTCTTTTACTTGAAACAACAAATTATACGTCACGCCAAAGCACTGATGAAAACGCCAAATTGTCTTGCGTCGAAAACGAATTAAAATCTACATAGAAACATCCGACGACGGCGTCATTCGAGAGCTTCCGATGGACTGACGACAGTGACGACGCGTGTCACGGGGGAGGGGTGCGGTGAAAAGCTAGTACAAGTGGCTGAGAGATAGAATCGGTGCCTAATCCTCGTTAATCGATTCAGAATGATTCTTAAATGTTTTTTTTTGATAAAATAAATAATATTTGAGTAGGGAACTAAAGAGCCACAGCTTCACATCCAAAGAGCCGCATGTGGCTCGCGAGCCGCAGGTTGCCGACCCCTGGGATATTACGTGGCTCATGGACCAGTGTTAATACATTCAGCTAGCTTGTTACAAGGCCAAAGTTTGAATTCACTAGAGGTATACATTGCAGTCTCCGCTTTCAGAAACGAAGAGACTCGGCGACGATTTTGGAGTGTGTATAATCTATGATTGGGCTGTTTGCGTCGATAATGTCTCGCATCCATAATTAGACTGTTTGAATCGATAATTGTGTTGATTGGTAAGAATTTTGCAAGTTTTCTCTCAAGTGGCACAAATACGGACCGAGTGGCCATGAAAGTTCTCCTGAAAGGCAATGTTCTCCCCTCACAATAAGTCAGTAGGTTTTATAAGTACATAAATAAATCATTGTTTTCAGATACTGTGCATTTCGCCATAAGTCACTTGCCACTTGAGTGGCAGATTTATAACAGATCCAGTGTTATCCAGGATGCATCACGGAAAGCCTGCATCCCCATTTTGCAACCACAGGTCATCTAGGATATCAGCATCTTGAGATTGAGACATCTTGCATTTGAGCGAGTAGCACGCACGCACATATATATGAATAAAACATGAGCGTAGAAAATGAATTACAGAAATAAATTTTATAAACAGAAATTTAATTTAGCCACTTAATTTAATTTAATACATTCAAATTTAAAATAATTCATTCAATTTTAAAATAATATAAAATATATTATTCAGCTTTTCTGCATAAAACATATTGAATAACATACAATGCAATTTAATTTTTATATTTGATTTCCCTTTTCTTTGGTGAAAGCAAGGAAAAATGTTTAATTAAACACTTCAAAAAATTTATGTAAATTATCAGTTCAAATACTTTTTTTTTAAAGTATATATGGATGATATATGTATACATACACAGATATTTCCTACAGTTAAAACTTCATTAATTCTCTAAATTTTATCAATTATTTTACTAAACTTTAATGATTGATATGAATATATTCTGGATATGTTTGTGGTATACATATAAGTGGAACATGAGAAACCAACCGATGTTCATCATATATATCTATATTCTTATATATATATAATATAATATATATGTATAATATCTTTATATATAATATATACTCTAGTTATAAATTTTTTAAAAATATATTTCGATTTTCTTTATATATTGTACAATATTTCAGTACTAAAGTCTATTAAAATTTGATAATAATATATTAACAATAACCCTATAGAACAGAAATAACAAAACAAAGAAGGAAATTATCTTTACATCTTATTAAATTATAAATTTTTATAATTTTATAAACAAGTTGTTGAAATATTTAATAAATGTTTTGACAAAAATAATACAAAATTATTTTTTTGTAAAACATTTAATAAAAGGAAGATGAGAAAGAAAAAATTATCAAACTACTAAGATACTTTAATTGTCCAGAAAGATTACCTATTATATAAAGCATAATTTATTAAATAAATGAAAATCACATATTAAAATCTTAATTAAATACTGTACACTTTGTTTACATTCCTAATTTTGAGCAGAAAATATTATCATCGAGGAGCAAAACCAGTGACTTCTTCTATAGTTTTTGCTAATTCATTTGAATCCATTTTCTGATATTGTGAAAATTCTATAGTAAAAGAACAAGTACCAGCTGTTAAAGCTCTTAACTCTGTCGAATATCCTTTAAGCTCAGAAAGCGGTGTCAGTGCTTGAATTATCTCTAAATCTTCTCGAAGTTCCATATTCAAGATTTGGCTTCGTTTCTGCGATAGATCATTTATTACTCTACCAGCAAATCCTTTATCAACAGCAATGGAGAGATTCATAATAGGTTCTAAAAGATGCATTTGTGTTTTACGAAAAGCAGCAGTTACACACTGTGATGCAGCCGCAGATAGCATGGCTAAAGATGTGCCTCTCCCAACTTGAAGCCACAACAAATCCATCCCAACATTGATAACAGGAAAACTTAATATGGGACCATTGTTAAGAGCTCCTTTTACTCCTGCATTCACAGCTTTAAAATAATCTGATCGTATTTTTCCCAAATCATTTTCTTTAGTCACTATCACATTTATGTGTTTTTGAGCCTTCTCATGAGGATATAGTCTTAATGTGATTTTAGCAAAGTGTTTAGACCCACTTACAGTTTTATCAAGAACATGAGTATGTTCAACAACCTCTCCCAGAGTTTCTCGATAAGCAACTTGAAGAGGTCCTAAATATGCATCAATGCCATATTCGACACGAATCCTTTCTTTTATGATGTCAATATGTAATTCACCCATTCCCATTATAATGGTTTGTCCAATGCTTTCATCAAACTCAACTTGAAAAGTTGGATCTTCTCTTTGTAAGCACTGTAGGGCAAAGTCTAAACGTTTTTGGAATCCAACCGAAGGAGGTTCTATAGTACAAAAGAATACAGGATCTGGAACCTGAATCAGTGGCCCTAATGCTTCATCTGATTGTTTTTTCTTCAAGGTCACTTTAGAGGCAGCAGACCCTGAAGAGAAGATCAAATCTCCAGTAATAACTTCTTTGAAACCTGTTGCCACAATTATATTTCCTGGCAAGGCAAGAGGCACTTCTTTGAAATCATCTGCTAATGGTACGATAAGTTTTCCTACCTTTTCAGATTTTTCACGATTCTTGTTATATATCTGCTGACCACTTTTCAGTGAACCAGAGTATAATCTGAGAAATGTCAAAAGTTCTTTGTTTTTGTTGTGGATAATCTTAAAAGCAAGAGCACACAATTCTTTGGAGTCATTATTTACAAAATAGTGATTCCTTTCACTAGGATCTGGAAGGTAATTAACAACTGCATCCATAAGCAATTGGACACCAACATTTTTATAGGAGCTACCACAAAGAATAGGTATAGCAGTTCTTTTTAAAGTGATGCGTCTTAAGGCAGCTTGTAAATCTGCAATGGTTAAAGAATCTATACCATCTGTCAAATATTTATCTGCAACTGCATCATCAAAATCAACAATGTTTTCAATTACTTTCTCTCTTTCTTGGACAATGGATTCAAAGTCAGTTTTTTTATCTCCTGTGTCCAAATTGTGAGTTATGAAGTTTCTACCATCTTTCTCACTGCCTTGTTTATCCCATACATGTTTCTGAGGAGATAATAGATCAATTATCCCATTAAACTGTTTATCTTTTCCTATAGGAACTTGTAACATTAATGGTGTGATTTTCAATTTATTTTTTATAGATTGTAAGCACATATCAATGTCTGCAGCAGGCTTATCTAATTTATTTAAATATATAACGCAAGGAACACCATATCGATTTGCTTGTTCCCAAACTTTCAAAGTTTGGACTTCCACTCCTGCTGATGCATCTAATATAACAACTGCACCATCTAAAACACTTAGAGAGCGTTCTACTTCAAAAGTAAAATCAACATGTCCAGGAGTATCAATTAGATTTATTTTGTGATCTTTCCAATTAAATGTTATGGCAGCTAAAGTTATCGTGATACCTCGTTCTCTTTCTTGAACCATGTAATCCATTACGGTATCACCATCGTGAACTTCTCCCATCATATTAGTGAATCCTGAGTAATACAACATTCTTTCGGTAGTTGTAGTCTTACCCGCATCAATGTGGGCAATAATACCAATATTTCGTATTTTCTTAATATCTTCTACAGTTTTAAAAGATTTCGAATTCCATCGAAATGATATATGACCATTGAGTGATTTTCTCAAAAACTTAGTGGGTAAATTAAAGTAAAAGGCAGATTTCAAAAAATGATACATTTCAGATATTTTTAACAAAACATTAAACAAATATTAAAACAATTTTTAAAATATACAGTTACATAAGCTTAAATTTGATAATTAACGTTTCATTTAATTGCATGATTCCTCGTAATATAAGGTTTGCTTATTTACATTTGAACACACCGGGTTTAATGACTACAGATAGAGTTATGGAATGTTGTACTTTTTAATTTTTTTTCAAGTAAAACAAATATTACAAAACAATGAATTTACACAAAAAACAAAACATTTGATTATCATCACATTTTTTTTTCATTTCAAATTATTATGACAAAGAAATTACATTAATTAAATCATAAGAATCTCGAAGATAAGCGATGTTTATTCACCAATTTATAAAGAACAATAAAATTTTTGTTGTCTTATTAAAATACTTAAAGAAAATATTTTTTTCTAAATAATTTTTTACATCTGTGAGATGAAAGATTTAAATAAAATGAAAAGTTTAGTCTCATTTAGATCACATGCAATAACTATTTTCAGAAAGTTTTCTGGCAACGTCATATGATTTTCCTTTAATCAAAAACTAAAAACATTCAGCGACAAATGGATCTTAAAATTTTCGTAAATGAGGCTGAGAATTTTCTGATCTACTGAAATTTATTTAATATAGAAATTTTTTAAAAAATTTGTGCTTAAGAAAGAGAGGTAATTATCTTTCCTCTTTCACCACTTCAAGTTTTTACAAAATCCGACACATTTTCATATCAAATCTGGTAGTATAATATTATAATTGAACAAAAATGTTTTTATTTGTTTCTATATAATGTTAATAGACAATGAAAGTTGCACGTTATATAAATAATCACATAAAATGCCTAGATATATGATTTATTTCAAAAGTACCTGTTCTTATCATTAGTAAATTAAAATGTTTTATTTATGTGGTAATTAATGTTAATTTTGATAAGAGTAGGATTTTTCAGAAATTTTCAATTGAATTTTGATATGATGTATCGATAATCCTAGATTAAGATTAAAAAAAATTTACTAATTAGAAAGTTATAAGATATTCTTTTACTTCAATTTTTTGTGTTATTGTTTCTAGATTTCATTATTAATAATTTAATTAATATGTATGATGTAGAAATATTTACAAACTCTTTATTTGTAACAAAATAAGATAACTGAATATTTCTTATCTGCTTTTTTTTTCATCTTAAAATGTTAAAAGTGTATTACAATTCAAATTTTAAACTAAATTTATAATTTACTTTCGCTTATTTTAATGAAAATATTTATTATTTGATATGTTCTTGGAAAAAAAAAGCTATAAAAGCAGTTTTATAGTTCTAGTGTCTTTAATTTATTTATATTAATTTTTCTCTTAGTGAATAATCAGTTTCAAAATTTTTTTAATTATGTTAATTTTTTTTAAGGTTCTTCGTATATGAAATATCTCTACCACTTCCTTAAGAATATTTGTGACTATCCAGAAATGATATGCTTTCTACCTTCTTCATTACTTCTAGTCAGAATATGAACACTAATACTTCCCATCTTGTTGAAAATTGCCTATAGAATTGATGGAAAAAAGAAATAGTACAAATAACTGTACGAGAAAGAAGCAATTGACTTTTAAACACTTAAGTACCCTTATTTGACATGTATTGGTTGATTTCTAAATATGTGAATTTTAATTTATAAGATGGGAATTTGTGTTTGCAAAGAGAGGCAGTCTGATTCAGAAGAAGAAACTATAACGCAACCACCCAGGTTATCTGTGAATTCTTTGTCATCTGAAACAACACTTGTGACTACATATGGGGGTCAATATGATCCTGTTCAGCGAGCTTTGGATGTTATGGTGTCTAGGCAATCTGTTGATAAATTAGTTATGGAAACTTTATGTGTAATAAGGACTTTTGTTGATAAGTAAGTTAATATTTTTAATAATTACATTATTTTCTTAAAACATGCTATATTTGATACTTCTCCAGTATCAAATATAGTACTTCAAATCGTTTTAAAGGAGATTGTGAAGTTTTAAAAGATTTTGTGGGAAATTTAGCTAAACATTTAAGAAATTGGTACTTACGTATTAACGCCACCGCAGCAGAAGGTGCGCCAATAAAGAACTGCCAATTCGCCAAAATAGAGACTGTTTTGAATCTATGTTAAACTCTATATCGGCCCATTTTCCACCGAAATCCGATTGACTACTTGATTTTTAAATAAAGTATTTTTAGTTTTGAAAGTGTTTTGATTTTAAATAAAGTGTTTTATATATTTTATGATTTATCACAAAAATTTTAAGTGTAGATTGACGCCACTTAAAACCCGCCAAATCTGTAGCTGCGGTGGCGTTAATATGTAAGTACCAAGAAATTTTATGATATTTTTGTGGATAATTAATCTATTTCTTTATGAAAAATTGTTTTATATATTAAAACAGGAAAAAATTTTTGGAATTTGAGGTCTAAATCTAGTTATGTACTATTATTTTGATGTTCATTTCACGACAGTTCTTTTAGATTTTTTAAGTTGCACTTAATCTTTTTTGATATGATATGAAAATGCAGATATAGCTTATAAAGAAAGGGTGGTCACATTGGACCATAGAATAAATTGGGACAAAGACTATAATTTCTTAAATATTGAAAATTAAAAGAGTTGTAAAAAATCTTGTTTCCTGGTCCCTATAGGACATATTTGTACCTGTAAGCGAACTGTTATGAGATTTAATTTTGTCATACAAAAAGTAATTTTTTAACTCCATGAATGTAGATATTTCATTTAATGGAGACAAAGTAAGTAATTAAAAAAATATTGAATGTTTATAAATTACTAAATTTTTGTTTTCAATTTAAATCATTGTTTAATTGTGTTTCTAAAAGATTATTCATGAGCATTTGTTTAGAAAGATAGAGCACATTGTAATATGGATATAAGATTATCGGGCCAATCTCAATGTACACCATTCTCTTCTGAAGGGAGTATAATAGATATTTTAAAGTCATATTTTTACATGTATTAATTATCATTGCAGATTATTGATTCACATAATTAATACATTTTTACATGTATTAACTATCATTATCGTCTTAGAAAAATAGGAATCTTAATTTGGATTTACAGTTGTGTAATGATATTGTTACATACCAAAAACTGTGGACATTTGTTCCAGTGGGAAGTGCAATGTAATGATTTCATGTAAGTTTTTTGCGACATATTATATGGTCAGATTGAAAAAATATTTAATAAAAATGTTGTGCCTTTTCTGAAAAGCAGGGAAAAATCAAGGATGGTACTTTTTTTTCCTTCAAAAATTCATAATGCAGAATTGATGCAGAAAAAAACATTGTATTGAAACTTTCATCCTCAATGATAGGCCAAGTGAAATTAGCCTTTTCTTATATAACACTAAAATTTCCCATAAATTTGCATATCTATGATGTTCATTAAATATATAACTATAAATACATTGTGTATAATTACTTCATTAAAACATTATTTTGTAAGCATATGCTATTTTACTAATTTTTAGGAAAAAGCTATGCAAAAAGAACTTAGTACATTTAATTAGTTTACATATGACTTCTTTACTTTAACTTGTGATACATTAAATGTACAGCAAGCAAGAATAACCTTTATTTATAATATTTTAATTAAATGTAATTTTACATCCTATATAGTAATTCCAAATTACAATTGTTTAACATTTAATTAACATTAGAACCAAGATTAAGTCATCAGTTATAATGTGCTTATTGCTTTGTATGTCTACTGTAATTCAGAATGACGTATGAAAACTTCATTAATATGTTTGGTTTTCCCTTGAAGTTGGAGATTCTCTCTCATGATTTGCAGTCCAATTTTAGTAACTTTTTTTTTACACTGAAAGGGATTAATAACTTAATAGGGATTAATTTTTTCACTGGGCTTCTTCCCCTATTTAAGAATCTGATGATTAGAATATGGGTATATGAAATACGGGATTAAAGTCTATGAAATAATCATCATAAAAAAATCACTTGATCATTTCATACTTTTCTGAAGTAATTTACTGGACCATTTCATACTTTTCTGAAGTAATTTACTGGACCATTTCATACATTTTTGTTAACCTGAACCAATTTTTTCCCGAATTGAAATGTCTCAAATATTCATGTCATGAATTTCCCTTTTTAAACATGTTGCCATTCATCACAACAAATATTTTAATGCATTGAAAATTATGCAATTATGATTATGATATTATGATTAAGAATAATATGAATCAAACAAAAATCAAATTAAAAGTTTGTTATCCCTATAATAAGAACAAAAAATAGTAACAAAGAAAAAAATAAATATGAATAAGAATAAGATGAATATTGATATTAGGAAGAAATAAAATTGCAATGTTGTTGTATAATGAGAAAGAAAAAATTGTTTGTAAATACCATAATAAAATGTAAAAAATAAACTTAAGAAACAGATATGAAATTAAATATATTCTTCAGAGCTGTCTAAAATGTGTGCCTGTATGTAAACTGTGCTACATTAAGAAGTTCTTGTGACAGACATATGATTAGCGACAAATGTTTACGATTGTCTTTTGTTAATCGCAAGATGATGAATTATTGTGGGGTTGTAGTAATAAGAAAGTGCCTAATTATAACTCTTAGTTTAAAATGGGATACAAAAATAAATATTTCTTTAATTTTTTTTTCTATTTAGTGACATTGAACCTCCTCCTTCAATGGCTCAAATTCATTATATTGCCGATAAAGAAGTTGGTTGGCTGACTGTTGTTCATTCCATGGCAAATGTTATTCCCATGGATGATCCTCTGGGACCAGCAGTTATAACATTGCTTCTGGATGAATGTCCACTTCCTTCAAAAGTAAATTCTTTCTCTTTTTTTAGAAATCATTTTGACATTTTAAAGTTTTCTCTTTTATTAAATTGATGTGTTATTTCTTTTAAGGAATCAATAGCAAAACTTTCAAAAGTATTTACATTATCTAAAGAACAAGCCAATCAAGGAAAAACTAATCCTACACGCCACAGAAATATTTGTGTTATTCTTGGATGTATTGCTGAAAAGCTTGCAGGTAATTTTTTCTTATAAATTTTATACTTCAGTTAAAAAGCATAAAATGAACATGTGCATGAGCATTAAATGTCTTTAAATTCTTTTTTTTTCTTTTTTTTTTTTTTAAACTTGTTGTGCGTATATTGTACATACATTTTTAGTATATTTTGTCTTCAACCATTTGTACTGATCAGCAATTGCATTAAATATTTTTATTCAAGTGAAATATAGATTATTTATCCTCAGCTTGCCTAAATATATTAATATTTAAGATTTGCTATTTTAAATTTGTTTAAGCATGTTTTTCAAAATTTTGAAAAAATATTTTTATTCTTCTTTAATTACACAGGCCAGCCATGAAAGAATCTCTTTTCATAATTAGGCTCTCCTTTACATTTATTTTACATGCTGAACCCAAAAATAGCTATTAAATTATCACAGGGTATATCATTCCTTCACAAAAAGCATTTTTAACCTATACATTTACGCATCAAAAATTTTTAAAGAGAATGCCAAGGTTCCAAACAATTTGTGTAAATAAGATTCTTACTAGTATTTAATGTTGTTATATATGCTTTTTGGACCTGAGTACCTGCAAATGACCTGATCAAAAATGCTGATATTTTTCATTTAATGCCACTGTAAGTTGCTAGGCTGGTTGTCATTCTCTTCCCTTTGTGGTTTTTGTTTGCTTTGTACTGAGTAAAATAACAAGTTGTAGTTATAAAAAATCCTGACAGCTTTTGTTATATTTGTGGTGAGTTTATCAAGATGCACCAAGTACTATAACAGAACTTGTGAGAAAGATGTACTTTGCCTACTTCAAGGTAAGCCATGATTGGTTTGGTTTGTCGCTCTATAGTAACTTTTTGCACAATTTATGCTAATTACAATGGGACCCACAGTTTAACGAGGATACCAAATCTCTAACAAAATCTATGCCATCGCCGAACCTGAAGTCTGTGATACCATAGGCCAGAGCACTAGCCAGTTGGCCATCAGGCCACTGATAAGCCTAGAATCTGTTATACAAGATGTGTTAAGTTTGTTTAAAAAATTTAAGGAAATGATCACAAGGAGAAAAAATCTTTCAAGTATTTCTACGGTGTAAAGCATTCTATAGTATGCAAAGGTGTTCCTGCGTTAAAGGAAAGCAAGTAAAATTTAAGCTTAGTGAACCCTTAGTTACTTCCACCTTTATACCTAGAATTTTTGCCTCATAAAACAATTTATGAAAACAATCTCAAAAACTTAAACCTTATTTTCAGTATCTATGTAAAAGAATTCTGTTATTTATCAGAAGCAAAAAAAATGAAAGGTTTTTTTAAATATAGTTCTGATATGTGATAGTTGAAGCAAGTTTTTAATTTTGAAAATGTAAATGACTCAAAAGAGAAAAATGCTTGGATTGCATTTAAAAAAGTTATTTTTAAGTTCTTTGGAACCTGAAAGTACTCTAATTAAACTATAATTTAAATTATGTTGAGAAAATTTAAAAAACTTGTGTGTAATATGAGCATGAAGGTTAATTTTCTATACTTGAATATTTTCTCTCAAAATCGTGGTAAAGAATGGGAGTGTTTCTTCCATAATGTTAGGAAAATGGAAGGCAATACCAACTTCATAGGGACGTAAATATGATGGGAAATTAGTGCTGTTCCTTCCTTCAAGAAACTCTAAAAACATTGCAAAAAAGAAAGTGATACACCTGAATTTTTACTGATAAACAGTTAATGAAATACAAACCTTTTAATATAAGGAAGGACATTCCTTAACTTTGACCATTATAATGTTGAAAAATATGGAATTAAAGTATATTTTTGCAATTGTTCCATTCATACATTTATTGAAGATATTTCTATTAATGGTTAATTTTTTAAAGTTTGTTTCTCTAATTTACTTTTTCAGGTCCAGGCAGTGTAGTTCTTTTAACCCAAGATGCAATTGATTACCTCTTTACAAATCTTGTAAGTTTTATGTTAAAATTATGTAGCTCACAATATATTTTTAATAATACATTAAAAAAGACAAAAAATAGAAATTTTAAAAAAATATTTATGATATTGATATATATCATTTTAATATGCTTAATATGGCTTCCAATTTAAAGAAGGCTGGTTTAAAACTTGATGGGCAATGCTGCATAGTAAGTATTTGTACCTATGCTATTGGCTTGGGTATTGTAAATCCATAAGCTACAACATTTTTCTGTTTAGCTGCAATAGGAGTGATCTTCCGACCCATTACTGTTACTAGTGGTGTTTTATATTTTAGTGGCAAAATGTAGGTTCAATTTTGTAAACTCCTAATGATATCCTTGAATAATCTAAATTTGTCATACATTCATATATTTGCTATTCTGGTTGCAAAAGACATCAAGCAAAAATGCCCAATGTTGGAATTTTTTTTTAATTCAAAATATTTTATTTTTAAAGCATTTTGTTTATTTAAATCCAAGATGCTCTGAATGGACTCTGAATTCGTTTGCCTTGTCGGGAAATTTTATTTCTATTAAATCGCCTAGTTTTTAAAAACTGTAAGTTTCAGAAAAATTCACTGATTTACTTAATACTGTATTGAAAGATTGGTTATTTGATATGAAGTCTCTTCTTGTTTGGACATTAGTGGGCCTCATTTATCCCACAAATAGTCCACCAATGGATGATGAGGGAAGGAGAGTGCCTTCTGGGAGCAGTTTTAGGGATAACTGCCTCACATTTGCATGTTGTATGGAAGAAAACCCAAAACATTTGCACAAAACAGCCTGGCAACCAATGCAAAATGCTTTTATGCATTGAGTCTCCTCATCTGTGAAAGCAGTGCCACCAAAGGATTCGAACATTGGCTACTCCTACGCTCCAGCTGCAGACATTGCCACTGGCAGATAAACATAATTTTTTTTGATTTTTAAAAAACAAACATTGCTAGATTTATTTTGTCTTTTTCCTGAAAATACATTTAAATCGGTACAACTTTAAATCAACATACAAAATGATAAAATCTTGTTAAATTTAATGAATTTAACTTAATAAATATTCTAATGTTGTGTCAAACTTATAAATTATTGTTAAATATAACATTCAATTAACAATGTTTCTTGTACATTGTAACATAGTTGTGCATTTTTTTTATATGCTCTTTTCCTTTTATAATTTTTAAAATATATTTGTAGAGTTTTATGTGTATTTATAGCATCATGGTTATACTTCTGAAATGCTTAAGATTGTGATTAAATAAAAAATGCATTCAAATTCTTAAGCCATTTTCAGTCAAGCCTGTAGTATTTGCATACAATACTTTTCAGTTATGAATTTTAACAAAAAAAAAAAAAAATAGGAGACAATTGAACAAAATTATGTAAACAATTGTTAATTCAATACAATGTTGCAGAAATTAATTTCTTTATTTTATTTTTATTAATTTTTTTTTTTAACATTTGTGTTTTTAAAATAAATAAAATATCCAAATAAAGGATGGATAAGTTTTTTTTGTTTCTTTCATCCTCTTGTAAGTCATAATAAATCAGTGGTATTTTTCTTAATGTGTTAAAATCTTTGTTTTAATGGAAAAAGGCAAAAAGAAATTTTAAGTATGAAATTAAAAAGAAAGCCTTAAAAAAATTCATTATATTTTCATATTGTCTTCAATGTTATTTTACTTGTATATAAATATCCTTATCTTTTTAACAAAAACTAAATTATTATAAATAGTGTGTGAATATTAAGATATATGAAATATTATTGAGTGTTAAATTAACTTTTAATAATGAAGGTTGTAATTTTCAAAAGATATATTATTCTTATTGTTATTTTTTTTTATTCACTTTTTTAGGATCCTAGTATGAATACTTCTGTGATCTTATTTTCACTAATTGCCTTAGAGAAATTTGCACAAACCAGTAAGTATTACTAAAAGCTCTCTTACATAAATTTATCATTTATTAAATAGATTTCTAAATTGATTTTTCACTTTTAAAATTCAAATGTTTAAAATGATTAGTAAAATGTGATATAACTTCTCTTGCCCTGTACTTAGGGTTTGCTAGTAAAGGGAAGATAAGTGTTTTTTTTTTTTTTTTTTCTTTACCTGAGATAAAGCTGAAATGATTTGAAAGAGTGTTTGAGCAAACGCTTGCAACTTACGCATTCTATTCTATTCACAGCTTTATGAGCTTAGTTTTGTGCTTGTTTATCTCAGTTAAAATTTTTTCTATTTTGTTATTATATATTTGTTTCATATTATGCTCTGAACATATTTGTTACATGTATAGTAGTAAGTTCAAAAATTTTAAATTTTAATAAAGTTAATGAAAGTTAAAAATAATAATTTTTATTGAAGTGATAAACTAAAACTTTAAGTACAATTGTATTGCAGTTATTTCTAAGAAAATGAATATTATCCGATGAAAAATACAATATTTTCCTTAGATAATTGTCAGTGTGTTTCCTTTCTCTCCGTTATAAGGAAAAACAATTCAGAAAAGTTATATTGTGTAACACTTTGATACCTTTACTCTTCTTTTTGATTTAATTTTATAATTTAAGATTAAAAAATTTTTAGGCTGAGGACTGTCTATGTTTAAGGAAAGTAATTTAATCTTTTATTCTTTTTTCCTATTGTGTATAACTTAATGTATATAAATGGATTTTCTTTATCTACTAACTTGCCTTCAGAATTGGTAAATTTCATTAAACATTCTATAAGATTTTGGCTAAAGATTATTTTTAGGAAATGTAATAATTTATAATTTTAACAAGTATAAAATATATAAATATATATTTTTTATTATTTGATTAATTTTATATCTTAAACTATACGTGTTTACAAAAATTTTGTAGTTTGGTACTTTTATTTTAGGTGTCAATAAATCTACAATAAATCAACAACTTGAATCAAAGCCAGAAAATCCTTTAGAAAAACTTGAAACTTTTGTTAATAGTTCTGATTATGCACAAAAGCAAGTGGGATTTTGTGCTCAGTGGTGCTTAGATAATTTATGTGAGTTATTTTTGTTTAATTACCTTCTGTAAATTTTGGAATATGAAATATTGTATTCTATAGTCTGACCACCAATAGTGTGGAAAATTGGCAAGTGACTAAGCTGGAAAATTCAAAAAGAGTGGTGTCAAATGGGAGGAAATGGCAGTTAGGAGGAATTTTAATTGCAGTACAAAGAATTTAAATTTTTAATGATTAAAATTTTAGATTGCATGGTATTAAAAGAACTAAATAAAAAAAATTCTGCAGTAACAATTTTATTTTTTCCTTTCCAAGCAACTTTGTGCTTCATCTATCTAACTAGCACTCCTCACAAGTTATTGATTTGTTCATTTCCACAATTAAACTTTGTTTACCCATAATTCTTGGTCAACTTTATACAAATATATATAAATTAATGTATTCATTTCTTTATTGCTTTAGGATTTTCCCCCCCATTGATCCTACTAATTTTGATAAGCACAAAAACAATTTCTTTATCTTCTTATTTTCTATGTTTTGGAACTTTTTTCATTTTGTCAAATGTAGCTAAATAAATGGAATGCATCACTTAATAGGAATGGCTTTTTGCATATAATGAAATCTTAATTAACTCTAGTCTTGGTAAATTGAATTGTGCTGAATCTAAATAGTCTTATAAGCTCTGTTTTTCAGTATTGCACATCCTTCAAACATTTTCACTAATATGTAGTGATTTCTCATGCAAATTTTGAGATTTTTTCTTTGCTTATCTCTTTGATTCAGTCTAATCAGTTTGCTTTGAAAGAATATGGATAATCTTGACATTTGACAGGTGACCTTACTCGGTGAATGTTATTGTGTTGGGGAATTCACAGAAGTAAGGATATATATTTGCGACTAGGAAAATAAAAATAAGGAAGTATGCCATTAAGTAATTGAAAAGATAAGAAAATAAATAAATAATAAAGATTTAAATGTTCCCATTCATTACATGGAGTAGCAACCTGTTGTTTTAATACTGGATGTTTTACGTTTGAAAAATTTGAGACAGCACTGCATGAAAGAAATATTCTTTGCAAAAATAAATAAATAAAAAGTAAGAAACCCATACATATTTCTTTTTGCACCAGAAAATCATGTAATAAATTTTTATTTACAATTCTATGTGGTCGTCTTCTTTTAAAATCAGATTATATCTAGAATTTTAATATAGATTTATATTGTGATTGAAAGATGCACTTAATCAAGTTTTCAGTAATTTGAGCTAGTGATGCTCCTGGTTAACTGGGGTTATTGGGATTTTACTATAGTGAAATTAATTAAAATTTTGCAACAGGTATTTTACATTAATAATAAAAAAAAATTTATGTTAAAAATGTTTTCTTGGAATTGCCCCATCCTTTTATTTTCACCTTCTTTTGACATTTATTTTTAGAATACTTTTTAATACAAACTTATATTCCAATATATTTTATTTATAATGGTTACTCCAAACATCTCGAGTGGTTCAATAGCTAGCGCTCTGGCCTTTGGTATCATAGGCTTCAAGTTCGAATCCTGGCAGTGGCATGAATGTTTGTAAGTGATTCGGAATCCACTTTAAACTTTAGGTCCCCGTCTGTTTAGCCCTCTCTTGTGCACAAGATGACTGTAGAGCGTCAAACCAAACCGATTAATTAACATCTTGATTTAATGTGTATATTTTTAGTAATAATTAATATTTTTGCAATCATGCTATCTTCTGACCATCAATAAAATATGAAAATTGGCAAACCACCAAGTCAAGGCAGATTTAAAGAGTTGTAGGGAGAAATGTCATCTTGGGGAGATTTTAATTGCAATAAAAAGAATTTCAATTTTTAGTGTATAAAATTTTAAATGACACACTGTTAAGAGATGAACTAGATGAAAACAATTTAACCCTGTTATATTTTTCATTTTAAAGCAGCTTTGGTCTGCGCATATCTGATTAGCAGCCCTAAAGAAGTACTTTATCCATTTCCATCATTAAACTAGATGTTTATTATTCCACGCTATCTGTGGCTGGACTATAAATATGTTTGAAAATAGTTATAAATATTTCATTTCTAATATTTAAATTTTTGTTGATATCCTTTCTGATATAAAGATAATATTTGAAGAATATTGAAAGAATATTTGAAGGTGTAATTTTATATAAATATGATGGAAAATCAAAGATTGATCGTATTTTAATATCGATTGACTAACACTTAGTAACTTTAAAATTTATTTATAGATACTGAGAAATCATCTTCATAATTCTTCAATGAATCCAAAGTAATGTTTGGCCTTTGATTATTTTAAGAAATCTGAAGTTTTAGACTAAAAAATTGTGTAAAAATATTTAATTATGTTTTGTTTTATATACAATTGTTCTTCAGTCTGACACATTGAAATGTTTCGTATTTATAAATGGAAATAAAATTTAATAAATCTTTTTTTCTTTTCTTGCATGCAATTCATCTACTTGCAGTTACAAAAAAGGTAACTAAAATTTATATTTTTCTTTAACTATATGTATGTATGTATACATATCTATCTATCTATCTATATATATATATTGTGATGTTTTCCTTTATTCTTATATGATGTTTATTAAGAATATTTATTTGATTTCTTATACTCAAAAAATAAAAACGCTTCTAAAAGAAATATTTTTATATTTTTATTAGATTGAACTTAATAGAAAATATCTTTTTACATAAATTAAGGTAAATAATACATACAACTTATTTGCATAAATTCATTAGCTTACGTTAATTAAATCATATGCTCATATGCATATTCTTCTTAGAAGCTTGAAATTAATATATATATATATTTTAGAATCCTTTGTCATTTTTAAGAATAATGTTACTTCATTATATGCTTATTATAATTTATTTTAAAATATATTTACCTATTTAATGATTTAGGGAAGACCATTTACTTATGAAAATGTGAACAGAGATAATTTGAATGCAATGCTCAACAGTAACGATGTGAGTGAATATTTAAAGATTTCAGCTGATGGTTTAACTGTAAGTAATATTTCTAAATAAGAATAATGATGTATTTTAATTCAAAATATTTTTTTATTATTTAGTTATTTTATTTATAAATCAATTATTATATTCATTACTTTAATTTATAAATTTTATTTGTGTAAAATTATTAATTTTTAGATCTTATTATTTTTCATATTCTGAATGTATTTTTTTATTTTTTATTTTTATTTTATTCATAAAACAAAAGATCTCTAGATTAAAAAGTCTAAGACTTTTATGACATCTTGTAGTTTTACCTCGTTTCCAATTTCATTACAAAAAAACCTATTTATTTTTCTAGTGAAATTAAAGTAGTGTTATGTAAATAATTTGATCTATCCCCTTTGAAATTATGAATATCTGAAGTTTTTTTAGTTATATTATAATAACCATTCAAGATAAGCCAAAAATGAAAAGTGTCATATTTATTTATAAGATTCTTTATATGGTTTAATAAGTTTTAGCCAGATGTAGGGAGTTGAAGTTGGTTTAAAAATCTATTTCCTCTTGACTCTTTTATTAAAATGATAATGATTTCTTCTCGTATCTGTGAATAAAAATACAATATATGCTCTCTAAATATATAGAATAAAAACCTGTTTCTCATGTTTTTAATTGGAAGTATTGCACACTTAAAATTTATGGTGAATGCCTTTTCTTTTATTTATGGTGAATGCCTTTCTTTTTATTAAGATTAATGTAATAATGTTCAAATTCTTATTTTATTTTGAAATTATAAGCTAAAATACCATGAGAGTTATAGTTTAGATATTATTTTGCATAAATATTTTAATATTTTGCAGACTCTTGAGCTCTAGGAGATGCTAAAAAAAATTTGAAATTGCCTCAACTAAGAATTAAATAAGGAATATTTGAATTAAATAATTCATTTTTATTTTATAAAAAAAAAATCTTTTGCCTGCTAGAGTACAAGAAAAACAAGTTCCCATTAAAGCTGTAACTGTCTTTTTTTTTTCTTTCTTTGCATGTGTCTTTTTTGAGGAATGATACAACTGAATTGCCTCAACATTTAATTTTAGTATTAATTCATAGAATTTTGAAAAAATAAGAATAGAATATAATCTTATTACAATTTAAATTCAATAATGTAAGTATTAAATATGTTATGTTACTTTCAAAATAATTATATTTAGTTATAAATGATTGTACAAATTATGGTTACTTAATTATATTTCCTTGTGTTTAATTATGTTGATTTTATTTGTTTGATTTGTAAAACACAGCCAATAACATTATTATAATATATAAAAAATAATTTATGAAACACATGGAAAGATTGCATGGAATCTAGGATTGTGCAGAGCACAGTTTGAATATTCTTCTTCTGTTGACACAGAAGTTGAATATTGCTTGTTTAAAATATCCCATTTTCCCCTTTTAGAGGAATGATGTCGCTTAATGAATACTTTTGTGTCATTTTATTTAACTTTTCCTAGGCCCGCTGTGATGCATCATCTTTCGAGAGCGTAAGGTGTACCTTTCAAGTTGACACTGGTGTATGGTATTATGAAGTAACTGTTGTAACATCAGGAGTAATGCAAATTGGTTGGGCTACACGTAATAGCAAGTTCCTAAATCATGTAGGTAGTGTCATTTTATTTATTAACATGGACATTAATATTTTATTTTCTTTTGAATTAATGTATTTTATGATACTGAAAAATTGTGTGGATTAATACCTTTCTAGGAAAATTTTCTATTTTAGTAATTATTTTGGTGATTTCTTCTTCAGGAAGGCTATGGAATTGGAGATGATGAATATTCGTTAGCTTATGATGGATGTCGTCAACTTATTTGGTACAATGCTGCTAGTAGTTCACATTCTCATCCATGTTGGAAATCTGGTTTGTGCATTTATTTTTTAAAATGTTCATTTATGTTATTAAATTGTGAAATGCATTGCATTCTAGATGACAAATTTTTTCCAATTTTTGACCAATTTGTTAATTGTAATAATATTAATATTTGATATATTAATGCTCCTTTAAAAATGTATTTCTTAAGTAATTTGTAGACTTATTAGTTATTGGAAAGCATTTTCAGAGGAGTTTTTATAATTATTTGATTAATATTTCTTAATAATATGTTAGGATATTTATATCTTGTTGTATGTTAAAAATTTGCTGTGTAATATTTGTTAATTATTATCTTTGGGGCCTGATGGCCGAGTGACTAACTCTCTGGCTCTGGGTACCACATGTTTCTGGTTCGACTCCCAATAGTACCATGGATGTTTATAGTGGTTCAGAATCCACTTAAAACTGTAGGTCTTGATCAAATATGACTGTAGAATGTTGAGCATAGGACTGACAACCTATACTGTAAAATTAAAAAAAAAAAAAAAAAAAAAAAAACATTTTCATCATTCTGCTAGTAGGCAGAAGGCCTTGTTCTACCATGGGGCTGTCGTTCCATTGAAGAAAAAAAAAATTATCTTCTTGATTATTAAATTTATGACTCTTTAAAAACATTGTTAAGAAAAAAAATTGATTTTAAATGCTTTTAATATTTATTTTTTGAATTTATATATTTTATAAATTTGTATTTGTTACTTATAACAGTTTATATTTGATGTTTGCATTAAAAATGAAGATGAAATAAAATTACTTAATAATATTAAATTGTATAAAAGAAAATTACATAACGATTTTTCACTGCACATTTGGTTTGGATTTTAATATATATAACTAAATCAATGCCATACATAACTAAGAGAAAATTTAAAAGAAGTGTCGTAAAAGTGAAGTTTAAAATGTAATGGTAAAATCTCTGAATTGACTGATATTTAAAATAATATGTAATATCAAAATATTTCTGATTTATTTTATTGTTTTGAGACATATAAATATTATTGTAACTAGATTGAAAAATCAGTTTTTTTCTTTCAGTATGATTTCAATAAAAGCCAGAATGTTTATAAAATTGTGTCCCTCTTTATTCTGGCATTTAATCGTTTGGTACATTTTATATTCTGCACTGATTGAGCCTTCGCTTTCATGTTTGTTTTCTATGGACTTTGGCATTTGTTGACCTTGACACAATGTTCTTGCATTTTCATTAAATATGTGAACAGAAAACATGCTATTGTGTGCATACATATCAAACATAAATATGTACATGCTTTATCTGTTTAAATTTTTCTCTAGAGTGCTTTTGTCTTTGATATTCTCTTAAAACTATAATGATGCTTGGTAGTGGCCGCAAACATGTTTGATTAAAGAGAGGTTTTACAAATAAGTGTTATAAAAATTCTGTCTGTATTTATTCAGTTTGTATTAATCTTGTTTGTTTAAAATTGAATACATTATTTCATTAGTTGATTTAATTTTGATTTGAAGTTATATAAGATGTTTTTGTTTAGGTGATGTATTGGGGACTTTGTTAGATGTAGAACATTCATGTGTCATATTCTATTTAAATGGAAACCCACTGTCACCTTATAACCAATTATTTCAGAATGCCAGGTATTTGTTTTTTTATTGATAATATGAGATAACCTGATATCTTTTTTAATAGAATTAAAAGTGTAATGCAAAATTAAAACATCTTTTCTTCGTTTTTTCTAAACATTTATGATAATTGCATATTTCCAATATTTTATAATTCTTATGTTGTTATGAATTAAAGATATATTAATAAAAATACATTACTTTCTGATACATTAATTAAAATTTTTTTTCAATAATAACATGAGTATCGATTCGAAAGATTAATTTGAAAAATCCAAATATTTAAAATCGAGAAATTGTTATCTGCGTAACAACAATTTCTTGATCTGCACTTTTGTTTTACTGCACTAAATTTTAAAAGTTAATTTTTCAAATTTTTTATGAGGCAATTAATAATTTATATTAATTCATAATTTATTTCTTAATATAGAATTTTATTTAACAAATAGAGCAGAAAGTATAACAACAAATGCACATATTAGTTACAGAATAGAAATTTTAACCAGTGAATTCAATACATTAAGGAATAATAATCTACTGCTACTGTAATATGTATTTTTTAATGATAAGTTTCAAGATATAATTTTTGTAATACTCCTTTTATGGCAAACTTTGTTTTGTTTCTAGGAGCAGCTAACCCTTTGCTAATGTAGTGGTTTTATCCATCAAAATAAGAGTAATAGTTAAGTTTACGTATCAACATGACCTTTTGTTTGTTCATTTACTAAGCTACCTATAATGCTTAGTATTGCCAACAATAACAAAAAAAAAAATCGGAATTACTTTTCTACTGAAAATGTATTGTGTTTGTAGATTTATTTAAGGATAAGATGATGATTTATATCAGGGATGGCCAACCCAAATGATCTTGCTGGTCACTTTGGAAATGCATCATAATTCCATGGGCCTCATATAAAATTATATGTCTCCCCCTATTAAATTTAGACCCACTATAGGCATTTTTTTAGAGTGAAAAACCGAAAGATAGTTATTATTATTGTGTTTACTCTTATTCTTACATATAAGTATAAATAATGTAATAATAATGATACTAAACGCACATTGTAAAGAAATATAGAACACTAAAACTGAAATATAAAAAATATATAAATATGAACGAAATAAAAAAAATGAAATCATTAAAAAATATTTATTTTACTAGTGCAATATTTGTTTCTCCACTCTGTCACTTAGCTTTTTCAAATCGATGCATGCGCATCATGAGTTTGCAGAATATAATTTAATTATTCTGAGAACTCATAACTGTAAACTCATAAATAAAACAGGCAATATCTGTTATATATTTGCAAGAATAATATTTTAAAATCAAAGTTAATTTTTTTCTCATAATTTCAACAGTTTGTTTTGGAATATATGGATGCGCACATAATGTATTTTTTTATTATATTGGTTTTCACTACTTTGGCCATTATAAAATAATTATATTTTGTAAAAGTATGGTAAATCTCATGGGCCGGAATAATGTTCAAGGAAGGGCGCTGGTTGGCCACCCTTGATTTATATCATCAACATGTATTCTAGTTTTTTCTATCAATATTTCACTAACTTAACATGTTTTGTTTAATGCAATTTGTAATTGTTATATTATTAAAAAAAAAGAAATTGCATTTCACGATGTAGTATTTTTATCTTTGTAAATAATTAAACTTTGTAAACAATGAATAATTATGAAAATTACAGTTGAGAATCAAACAATTATCTACATATATACATTGATCACATAATTCTAAACAAATTATGTACATTGCATTTATATTATCATCATGTGTTCTAGTTTTTTTCTATCAATAGTTCACTAACTTCACATCTAATTAATTATTTTAACATTAATGTAAACATTATGAAAAGACTGTAGTGATAGTAAATTATGTATAAAAATGTGTAGCTTAAATATGTTTCCCTTTTTTTTAGATCGGGATTTTTTGCTGCAGCAAGCTTTATGTCATTCCAACAATGCGAATTCAATTTTGGCCGCACGCCTTTCAAATTCCCTCCAACAAATATGAACTTCCAATCTTTTAATAACTGTGCCACTTTGCCAGATGAAGAAAAAATTATACTTCCAAGGTATCAAACTGTTTCTGTGTTTAATTATTAATTATTGTAATTCCTGGTCTATGATTCGCAAATTATATCTAAAAAAAAAACCTCAGAATTTTGTAGTGTGGATTATAGATTTCTGCATACAATTTACAGACAATTTTTCAGAATTTTCATAAAAATAAGTTCTGTAAAACCATTTACAAAAAAAGGCTGTATGCTAAAAGGGCAAAAATAATAGTCAGAATTTTGTGTGGACGATGGTAGGGAATCAAACTGCTGTAACTGTCAGAAGTAAACAAATTCTGTTGTACATCATACAGAAATGTGCCATAGAAAATGAAGCAGAATGAAATTATAAAAAATAATTAAAAATATTTTATTGAAAGCCAAATTAGTAATTAACTATGATACTGATCTTTCTAGCAAATATGAAGGTTACAATTTATCTTATTTTATTTTCACCATAGTTTTTAAAATGTATATCTTTGTTTGTAATTTCCATTATCTTACAATTAAGACATATATTTTTATATAAATTATGCATCAAAAATACTCTTTAAAACTGAAAAACATTTTGTTAATTATATCCTATAAGTATGAAACTGAACTTGTTTGGTATATGGCACATTACAGAACAAGCATAAATTACTTATGTATTGTATACTGATATATATAATATGCTAGGGATTACAATAAGTGCATTATCTTAATATATATATAAATATATATATAGATAAATTATGAACAGGAAATTACATTAATATTTGTTAATTTTTTTTATATAAAAATAATACCGTTCGTAAATTCTGTGTTGTATATAAATTATAAAATTTATCATTTCTATTTTATCAATTTTCAACATTAGTATGTTACAATTTGTTTTATTAAAATATGTAGTCTGTAATTTATCATTTATTAGATTCTGAATTAAGCAGTCTTATTGGATGATTCTAATGATTATTTCAATTACATTTTATTTAAAATTATGTTTTAGTAGCTTATTTTGACTCTTCCTTCCAAATATTTGTTTTTAATCATTTTGTTATTTTATAAATTTTTCCTGTATATGAATTATTAAAATAATTTACATTAATTTAAAAATTTAATTTAATTTAAAAATATATTTTCATTTCAAAATGCTGTGCAGCATTGTGCAATTAATTTTTTTCTTCTGTTGAATTTATAGTAAATAATATATAGTATTAAGTTTCAAATCTATCTGTAAATTAATGTTATTTTAAGAAAAACTGCAATTAAAAAAATTGCACATTACATGTGGTAATATTATAAATTGCAACTGTAACTGCATTGTGTTGACAATGTGAATTTCATAGTAATGTTGGTCATCATTTCGATTAAAAGATAGTAATGTTTGTTTACCATGTGCATCACCCCATCTGCTTTCTATTACTGACAAGCATCAAAAGCTGCAGAAAATAGTTTTAAAAAGTCTCTTTCGAGATTGACATAACTAACCCTTTTTTTAATATCAATTATATTTACTTAAACTGTAATTTTATGTTGCAAAGCAAATTTATGTGATTTGTATTTTTTTTATCAATATTTATACTGTTTTTCTTCCTTTAAAAAAAAATTCTTTTTAATATATAAAATAATAATCATACGAATCCTATTAATGTTGTAAATCTTATAGTTAATGTTGTTTTCTTAAATCTTATCATATTGTATTTTATTTAATTAATGCAAATTGAGAATAGATATTATCAAATTTATATTTAACAGATAATTTATCTGTATAAAAACCTGTTTTTGTTATTTTGACTGAAATTATAAATATAATTTCCATTTTGAAAAATTTCAGACATATAAGGCTCGAAAAATTAAGACAAACAAGTGTAAGAGAAGATTCTTGCTCATTATGTTTTGATGGATCTGCAACTATTAGATTAGATCCATGTCAACATACGTAAGTATCCAAAATTTTCAGAAATTAGTTTTCGGACTTGAATTTAAAGTTCAGCTCCCAAATTCAAAAATTAATTTACCTAATAAAAATCGATTTTAGTTAATTAATAAAAATTACTTCTATAACTATTTAATTAATTAAAAAAATTTCAGTACTAAAATAGTAATTTAATATAATTATGTTTGTACCTGAACTTAATAATATCAGAATTCTTGTATCTTATTTTTAAATTGCTTGATGTTTAGAAGGATGGAATTAGTTTCATAATAATTTTTATATGTAATAATATTTAAATTTATAAAAAGCAAAAGAAATTCATTTTTTGTAAGGCAAAATAATTTAAATGAATAATTTTTAAAAATGAATTGGTTTCAGGGGATTCTGTGTTCAGTGTGCCTTGCAACTTGAAGTGTGTCCAATGTGTCGTAGTAAAATTGATGAAAGGGCTGAAATTGGTTGAAAGTAAGCAAATTGACTATTTATGATTCAATTTTGTTTATGCAAATAGAATGTTTTTATAGTCCGACCACCTATCGCATGAAAAATTGACGAGTGGCAAAGTTGGACGGATTAAAAAAGAATGGCATCATGAAGAAGTAAATGCCATTTAGGAGGGATTTTAGATGCAATAAAAAGAATTTTAACTTTTTAACAACACAATTTTTTTTATCCTTGCATCAATTTTATTCAAACAAATTCCTTTCAACTGATAAAGCATGGAATACATTTGCTTCATCATCCATCCCAGTGGACTTGCCCCATGCAGTATTTACAGCAAATTTCCAGCTCCTGATAAGACATGATTTTCTTAATAAACACTTGCACCTCTTTGGTGTAGCCTACTCATGATGTCTGTCCTCTGTGCTCGTCGGGTGAAGCCATGGACTTTTTACATTTGACAACATGCACTGCGCTTGATTTTATGGCTTTTAATTCTGACAACTTTATCAAGGCTAAATTTTATTGGGCTGCTAGAGTTCTTATGGTGGATATCGCTAGAGTTTGATGATGGGAAAAAAAAAAAAAAAAAAAAAAAAAAAAAATGATCAAAAATTGTAGTTGACATGATATTGAAAGAAAAACTAGATGAAAAAAAAATTTCCTTGCTAAATATTATACTTTTTTCTTTCAAAGCAGTCTAGTTGACTAGCTCATCTAACAAGTCATTAATTCATCTGTTTTTGCATTTTGTACCATTCTGTAAGATCAAATAGTCGTGGTCGGACCATTTATATATATTATATTCAATTTACTAATGTTATTGCAATTTTCTTTTTCAGTATCTTATTCAAACGTTTTTCTTCTAAACAATTTTCATGTATAATTGGAATGCAAGTGATTGATATATTTATTAACAAAGTTTACCCAAACAAGCTGCCATATTTATTTTAACAAAGGATGTATGCCATTGCTGTGAAGATGTTTTTGTAAAGGCTTGGCATTAAAAAGTTTTAAAAGTGCTGTTTGTCTGTTCCAGTGAATGAAAAAGGATCTAGGTATCTGTTAAAAATCATTGTTTTTTGTTTGCATCGAATCTAAAAATTGTTTGCTTATGTATGTATTGTCTGTAACTCATTATGTTTACATTTCATGAATATAATTTTACCTCACATCATGTTATTATTATTATTATTTTTTTTTTCAAGAGTGCTATTAATTTACTGGAAATGTGATGGCTTGAATTATGTGAAGTCAATTCCATTGTTCATTACTATCTTATCCCTCAGTGCCAAATATTGCTAAAAATATATTTAATTCATTCATTTCTCCATAGATTTTTGTATATTCATTCAGTGGCTACATTTGCTACAATAAGCTAAATATTACATTCTTAATCTTTTGAATACTTCTTTGCTCTGAAGTTGTAGGTATGCAATACTTTTATCATAAGCCACTAGGCGTTCGATAAAAATAAATATTTGGCTGTAAAAAAATTTTTATTTGATATTGGTGCAACTTTCAGTTATGTGAAAATTTCTTTATTTTTTTTTAAATTTTTATTTTTCACTTTTTAAAAAAAAAAGACATTTGACTTTAAAGAAAAGAGCTTATTTTAAAGCAATGAAGTATTTTCTGCTCTAAATAATATATTGAATCAGTAAAATTCAATTATAAAATAAAATCTTAGTATAGAAACTTTATAGCTGCAATAAGATAAATTAAATAGTATTATTTAATAGTTGAATGAATTGCAATATAAATTACAAATTTCACATATTGCTTTTATTTAAACAAAATCATTTCACTTTTTTAAAATCACTTAGATAAAAAAAATAATATATATATTTCACTTAATCTTGTATTGTAAAGAATGTTGAACAAATAATTTATTTTGTTAGGCTAAAATAAAGTTTTTTATTGAAATTCATCATAAAATATTTCTGAAAAATATTATCAATATTTTATCCTTTATTTTGTTAAATTGCTGTTTTATGTAACATTTAAAAATGTAATTGAATTATTTGCTGTTATGACTATGGTATATTCCTGAAAAACATTTTAGTTAAAATATAAAATTAATTTTAGATCATTTTTATGTTTTAATATCTGAAATAAGTACCATTTTATTAATTTTAAAGATGGTTTATAGAGAAATGCAATTGAAATTTAAAAACAAAAGTTGATATAACATGAAATTAAAAAAAAAATGTTATATGCTGAGTGTTAATGTATTATTTGTCTGAAAAACAGATGAAATTAGCATTTCATTAACTCATCATAATAAAAATTCATTAAATCATTTTTTTTTTCAGACTTTTTTTTTTGTGTGTATCAAGTCCCATTCTTTAAATTATTAAGTTACACACTGTATGCGTATATTCCTATCGAAACTCTACATTTTTATGAATTTGTTTTAAACTTGAATATTTATTTCAACATCAAAATGAAATTTTTTGCTCATTTATCTGAGATTATTTATGTTTACTTTCTTTTCTATTATTCTGAGTGTTTTGGGAAAATTTTTATTTGCAATCGGTTAAAAGAGATGTGCAATTAAGTTTTTTTTTTTTAATATTGTTAAACTAAGTTTACAATTTTTTTTTTTCTACTGACAACTCTTTTTTTCTAAAATTGTGTTAAGTTCCAATCCATTATTAAATTTAGAACAGAATATTACAACTAAATTATTAAAACATTAACCACAAACTAAGTATGTATTGGTAATATTAGTAAATATTATGGCAAATTAAAATGTTAATTAATTATTAATGAAGATAAACTTTCCTTATATTTATAAGTTTATAATACACAAGCATTTTAAACAAAATGAAAGTAATGGTAAATGTCGCTATTCCACCTACAAATTTATAAAAATTTCTGTGATGTGTGTTCACACTTTATTATCTAATTTTTTCAAATTCTGCTAGTTATGAAAGTGTATTTCATTAGTTAGAGCTTTAAAAATGGTTTTTTTTTTCATAATTTGCATTAATGAGAAATAGTGGGCTTTTCTTTTTAAGGAAAATCTTTTTGTATTTTGTTGCATTTTATCTTTGAAATTATCGTTAATAACAGCACATTAGTGAATACAATATCCTCCCTTTCATTATGATTATATACAATAAAATTTGTAATTACATTCGAAGAATTTTTTTAAATTGTTTAAAAATATTTTAGTGATTACAGAAAATTTATAAGTGATAAAGAGTTTGATGATGTTTGAGAAACAAAACTCTTTGTTAAAAATTGCCAAAACTCTGTCATATTCAAATATTTTGATTTATGATCAAGAACTCTTATATTACAGATAAATGAATATAAAAGTATACTATTTTATTGTTATTTTGATATCACTTAAATGTTTGTATTTTACTGTCATTTATCTGTGGCATAAAAAATGTATTCTGAATTCACTGTCATATTTTCCATTCATTTTGTTTTATGTTTAAATTCAGTGGACACCATTTTACTAAAATAGTTTGGTTTCTTAATAAGCAATTTAAAATATTTGGTTTACATTAATATACTAAATTATCTTATAGATTAATTTTTTTTTGAAAACATTCCTATCAATTTTGTATGTTTAAATTACTCCTTATATAATACATTGATTGATTGTCTGATGATTTTCGAGCTTTTTGCATTAAATCTATTATTTAATTTTACATTTAAATATTGCTTCAATTAGTGCAGAAATTAAGAGACTTCTAATCTAAATAAAAAGATACCTTAAGAGATTATATTATAAATGTGTTTAAATTATTGTAAATATTTCAGCATGTATTTGAAAAACTTTTTCACCTAAAAGGATAATCAGGGTTGTTTATGTATAATTTGCATGCAATGAAGGTTTAGTTGATGAAAAATATTTCCATATGTTTTCAGTCATATAATAGTGGGCCAGAAATTGTTTTTACGATTACAAAAAAAAAGTTATGAAAATTTAGAGAGCTTCTCGTATGAAAATCAATCAGTAATAATATTTGTTGCTTGAAAAAAATAATCCAATTTGTGCTTTATAATCTTTTTCTACACAACTCTACGTTATGATTGCTTTTGGTTTTGTATGATATAGTTGTTATTTTGTAAAGATGTAATTTGTGAATTTTATTATTTATCTTGTGCAATATTTAAAAAAAATAAGGGCTTATTAATATTTGTACAGTAACTTCTCTTTAATCTGACATTCGATAATTTGACCCATTCTATAATCCTGCTACCCTTCGAGCCTACCCTTTCAAATGGATTCGATCCTTTATTGATTGCCAGGTGGTTGCATTGCTGCTCACATTTTCATTAAATATCTACACCTTTAATGTGTGCACCTATATTAAACTAAAAAATAAAATAATCCTAAATATGTTAAATATGTCCAATTTTTAATAATGAATGTTTATATAGAGGGCATTATCTTTTATATCATGCTTAAAACTATATGGACATATCGATAATTTGATACGACTGTGGTCCTGAACATGGCGGATTAAAGAGTAGTTACTTTAGTATTCCAACTAACATTTGTTATTCTAAGAAACAGTTTCTGTTTAAAATTCAGAAAACAGCCTTAAATTATGTTATATGACTAATATGCTTTTAATTTTTATCATCTATTTAAATTTGAAAACTAGAAACATTGAAAACTACGGACTAATTTTTAATATTTTTTTGTGATATTTCAAGAGCTAGAATATAATTTATATGTGAACGTCAGTGCAGGAAGCAAAATATTTGTACTGAAATTAAACACATTTTGTTTTTAAATATGTTTACTTTATTTAGACACAATAATTTTACAGAAAGTTTCATGCAATAGGAAATAAAAAGTTTTTTATTATTATTGAATATCAATATTTTCAAAGTGCCTTTTTTGCACTTTGAATTCAAAAGTTTATATATTTTATGCAATTCTAAATTTAAATGTTGAAAACTGTGTTATCAACATCAATTATCTGGTTTTCGAATTTAAAAAATTATATATTTTAATGAGATTCTTAAATATTTTATTGTACATGTGTGTCGTTTTTAAAAATTTGTAAATGTGTTGTTTTTTTGTGTTATTTTGGATGTGGTCATGGTTTCTTTAAATTTTTGTATAATTGTAACTAATATATTTTGTTTTCTGTTAGCATTGTTAAAAAAATTGTTTTAATTAAAACAAATATTTCTTGTGTTTCCTATTATAGCATACATACATAATTGAGCAGTACATGTTTTTGGTTGAATATCTTGTCTAATCAATTATTCTGTTGTAAAGGGAAAAAAAAATAATAATAATAATAATTTTCTAAGGGGAAAAAAAAAAAAAAAAATCCCCCAAAATTTAATGTTTGTCAAAAAGTTATTTACTGCTTTAAATCTAAAATTTTTAATAAGTTTTTAACATTTTTTTATTAAAATTTTTAGAATTATTAAAATATAAAAAGGGATTTTACACAAATTTATTAAACTTGTTTCCATCAATATTTATGATGCAGTACGGCTGTTAATGTAAATTATTAACTTTTCTAAAGAGCTACCGAGTACATTATTATCTACTTTGTAATGTGCAGATTTTAATGTATATATTATCACTATTTTCCTTTCAAAAAGTTATTTCACTACTTAGATTTATATGTCACTACAAATATTTTGAACTAATTAAATTTCACTGAAGTGTTTTGAAATTAAAACAGTTATATATGCATAGTATTTTAAAATTAATTTTTTTATACCACTGAAGTCATATATTTGATATTTTCTTTTATTAATACAGAGATGCCAACTTCTATGTATTCATCATAATAACAAATTTTTGAAGTTCTTTTAGAAAATTTTAGATATACACAAATTCCAAAAATGCCATTTTTATTTGCTATTTTTCTGAATTTTACTCTAAACTTCATAGAATTCGAAATGAAAGATGCCAGCTTTCATGAAAAGTAGAAAATTTGGTGCAGTGTTTTTTAAATAACTGTGAAAGTAACATTCAAATTTTTTCCTTTATCATTAAAAACAAACAAACAAACAAAAACTTCGCAGAGAGAAAGATAAATTTAAATGGATAAGTTCAATATTGGTATGTATAAATTTTCTTGAATTTTTTTATGCTCACCTATCATTATGCATTTATAGTATTTTATTTTTTAAAAAATACTTTGCTTTTTTCTGTACATTGAATCTAATGCCTAATAAATAATTTCAGCTCATCTTTAGGTAGTATTAAATCTAAATTAACCCTGTTTTACTGAAGAATTCAATTTTTAAAATATAACATTGTAAATTGCAGCTACAGTTAAGAATGCACATCTCAACTGATGCAAATTGTATGGTAAAATTACTCATTCGATTGGAAGGTAGTGAGTGGTGTTCGTTCACCATTTATGCCATGCCATAATGCCACCCTCCCCCATTACTGACAACCATCAAAAACTACCAAAAAGTGTCATTCAAGATTGGCATCTCTGCTAAAATTCAGTTCATTTGATAACATTTCATGTTATTTAAACGCATATTTCTCGATCCCTGTAAAATGTGTAGTGAAAAGCCTTTTGAATTTATTTAGGTAAAAAAAAAAAAAAAAAATTTTTAAATTATATTAGTTGATGACATTTCCATTTTTATTTAAATTTTTGATGGATTACAAGAGTATGTGGCTAAAAAGTGCGTTGCTTGTTTGAAATAGTTTAAAGATTATTCAGATGTCTATGAAATTTATATAAAAAAAAAATTCCTAGTCATTTTTTTTTTTTAAATTTTTCTCTCCAGTCATTGAATTTCATCCATTCACATAGCATGTATGTTTTTGTTTATTAATAATGAATTTCATCTTGTATAAATTATATTAAAAAAAGTTGCAAATGTAAATAAAAAAAGAATAAACCATTTTCTGAAAAAGTTCCTTTTTATTTTCCAATGTGTGCATAATTCATTATTTCTTCCATGTGTTTTTTAATACCAATAAACAAATGTCATTATGTATTATTGGATTTTATCCTACAAAATGAACTTATTTCTATACATAAGAAGTGTAAAAACGCTTACATGAAATTGAAGATATTATATGCAATATTTTGATTGGCAGATTGTTATAAAGTTGTAAGATAGTTTTGATTTTAATGTTTAGTGGTTATTGACTTTTTCACATCTGTATGCTTTCATTTTTAACCTATAAAAAGCAAAAGATATATTGGCATTTACAAACATCATAGAACATATTATAAGTCTTAATGGACAATAGAAATTCACTCATAAATTTCAATTTGTTATCTGTAATTTTCACTTGGAGGAAAAGGAATAATGAAAAACCCTGGTTACATGCACTTTCTTAATACAATATTGTATATTGGTTCACATTTATTCTTAAATCAGGAAGCAGGGCTTAATTATTATATTATAAAAGCATGAACTAGGTTCAGCAGCTGTAGGCTATATTGGAATTGCTGACTGAAATTGCATTATAGTAATTATTAACTAAGATCGCATTTTCACTTGATAATCAGTCATGCCATCTACCAACTTAAATTCACCTTTACAATTACGTTTCATTTTCATGCAATGCATAAAATCACAAATTATATTTTATGAAATGCATGAAATCATAATGACTTCCAAGTCTTGAAATCATAATGAAAAAATGACTTCCAAGTCATTCAACCATTGTGACACTGTTAGTGGAAAGCCCATCCACCACGGCAAGGCCATACCAAATTGGATGGGAAAAATCGGTGGAACTTTTTTTTGATGCCATACCGTTTCCCCCTTCTTCAAGTATCTTCAGTTCAAATTTGAACTCATTTTGGAGAGTGGTTCTTTTTTTACAGCATTTTGAAAGTGGTACTTTAATTATACTGTCTCTGTATATCATCATAACTGGCTCTCTGTATATAACCATGCTAAATTTCAGGTGTCTAGATATTTAGTAACCTTTTCGGAAATGTATGACAAAAATATAAAAATTGCTGCTTGATCTAAGGACGAGGAAAAGGTATCCTAATTATTCTTATTTCAAAATAGTGTGCAGCATAATTTATTAAACAAAGAAATATATTTTTTTTCGTACATTACATTTAATCAGTTACAATTTACCAGGTGGGCTGAAAAGTTCATAGGCTAGCATAGAAAATTTTTTTTTTTTTTTTATAGATAGCCTTTTTTTTATAGTTGCCTTCGAGGGCGATACAACGATTATAGCGGTTATACAATTTTTCGATACCATTTTTATAGTACGATTTGTTTTTAGCCTCAAAATAGACTTCAGTTTCGGCGTTTTTTTCTTTCAGTTTTACCTCTTCATCGGCGCGAAATTTCTGTCCGGCGAGCAACCTCTTGAGGTCTGAGAACGGGAAAAAGTCGCTGGGGGCCAGATCTGGAGAATACGGTGGATGCGGAAGCAATTCGAAGCCCAATTCCTGCAATTTTGCCATCGTTTTCATTGATTTGTGACACGGTGCATTGTCTTGATGAAACAGTACTTTCTTCTTCAAATGAGGCTGTTTTTCCGCGATTTCGTCTTTCAAACGCTCCAATAACGCTACGTAATAGTCGCTGTTTATGGCCTTTCCCTTTTTAAGATAGTCAATGAATATTATACCATGCGTATCCCAAAATATTGATGCCATAACCTTGCCAGCCGACTTTTGCGTCTTTCCACGTTTTGGAGTCGGTTCATCACAAGGCTGACTGTTGATTAGACTCCGGTGTGAAATGATGGAGCCATGTTTCATCCATTGTGACATATCGACGCAAAAATTCGGGTTTATTACGATTGAACAGCTCCAAACACTGCTTAGATTGTGAGCTCGCGCGGCACCCACTTTGAACAGAGCTTTCGCATATCCAAATATTCATTAATGATATGTCCAACACGTTCCTTTGATATCTTGTGCTATCTCAATCAACTTCACATTACGGTTATCAGAAATTATTTTGTGGACTTTTTTCATGTTTTCGTCGGTAATAGCCTCTTTGGGGCGTCCACTGCGTGTATCGTCCTCGGTGCTCATTTCGTCTCGTTTAAATTTAGCAAACCACTTCTCTACGGTTGAATTTCCTGGTGCAAAGTCCGAATAATGTTTATCAAACCAAGCCTTAGCTTCAATAGTATCTTTTTTCGCCAAAAAGCAATGCTTTATTAACACACGAAATTCCTTTTTATCCATTTTTTCAAACTAACAAAAGTTGCTTCACTAAAAATGCTATGACTCACATACTAATAGTGCAACAGCTGTCCAATTTATACGCGTGTCTTTTGAAGGTTAGGGCTAACTAAAAATCATACGGATTTATTAATAGTAGCGCCATCTATGTGTCAGCCTACGAACGTTTCAGCCCACCTGTTAGGCATATGTATTGATAGCATTAAATGACTACTAAATTTACACTATTTTAATGAAAACTTCCTAAATCAAACAAAGAAAAAAAAAATTGTTCCTTTACTTGGATTACATTATAAATTGCAGGTGTTACAAATCTACATTCTGTATTTCTAATACAGTGATTTCTGTTCTACATTCTACATCGTTGATGTGAATTTTGAGGTAATTTTTTGGGGTTTTTTCGATTGGAAGCTAGTGATGTACATCACTTACGCCTAAACTCCCCCCTTCCCTAATGACAAGCATCAAATTATACTCAAAAGGGCATTTAAGGTGATCTCTCTTAGTGAGGAAGAGCCTAAAAACTTAGTGATTATGCACAGTTTTATCATGTGGGGACATGATGTTGTCCTGGTTAGGGGTCCGTGATGTTATCCAAAAATGAAGGTCAAGCAAATAAAACACCATTGCAAATTTTGGTGGAAAATGGTGCTTTGGAAATGTTTTATGAATAACGTTAGTCTTGAGGAATTTTCTGGAGAATTTGGCTTTTGTTTGAAGTGTTTTGTAGTATGGTTTTAAATCACTTTTCATGTTTTGGGTTGGTTCATTTTAAACATTTGTATATCCAATGGCTATAAGTACTCGTGCGTTGATTCTTTCTTTTTCAAGTTTTATATTTATCACTTTCGGCATTTTCCGGTGCCTATTGAGCTGTACAGTGCTTCTTATTGTGTTTGGAATACTTCTTTCTTCATTTATGTCTAGAATTTTCAAAATATTCTTTAGGCTATTGAATGTGATAGTGTTTCTTGTAGAATTTGGAATAGTTCATTCTTCATTTACGACGACATTTATCTTACTTTTGAATATTTTTTTAGAGATTCTTGAACAATTCACTCTTCATGAAGTTCTTGATCTATTCAACATTGCTATTGAATTTGGCCATTATTATAGTATTCCAATCAATTGCTTCATACATCTCTTACATTATTTAGCATTGGCATATTCCTGAGTTTATTCATCCGTTCTCGAATGTTCACACATAAGTTGAAATTTGCCGAGAAGATTTCAACATTTTTTTGACATTGCCCTGAAAAAGTGCGACATAATTTCCCGCTTGTACGTCGCAGTCGTATTTTTCAGCCATAAAAATAAATCGATACGAAGTAATCCGCAGACAATTTTAATGCCTGCCCAATTATTTACTTTGGCACGTCTTGTATCAATAAAGTTAATTCCTTTATAATACGCTTTTATTAGTTTCACCTGTATGTATGTTTGTAACCGACTCTTTAGGCTCGATTTTAAGCTATTCGATTTAATTTAAACGTTGTAGACTTATCAAGGATCAACGACAATAAAATATTTTGATAAGCTTATTATCTCATCCTGATAGGATCGCCAGGATTAGTGATTAAAACACACGGCTTTTGAAAAGTCATCTTGATCGGCGCATCATTTTTTCCCCTGGAGATCTGTTTCTCCTCATACACACTATTTAAGCTGTAAAGAAACATTTACAGACATCTTTTAGACATTCAAACCTACGTGGGACAGCGGCACAACGGATAACGCGCCTGACTACGGATTAGGAGATTCCCTGTTCGAATCCTGGCTGGCTCGACATATTCGCATTTAGCCTTTGTTTTACTCACAACTAATATTGTATGAACCAGTCCTCCGTACCGGGACCTCATTTAAATATTATAGTTTAAAAACACTAAAAAACATGCCTTTAGAGTTAATCAAACTAAAAAATAAATTAGTAGTTTTAAAAAACACGCTTTTAGAGTTAATCAAACAAAAAAAAGTAAAAAATAATTGTTAACATAAGAATAAAATGACTGACGGGAAAATGAATTTCACTGTTCTAAAAGCGTGGGGTGCTCGATATCAATCGTTATAATTTTTCACTAGTTTCATTCCGAAGTGTAGAGTTAGTTTAAAAATGCCATTCAAAGCACCCCACGCTTTTAGAACAGTAACATTAATTTCTCGTCAATAATTTTATTCTTATGTTAACAATTATTTTTTACTTTTTTGTTTGATTAACTCTAAAAGCGTGTTTTTTTAAGCTTTCTCCGTGGTTGAGATATTACATCAGTTTTAGCAATTTTTTAATAATGGAACAAATCTTAAATAATTTCAAAAAATTTGATAAATCAAAGAGGAAAAAAGGTTATGGTAAAAATTAAGTATTTATAGGACATATTACATGGAAATAAAAATTCATAGAAAGTGTTTTCGTGGAAACGAATTCTATTTTACCTCTTATAGCAATACGACAACCTTCCATTATATACAATTACTATAAGAATTTTAATTTTTATTAAAAATAAAATTCATTCTTTCCTCGCATTGTACTATATACAAAATAAAAATTAATTTTTTGTATTATAAAGTATGCTATAAATATACAGGGTGATTATAATTAAAGTCCCACTTTCAAAAGCTGTAAAAAAAAAAGAACCACTCGTCACAATGAGTTCAAATTTGAACTGAAGATACTTGAAGAAGGGGGAAACGGTAAGGCCTCAAAAAAAGTTCCAAAGTGTATTAGTAGATCTGTAAGCGGCATAAAGAAAGTGAATTCGGCTGCCAGTGATATTTTGAATCGAAACGACAACGTATTTGGCATGAGTTGCAGATTAAACCCACAGTAGTGTTCAATGTGCTTGAATGTTTCGGTTTTTTGACAGAAAAAATGACTGTCGTCATTCAACAGTTTTGACGCTGTTAATGGAAAGCGCATCCACTACTGGAAGGTCATATAACGTTGGATCGGAACTTCTTTGGATTTTTTTCTTTTTTTTTTTGATGCCATACAGCTTTCCCCTTCTTCAAATATCTCCAGTTCAAATTTGAACTCATTTTGACATGTGGTTCTTTTTTTACATTTTGAAAGTGGGACTTTAATTATAATCAGCCTATATATTTAAAAAAGAAGGTTTTGATATTATTTTAAATTTTCACCAATGAATGGAAGTTATTTTCATCAAGCATTAGTTCATTTTGCATGAATTAAAATAGTTACTGAGATTACGTAATATTTAAGTAGATTGGTTTAAAAATTATTCAAGATTTTATGATTCATGCATGGATAGTTTAAATATTTTTCCTATTAGCAACAACAATGTAAGGCAGGTGTGGCCAAAGCAAATGATCTTGCGGGCTACTTTGGAAATGCATCCTAACTCCGCGGACCGCATATAAATTATATATCCCCCTGTTAGATTTAGACCCATTATAGACATTTTTCTGGAGTGAAAAATTGAAACATAATGAGCTATTATGTTTATTATTATTCTTATATGTAAATAGATAATATAGTAATAAGGATACTAAACGCACATTGTAATGAAATATAGAACCCTAAAAATAGAATATAAAAATAAATTAAATAAAATCATTAAGAAATATTTATTTTACTAGCGCGATATTTGTTTCTCCACTTTTTCACTTAGCTTTTGCAAATCGATCTCAATTTGGGTTTTTGCACATCGTAATGGGTGTTGCAGGTTAGCGTCCGTTATGTTTGAGCGGGTTGCGTGTTGGGTCAATTTCATTTTCGAAAAAAAGGTTGGCAAGTGTAAAATGAACTCAAAGCGCTAACAACTTGAAACTGACAGTCTGGTTTTCTCTGTCATCAACAATCAACTGTGCGTATGTAGGGATGGTCACTGCGCCACCGAGATCGCTTAATGTGAAATACAGAACCTGTTATATTAAATGCACCAAGATGCGCGCGTATCCTGAATTCGCAGAATATAATTTCATTATTCTGCGAAACTCATAACTGAAACAGGCAGTATCTGTCTTATATTCGCAAGAATATTATTTTAAAATCAAAGTTAGTTTCCTCTCATAATTTCGACAGATTTTTGAATATATGGATGCACACATAATGTCTTCTTTTAATACATCGTTTTTCACTAGTTTGGCCATTATAAATATATATATATATATATATATATATATTGTAAAAGCGTGATAAATCTCACGGGCCGGAAAAATGTTCAAGATGGTCCGCGTGTTGGCCACACTTGATGTAAGTTCTTGAAAGTTATTAAAAGTTTTCGTTTGATGATCTTTTAAAGGTTAAAAAGTTGAACAATAAATTACTCAAATTTCATTTATCTGTATTCTAATGGATAGAGTACATCATTTAAATTTTAATAATTGCAAACTACTTTAAAAGTTGAGAAAATCCTTTTATTTATATAAAATTTAGTTTTAATTAACTTTGATAGCAAATTTTCGTTCCTATTTCAAGTGATGTACTTTAATGCACCCAATTTCAAGAACAATAAAAAAAAAAAAAAAAAAAAAAAAAAAATTTAAAATTAATTCCTACTTTTTTTTCACTCTATTGCAGAAAGTCCTTTATAAATAATTTTCCTTCATTTTTTTTCAAGTTAGAAAAAATTCTCTCTCTCTCTCACATACACACTTTCCATCTCTCTCATTTATTCACGTGTTTCATTTTCCATTTTGTTCCCTCCTTGAATCAGACTAGAACTCAGAATGAAAAAGAAATTTTTTTCCAGCGATCTACACGCTTCGCCACTAACGATATTTATTCTTAAATTTATATCCTGCTAAAAATTTTATAGAAGAGAAATGTTTTTCTCCCATATAAAACTAAAATGAATTAATTAAATTTAATGAATGAATTAATATTTGAAAAAACTGCATTAACATCCAGTGTCATCCACTGCAAGTTTAAAAAAATGTACTCGAACTTGAATGGAAGAATAAAAAGTATTTCATTAACGATTGAAAATTTGAACAAGATATATATAGGGATAGAGTGAACTAATAGTAGGAATTGAAAAAAAATACAATACATTAAAAGTCTAAAATCTATATTTTTTATTTTTAATTAGTTACATTTGTGCACATAAAAATACTGGCAGACACACAACTACATCAAATGTTCACAATCATTCTAGATTTTTTAACTGTTAACAAATTATTTTTTTGGAAGACTATCTGTTTTCTTTTTTGAACACAATTTTTAAAACTAAAAACAAGGATTGTCAATCTACAAATGAACAAAATATCCATCTTTAAAAAAAAATGAATTCCACTGATACTATGCTACAGAAAACATTTGTACACGGTCAACTGAATATACAAAAAATTGCCTTTTCCTTCCTATTATACTTTACATTTAACGGCAAAGGACAATTATAACATTTTTAAAAACATGCACACGCCCACATAAAATCTTAAAAGTCAAAAATACTATGTAACATTTAGAATAGTGCTATATTATTTATAAACAGTTTGCAATATCACGTTTTTAAAATTGTGCGATTTACAATTGTAAAAATTTGCAGCACGACAATGGTTTTCAATAAACATTGCTTGAAAAAAAGGAAATTTATTATACCTTTTAAAAAAATTATATTTCATACACATACTTTTAAATTGTTTTCTGAATCAAGTGTGTCAATTATTATGAATTAATATATCAAAGTTAAAAAAAGCAACCTTTAAAAAAAAAAAAAAAAAAAAAAAAAAAAAATTTGTCATAATTCTATACCTATTGAAAATAAATACTAATACTTAATTTTTATTCACTTATTTTCGAAAAATATTAATATAAACACTGCCTGAAAAAAATTGCAAAAATTATTACACCTTTTAAAAAAATTATATCTCATACACATACTTTTAAATTGTTTTCTAAGTTAAGTGTGTCCATTATAATGATATAATATATCAAAGCTAAAAAAAAGGCAACATTAAAAAAAAAAAAAAAAAAAAACCCGTTTTTCATAATTCTATACCTATTTAGGAAAAATGCTAATATAAACATTGCCTGAAAAAAATTGCAGAAATAAAAAAGTAGATTTATTATACCTTTTAAAAAAATTGCATTTCGTAAATATACTTTTAAAACTGTTTCTGAATTAAATGTGTCAATTATTATGAATTAATATATCAAAGTTAAAAAAGCAACCTTTAAAAAAAAAAAATCATAATTCTATATCTATTGAAAATAAATACTAATACTTAGTTTTTATTCACTTATTTTTGAAAAATATTAATATAAACACTGCCTGAAAAAATTGCACCAAAAAAAAAAAAAAATTATTACACCTTTTAAAAAAATTATATCTCATACACATACTTTTAAATTGTTTTCTAAGTTAAGTGTGTTCATTATAATGATTTAACATATCAAAGCTAAAAAAAAGCAACATTAAAAAAAAAATTTTTTTTTCATAATTCTATACCTATTGAAGAAAAATACTAATATTTAATTTTTATTTACATATTTTTGAAAAATACTAATATAAACATTGCCTGAAAAAATTGTAGGGAAAAAAAAAGCAAATTTATTATATCTCATAAATATACTTTTAAATTGTTTTCTGAATTAAGTGTGTCAATTATTATGATTTAATATATCAAAGCTAAAAAAAAAAAGCAACATTACAAAAAAAAAAAAAAAAAAAAAAGTTTTCCATAATTCTATACTTATTGCAGAAAAATACAAATATTTAATTTTTATTCACATAAGAATATTTTAGAAATGCCTTTTTTTTTTAAATATCATACTAAAATTTCAAATTGGTTTTAATACTTCTGACTTTGTACAAGGAATTTGTATGTTTTTTTCCAAAGTAAAGTTTATCAGTTACCATTTTATGAAAATATTTTTAAAGTTTTCTAAACTTTTCAAAAATTAAAACTTCATTTATTTTATATTGACTAAAATAGAGTTATAGAGAGAAATATACAATTAGTACTAATCTAATAGGTTATAATAGAGTATTAACTTTGAGTATTTCGAATAAAAATATTTCACTCTTCAGTTAGCAATTTTTCTTGACTAAATAGAGAGTGGGGGAAAAAAAAAGCCACAAATACAAAAATAATAGATATATTAAAGCTGAAGTTTGAATGAGTAATATGTAGAATTTGAGAAATATATATATGGATGGATTTATTGCACTAAAACAGAGAATATCGTAAAATAAATTATTTTATAATTCTAACTACTTGAATCCATAGAAAAAATTTTCAAGAAAAACTGCCGCAATTAAAAACATCATTGAAAAATAAATTACTAAAATAAATAAATTTTGCAATCCAAATAGAATACTAAATAAAACTCTTAAAATCAAAGATAAAAGAAAAAAAAATACTGAAAAACAATATGCAAGATAAATACACCTTTTCAAATAATACACAATTACCAATTAGATGGTAATAAAATGTTTTTGCAATTATTAATTGTGAATTTTAATATATTTAAAAAAAAAAAACCCTCTACAACAACAGAAAATTGCATAAGAATTAAAGAGTATTAAGACATATTGGCTGATTACAGTGCTTCCGACTCTTCATATAACCTAAACTTTTATAATTTGATTCATTTCACTTAATTCAAATTCATTCTTTGTAAAAGCAGACACACAATTTCTCGAAGTTATATCATGTTCCAAATAATACAAAATAAATAAGTTATAATAATAATGAACTTAATAATATAAAAATTTGTTAATTACATCAAATGAAAATACTTAAATACAATTCTCTACTAAAAACTAGAAATTTCATTAGTATAGTTATTAAATATAAATAACAAATCTAGTCTTTTCTTTATCTCTTGAATATAGATATAAATTTACAACGGTTACCACAGTTTCAGCTTACGATGTTGATGAAACTGTTCATGGGGGAAGAGTTCTTTCTCTCCTTCCTAAACCTGGAGATCTCGCAACCAGTGTAGGGTAGGTACACATGCTGAGTATCTGAGATGCTGCTTCGGCACAGTGGACAGTTCTGACAGAGTGGAGCACAAGTGCTGCAGCAAGCAACATGTCGACACGGAAAGAACACAGTGCTGACATCAGAGTCCATACATATTCGGCACAGCATTGAATCTTGAAAAGCTGCAAGTTGTTCTTGTATATCCTAAAAAACAAGATAAAAAAAAATTTTTTTTAAAGTCAATTCCTACTTTTTTTTTACTCTATTGCAGAAAGTCCTTTATAAATAATGTTCATTCATTTTTTAAAGTTTATCTGGCGCCCTCCATTGGTAGATATATGCAACTTAAATGTAAAAATTTTTTTAAATTAATTAATTAAATTTAATTACTGAATTAATATTTGAAAAAATTGCATTAACATCAGGTGTCATCCACTACTACAAGTTCAAAAAAAATGTATTTGAACTTGAGGGGATGCATAAAAAGTATTTTATGAACGATTGAAAATTTCAACAAGATATATATAGGGAGAGTGTGAGCTAATAGAAGGAACTGAATGATTGAAATGAAAGAGTCAAGCAAGATAGGATTGGGTACATCACATGAAAAAAAAAAAGATGATACTATTTTTTATTTACAGGGATGCAACTAGACATTAAAGACAACATGAAATGCATTAAAGAACAACTGTCATTTTAACTGATTTTCTACTGAACTTTTTTAAACCAATCAACTATAATTATAGATTCTGTCCTGCATATTTGCATACTTTAAATGCTTGACGATGACATTCTGGAGATGTGTTTTCTATCTCATTATTTGTGTTTAGAGTACAATCCAAAATTGGGCACTTGGAGTGGAATCTAAACTTGGACATTTACACCAGAATCCAAACCTGGGATCCATATATAACAAATTGGGTTAACAAATTAATATTGACCGTTTAGATGGGTATATAAGAAGAAAATTAAACAACAGATATTAATTTGAATTCGAAAGCAGAAAAACTAAATTGTTATATAAAATCCTTATTAGACCTATTTTGGTCTATGCCTCTGAAACGTGGACTTTGGCAAGATGTGATGAGGCCCATTTGGGTCTATTTCAGCGGAATATTTTGAGGGCTATTCTTGGAGGTGTTTGGGAAAGTAATTGTTGGAGAAGACGGTACAACACAGAAATATATAAATGCTATAAAGACCCAGATGTAATAAAATTTATTAAGATGAATAGATTAAACTGGGCTGCTCATGTACTTAGAATGAATGATTTAAACTCTGTAAAACGGTTCGTTTTGGCAAAGCCACAGGGACAAAGAGGAAGACCCATGTTGCGATGGATAGACGCAATTGAAAAAAGATTTTGCTGCACCTAAGGTTAAGAATTGGAGGACCCTTGTCACACAAAGGAATGCATGGGAATCTCTTCAAAGGAAGGCCTTGGCCCACCCTGGGCAGTCGTGCTATTGATGATGATGATGGTGATTAATTTGAAGTTTAAAAATTATTCATAAAAACTTTCGACAAGGAAAAAAAAGTGGCTGTACCCGTTAAGATTTTTTTAAAAATTATATCGAGGACTGTGTCGTATTGACCATTTCCCTGTGATCAGTCGAATACAAACTAGCTTTGAAGAAGGCATGTCGTGTGGGCTGTACCAATGAAAGCTGTTATTAATTTAGCACTATCCAGGGGGCACGTATAGCTTAAAGATAAGCTACGGACGTGAGTAACACTGCCCCTATAACGATCTATAGTCAAATGAGACCGGGACCTACGGTTTAAAGTGAATTCGGAACCACTACAAACATCCATGGCACTGTCGGGACTCGAAAAACGAAACCTGTGGCACCAAGCGCCAGAGTACTAGTCACTCAGCCATTAGGCCCAGTACCCATTAAGATGAACAATATATGAAATTTATTGTATTTCACACTGAGTGTCAGAAAAGTGTAAAGTTAGATCTCCAAGTTGAAATTTCAAAAGTGAAAAGAAAGAGAATTAAAATAATCATAAGGGTTCACAATCTTATTATTTAGATCAGACGAAGATTTATATGCACAATTCACACTGGCATATATACTCTTCTCAAAAACTCCTGTCCACAACAACAACAACAACGATTTTCGTGACGATATCTTCCACGTACTCAACTAGTGTCTCATACATCAATGCTTTCATATATCACAGTATTAAGACTTGAATCATTGAGAAGTGCCCCCATTAATGAACAACTTTCATTTTGACTGACTTTCTACTGAGCTTTTATAAACCAAACAACTATAACTATCGATGCTGTCCTACATATTATTTACATTTTTCAAATGCTTCACGATGACATTCCTAACCCATGACTTGCGTTTAGAATACAATCCAAACTTGAATATTTAGAGTAGAATCAAGCCCAGACATTTAAAGCAGAATCCAAACCTGGGATCCATATATAACAGATATTGTCCGTTTTGATGGGTACTAGCCCCGCTACACTTATTTTGTAAAAACAGTTTATGTAAACGCTATATACAGCAGCCGAGAATTTAGACCATAATTAAATTACTAGTTAGATTTGAACATTTTTAGACAGAGTTGTCAAGCTAATAAAAGACACATTTTGGTAACGGAAAAAAAATATTAATCATTTTTTTTAACATATACATATAGCTATAAAATGATAATGTACTGAGAATAGATACAACATATAATATACTCAAAGCGAAAGGACCTTGAGAAAAGATAAAACAACAATGGACATATGAGCATCTAATAGACATTCATTTCTGCAAAATGATTTACATAATTTTGTTTTTTTCCCCCTTACATCAAACTGTAGTGATATCCGCCATAAGAACTCTAGCCTTGGTAAAGTTGTGAGAATTAAAAGTCATAAAATCAAGTGCAGTGCATGTCGTCAAATATAAAAAGTCCATGGCTTCACCTGACGAGCACAGAGGACAGACATCAAGAGTAGCTACACCCATGCGGTGCAAGTGTTTATTAAGAAAATCATGTCCTGTCGAGAGTCGGAAATTTGGTGTAAAAACTGTACGGGGCATGTTCATTGTTTTGGGAGATGAAACAAGCATACTATTCTACATTTTATCAGTTGAAAGGAGTTTGTAAGTTATAAAATAAGAAAATAGTAAGTAAGAAAATAGACAGAACCTTAAAACAAAATGGTCTATTTTTTTCTTTACCTCAGAACTAAATTGATGAAAGTATAAAGAAAATTGTAGCTATGGTAACTTAGAACCCTTTTTGGCCAGGAGGTCGGACTTTCCATTTCCAGGCACCCTACAATGGCTGGGAATCTAATGAAAAACAATCTCCCAGCCAGAAGCAACTGCATTGGATAGATTTACTTACATAATCTGCTATGGCCATTGAAAGCATTATTAATATTTCGGGATCTAACTTAAAATCCCAAAGCCTTATCTGATATTGCACTATCCATAAGAGCTTTTCCGTGCTACCACGGAATACACCCCACAATGGCTGGGAAACTACTGAAAAACAATCTCCCAACCAGAAGCAATTGCATTGGATAGATTTACTTAGGATGCTAGTAGCATGGGAAGCTATCGACCAATTGCACTCACTTGCATGACGTGTAAACTTATGGAAAGAATTATCCTGAGGAGAATTACTTTTCATCTCATGAATCGTAACCTGCTGTCACAAGAACAATATGGGTTTCGCAAGGGACATAGTACAATCGACCAAATACTCTACTTTGTCCAACGGGTTAGGGATGCACACAATATGAAGCCTTCCAGACACACTATGGCCGTATTTCTCGACCTCACTAAGGCTTTTGACAAAATTTGGAAAAATAAGCTACTGGGGAAATGCTTTTCAGAGTTTGATATCAAGGGTCGTGCACTCCCATGGCGTTCAGATTTTATGAAAAACAGATCTTTTCGAGTGAGATATCAGAACAGCTTGTCCGAAATTTTTAAAACATATCAAGGAATCCCACAGGGTTCAGTTTTGAGCCCCACCCTCTCTTTTCATTATATTTGACTGGTATCGAGAGAGTTGTCTCCCCTTGTCAAATAGGCATCTTTGCTGATCACATTATCGTTTGGGACCACAATTCGGATTTAACTAAACTAGAAAAAACACTCAAGGACACCTTGGAGAAAATTCAACACTTTGCAGATGAGCATAAATTGGCTTTTATCACAACCAAATCTATAAGTTGCCTCTTCACAACTAACAGACACTTGTTCAACTATCAGCCAAAAAATTTTCTAAAGGGACAATTACTAGACTCGACTAAAACTCCTACCTATCTAGGGTTTACTCTAGATACTGAAATTAACTGTAGTAAGCACATTAACAGACTCTGTGAGAAGGGTAGGAAAAGGCTTCAACTACTAAAATACATCTCTGGAAGAGATTGGGAAGCCGATGCAGGCACACTCAAGATCACTTATACTGCACTTATAAGGCCAATCCTTGAATATGGCTACCAGATCTATCAAGTTGCTGCAAATACTAACCTAAAAAAACTAGAGAGAATACAATCTAGTGCTGCCAAAATTATCACTGGTCTCAGGCACAGTTGTCCCAATGATATTGCTTGTTATGAGGCTGATCTTCAGCCCCTCTCCTTGAGAAGAGAAATAAATATGGCGAAGTACGTCGCAAAGCTAAAGAGTTTTAAGCCTTATAACAGATCATCTAACCTTTTATCGAACTGGACGAATAACCAAAGATTAAAAAAGGACAGCCCTTTGGGTTTAATATGGAAGCAGGGATTGGCAGATATTGAAGTCGAGCCCAGTGTTCCTTTTAATCTACTGACACCTACTACCATACTTAGTAATGTAACTTTTAATGAAGACTATGAAGTTGAAATTTATCAAACACGAAGAACACCCGGAGTTGCTGCGTCACTTGGCTCTCGAGATCATCAATAACATTTCTCCTCGGGCCCTGGTTATTTACACTGATGGAATCAAATCTGACTCTGGAAGAACAGGTAGCGGAATTTTTATGAAGACAAGTACAGGAGAATTTAGATATCGTTTTAGAAACCCGGACCACAGCTCAGTATTCCGCTCAGAATTAACTGCTATAAGCGAAGCTCTGAATCTAGCTTTAGACTTTAAAGTACCTGATGTTTGGATTCTGACTGATAGTAAGAGCTCAATACAGTATTTGAAAGATTGGCCAAGCATCTTGGACAAATTGGGGCAGGATATAGTTTCTAAACTAGCTGTTTTGGACCAGATCGGATCGGTGTGCTTGCAGTGGATTCCCTCCCATGTGGGCATCTATGGAAATGAAATTGCTGATCTGCTCGCTAGGGAAGGTTGCGAACTTCCCAAAGCTTCTTCTTCCAATCTGTTAGCTTCAGAGGTTCATTCCATGACTTTAGCCAGAGTGAATACCTCTTGGAGGTCGCCAGCAATTCATGCATGGTACGCCGCTAAATATCCTGGTATGTCCATGCAGTGCTCCTGTCCTAGACCTGCTCAAACGGCTTTAGCTAGACTAAGGACTGGCCACATTAAGAGTTTGACCTTCAATGGAGACGAGAAGACATATGCCCTTTTTCATTGTTCGACCATCGCGTCTCCCTCTCATCTCATAGATTGTATTGGTGCCTCTGTGAGGCAATTGTTGAATGAGGGGAGGACAGTTTACGATCTATTGATGCAGCATGATCTACTGGTACTTGGTTTAGGATTCTAAATCAAGGGGATAAGCAACAACAACAACAGATTTACTTACATAATCTGCTATGGCCATTGAAAGCATAATTAATATTTTGGGATCTAACTTAAAATCCCAAAGCCGTATCTGATATTGCACTATCCATAAGAGCTTTTCCATGCTACTATGCAATACATACATACACAATTACAAGTGCAATTAAAATGAACTCACTTTGCAACTTGAAGAATGACAGCCTTGTTCTTTTGAGTTATTCGCGTCGCCGATATCGGACGCGTCCAAGGGATCCTTCGATTTACACTTTCCGACGGACTCCATCTGGTATATGACGCGTCTCGTGTGGTCATAAACCTCCCTGCAAGTCTTCTGGATGTCGAACACATAGTTCTTGCCGAGGGCCGTGTTCTCGTTGAAGAGGGATGCGATGGTGCCCTTCAGATCCCGGATGTACTGGGAGGTGACGGCGTTCCGGACGGTCTCGCAGCTGTAGAAGGCGTGCTTCTCCGTGACGGCCCTGTACAGGGCGCTGGCGGAATGGCAGTTCTCGAGTTTGAAACCCAGCGCCGACGAGTCGCCGCAGTCGTTGACGAAGTTCAGGAAGAAACACCGGCCGGCGTGGGTCGCCAGGTGGACCGAGGCGTAAGGGATGCTGGGGGAAAAAAAAGTAAAGACAATTAATAGTAACGAGATTCATCATTAAATATAGCACACATTAAAATTAACAATGACATTAACTTGGAAAAATAAATAAAAATAAAAAAAATATGAGGCATGATCATCATCATAACTGGCTCGACAGCCCGTGGTGGGCCTTCTTTAAAAGATCCAGCCAGGCTGGTCTTCTCTTGGCCGTGGACCTCCAGTTTTTGATCTTAATAACATTAAAATCAGAGTCTTAACAGTCGACCCATCTCTTTTTCGGTCTTCCCCTTGGCCGCTGTCCAAAAGGGGGTTACATTGAAAACTTTCAAAGCAGCTCTGTCACTTTCCATTCTCATGAGATGACCGGCCCATCTCATTCTGTTCAGTTTAACAAATTTCAGAATGTGAATATCTCTGTCATAGTTCAAAATTGTATCTTCTTCGCCAATTTCCACTGTCATTGATACCACCAAAATACGAGGCATGATATGCTAGTTTTTTAATGTCAAATATTTGACCTGACGTTACATGCTCGGCATAAGGATATTAAACTGATTATCTTTACCCCTTTCTACTGAATTCGCTTTAACTCCACACAACATTTCTTCCTCATACTCAATGGAGGAATTTTTCGGCACTCATATTTATGATGCTGTCGTATAGATGTGGAAGCTTTTGGTTTGGATTACTTGTGTAAAATGAGCCACTTTAATTAAAATACTCAATTCGTTAAATAACAGATTGCATCAGATTTTATGAGATCTAAATCTATAAACACCAAGTTTGCTTTTTAACAGTCATATGAACTTTTTGTAATACATATACTATTTTCAACATGTCATTAAATCATTCATATACCAAATTTCAGAATGTTTTTGAATGCACGATTATTTCATGAAATACACACACACATACATTACATACATACATACCACACACATACATACATTACATACATACATACCACACACATACATACATTACATACATACATACCACACACATACATACATTACATACATACATACCACACACATACATACATTACATACATACATACCACACACACATACATTACATACATACCACACACACACACATATATTACATACCACACACACACATATATTACATACATACCACACACATATATTACATACATACCACACACATATATTACATACATACCACACACATATATTACACACATACCACACACATACATTACATACATACCACACACATACATTACATACATACCACACACATACATTACATACATACCACACACATACATTACATACATACCACACACATACATTACATACATACCACACACATACATTACATACATACATACCACACACACACATACATTACATACATACCACACACACACATACGTTACATACATAAAGCACACACATACGTTACATACACACATATATAACGTACACACACATACGTTACATACACACATATATAACGTACAAACACATACGTTACATACACATACCACACACACGCACAGAGATATAAGATGTCATTGTTTTTCAAATGTAATATAGGTTTTATGTTTTAAAAAGGAAAAACTGATTAAAGGATAAACTTAACTACCCATGCATGAAAATATTCCATAAAGAAATCAAGGCTCATTTCTGTGAATGATTTCGCTAATAACATTACTCCTAAAACCCTACTTCTGCATAATAATTTTTTTCCAAACAAAAACGACTTATCCAACTACTAGGAAGTAAGGATTTATAAGAACGAAATTTCACTAATCTCCTTGACATTTTTTTTTTTTTTTTTTTTGCAACTTGACACATTTTAGAAAAACAGAATCTTCTCTCAACATTCTAGAATAACTCTGAAATCTAATACTAGAGAGCAAGAGTAAAAGATTTTCTGGAAGTGGATTTGCTTCACATATGTAGATCTAGAAAGTTAAAAGGTTAGGAACTATTTTTAGAAGTAAAGAGGCGATTTTGAAAGGCTGCTCGTTACATAAATTATTGATTATTTTTCGTAACAACCAAATGTTCTTTCGTAAACATTACAAGCGTAAAACGGCCTTCACGTATTTCTAATACAGATTCGGAAAATGACTCTCTGTATACAAAAATTATTAAAAAAATACTTTTCATTTGAATATTTAAAAAAAAAAAAAAAAAAAAAAAAAAAAAAAAAAAAAATCGTAATCAATCAGTACGTGATAAATACATAAATAAATTAAAACATTATTATATTTTTTAAAAATTTCTATAAATTGCATTTACTAAAAAACAACAACAACATAAATGAAATAATTTGAAACAAATAAAGTTGTTATTCAATTTAAAATAATTAATAATAAAGATTATTCATGAAAAACTTTTTTTTTCAATATACAGGGTGATTATAATTAAAGTACCACTTTCAAAAGGCTGTAAAAAAAGAAACACTCGTCACAATGAGTTCAAATTAGAAATGAAGATACTTGAAGAAGGGGGAAACGGTAAGTCTTAAAAAAAAAAAAAAAAAAAAAAAAAAAAAAAATGCCAAATACGTTGCCATTCCGATTCAAAATATCACTGCCATCCGAATTCACTTTCTTTATGCCGCTTACAGCGCCATCTATTAATAAATTTTGGGAGCTTCATTTGAAGCCGTACCGTTTCCCCCCTTCTTCAAGTATCTTCAGTTCAAATTTGAACTCATTGTGACGAATGTTTCTTTTTTTTACATCATTTTGAAAGTGGGACTTTAATTATAATCCCCTATATATAAATAAAATTGTTCAAAACGAAATAATGCTGGATGGCAAGATGGAATATATTATTTTCATGCTTTGCGCCGTAAATTCATGCTTTATATTTTTAAGGCTCGTTCCCACCGAGGCGTGAGGCGTTTAAGAGTGAAGCGTAGACCAATCACTAGCTTCCCCGCGTTCGCCTGAAACCGGTTTGAAATGCACCGCTTCGAGTTGACCAACTTTCAACTCGAAGCGGAACTTCTAGGCGTAATGCTATTTCTGACGTTTCGCTGTGAAGGGGTCGAAAAAATTTTCTTCCCTGCCGCATGTCGCATCGCCGCCTCTCGCCTCGGTGGGAACGAGCCTTTAGGGTAAAAACCAAAGTGACCGAAGAATCCTATACGCTATTAAGAAACATCATACTTGCAGGATCAAGGCATTCTGTGTATCTATTCGGAATTTATGTTTAAATAAATAAATGTATGCACTTTAAGAATATTTACTTTTTTAAAGTTCAAATTACAGTTTATTCAATTTCTTCTATTAGCTCACACTTTCCCTATATATATCTTGTTCAAATTTTCAATCGTTCATGAAATGCTTTTTATTCATCCACTCAAATTCAAAATACATTTTTTTTTTGAACTTGTAGTGGATGACACTGGATGTTGATACAGTTTTGTCAAATATTAATTCAGTAATTAAATTTAATTAATTAATTATATTTTTTTTTAGATTTAAGTTGCCTGTATCTACCAAAAGATGGCACCAGATAAACTTTAAAAAAAATGAATGAAAATTATTTATAAAGGACTTTCTGTAATATAGAGAGAAAAAAGTAGGAATTGACTTTAAATTTTCTTTTTTTTTATATATATATTACTTGTTTTCTACATATAAATAATCTAATAGTTTGGATATTACCAGAATAGAAGATAGAGTGGAGAAAATAAAATCAAAGATTATGTGGAATTAAAATAGCTCCACATTTACAACGAAAGATAAGTGGCGACAACTCGAATGAAATTTCATCTGTTTTATACTTTTAAGAGACTGAGAGAGATAGATAAAAAAATAAGATGAAAGTTTCCACATCTCAAAACTATTACTTTTTTGAGTTTTAGGTACTGATACTAACTTTCACGTGCAAGTGAAACCACACAGACCAGTTTGATTTTCGAAATACAGCATCTTGCGACACAATTATTTTTCAAATGGCAACGCAGCGAAATGCAGACGATTCAGGATAAAAGTAATAATAGTAAAAAAGTAATGCGTCGCAAGGAATGGAATTTGTAATTCTACGATAGAAGTACAATAATGATTTTATAAAGTAACAGATGTTTAGATTTTTTTTCTTATTCAGTTTCTTTAATTAGATCAATTAGTTGCGATCTGTATCGATTTGTCAGGAAATTTTATTTAAATAAACATATTAAGGAAAATAAAAGATGACAATATAAATAAATAAACCATTAAATTAAATTTTTTTTTTCTTTCTTTTTCCGATAACTGTTTGAGGAAAGCTAACTTCAGTTGGATAGATGTATTGAACGCAGTTTCTTTATACAAAACTTTTTTTTTTCTTTTTAAAGCTTGAGATTAATAATAGTCTATTGTTCAATAGCTTATTATACATCAGGGGTGGCCAACTCGCGGCCCGCCTTGAATATTTTTCCAGTCCGTGAGATTTATCACATTTTTACAAAATATATTTATTTCATAATGGCCAAAGTTGTGGAAACCAATGTATTAAAAAATTACATTATGTGTGCATCCATCTATTCAAAAATTAATTGTCGAATTTATGAAAAAAAATTAACTTTGATTTTAAAATAATATTCTTTAGAATATATGACAGATATTATCTGCTTTATTTATGAGTTCATAGAATAATTAAGTTATCTTCTGCGAACTCATGAGGAGCATGCATCTTGGAACATCTAATATAATAGGTTCCATGTTTCACTTTAAGTGACCTCAGTGGCCATCCCTAAATATGCACACTTGATTGTTGATAGCAGAGCAAACTAGATTCTCACTTTCAAGTTGTTCGCGCTGTTGGTTCAACTTACACATGCGAATCGTTTTTTTTTTCAAAAATGAAATTGATCCAACACAAAACACGCTAAAATATAATGGACGCAACACCCATTACGATATGCAAGTACCCAAATTGAGATCGATTTGCAAAAGCTAAGTGAAAGAGTGGAGAAACAAATATCGCATTAGTAAAATAAATATTTAATGATTTCATTTTTTTAATTTTATTTTTAGTGTCATTTATTTCTTTACAATGCGCGTTTAGTATCATTATTATTTTATTATCTATGTTTACATGGAAGAATAATAGTAAACACAACAATAATAACTCATTATGTTTCAATTTTTCACTCCAAAAAAATGTCTATAGTGGGTCTAAATCTAATAGGGAGATATGTAATTTCATATGCGGCCCGCGGAGTTAGGATGCATTCCCAAAGTGGCCTGCAACATCATTTGGGTTGGCCACCCCTGTTATAGATCAATCAAATCTACATTTGAAATAAATTATAGCTACAAAATAAATATTTGTCTTATAGGCAAATTTTGATTATTCATCGTTGAAGAATTTCATAATGTTGGTGTTTCACGATTAAGAGAAAACCTTGAAATGACCTTGAAATTTAAAAAGTCATTATCATTCAACTGAATTTTTTTGAATTTTTAAAATAGTGCATAATAATCTATTTTACTTGAAATTACAACAAAATATAAAAGTAGAAAAAAAATCACACAATTAGTAATATATCACAATGATGATATTTATTAAAAAAATGCCATTTTACCTATTTGTGGTTAAAAGATGACTAATTTGATTTTATTTAAAATTAATTTTATTAAATAAATATCTTTCTGCTTATAATAGTACTAGTAATAAATAGAACGAAACTGATTACAGGCGTTTATTTAGTTAATTTAATTTATCTTCTTTGTTTAAATATATAATATAGGAAAAAGAAAGATGACATAAATATCAAAGTTTAATCAAAAAGTAATGGTACATGTTTCAGACATTAAGGAAATGCTAAAAAGTACAGGCAAGAGTAGAAGGCAAGTTCCTTTACGAATTTGTATTTATAATTATTCAACTTACACGGCAAAATTTCCTATTTGTTCAAATAACAGTTTAAATTTCAAATTTTTATTTTTTTAAAAACACATTAGCTATGCCAAAATAAATAGACTTAAAAAAATAATAAAATTAAAATATTCAATATATTAATTCTCCTAAATGCAATAAAAAATATAAATAAATCCTGGAATAACATCATACATTTCAAAACAAGTCATGGCAATAAATGTAAATTTTAAAAACAATGGATCGATTCACGGATGTTATTATAACTCGTATTATATCAACATCTACTAGAACAATAACTTAAAGCGATCAATCACCCCCCCCCCCATCAAGTCGATAGTCATTTTAGGACTTATTAGTGTGAAGATGTTTATATTAATCCTTATTACACTACGTATTCGCTTGAAAAACAAAAGTTGAGGTGAGTATTTTTTTTTTTTTTTTTAAGTAACACAAGTAAAAATTGATATACAGTACGTAAAAGTAAATCTCTATTTGTAAAATTTACTACCTTTTACTTTCAAATTCATTTTATAATTACTTATTACTAACGTTAAAAGAATTTAGTTAACAACAGAACAGAGGTGGCCAACTTGCGGAACGTCTTGAATATTTTCCCGGCCCGTGAGATGTATCACACTTTTACAAAATATATTTATTTTATAATGGCCAAAGTAGTGAAAACCAATGTATTAAAAAAATACATTATGTTTGCATCCATATATTCAAAAATGAACTATCGAATTAATGAAAAAAAATTAACTTTGATTTTAAAATAATATTCTTGCGAATATATGCCAGATATTGCCTGTTTTATTTATGAGTTGGCAGAATAATTAAATTATATTCTGCGCATCTTGGAACATCTAATATAACAAGTTCTATGTTTCACTTTAAGTGACCTCCCTAGATACTGACAGTTGATTGTTGATAGCAGAGCAAACCAGACTCTTAGTTGAAGTTGTTAGGGCTTTTCGTTCAGCTTACACCTGCGAATCGTTTTATTCGTAAATGAAATGGACTCAACGCAAAACCTCAAACATAACGGACGCTAATCTGCAACACCCATTACGATGTGCAAATTCCCAAATGGAGATTGATTTGCAAAAAGTGAAAGAGTGGAGAAACACATATTGCACTAGTAAAATAAATATTTATTAATGATTTTATTTTTTAAATTTGTTTATATTTATATATTTCATTTTTCGTGTTATATATATTTCTTTACAATTTGCGTTTAGTATCATTATTATATATTATTAAAACAATAACTCAATATGTTTAAATATTTCACTCCCAAAAAATGTTTGTAGTGGGTCTAAATCTAATATGAGGATATATAATTTTATATGCGGCCCGCGATGTTATGATGCATTTCCAAAGTGGCCCACAAGATCATTTGGGTTGGCCACCCCTGCACTGGAACCTAGGTCAAATCTTGAATTACATTGCGTTCCTTACCACTAGACATGGGGAAAAAAAAAGAACACAATTGCAATTTTGTATTTAATAAGAAAAAAAAAAAAAATACTTAAAATATATATGTGAATTCTAACAATAATATTAATTTGAAAAAATATTACAATTGTTTATTCCATTTGAGAAGACTAAGAAACAATGTCATTAACAAGATCAAAACTCGTCAAAAAGAACACCTGAATACATTGCCAACCGAACGTTAACAAGTTCAGTATTCATCTTCGTAAACAGCTAAGAAATTCCGAACAAGCTTCTAGAAAAAAAAAAAAAAAAAAAAAAGGGGGGGGGGATGCCACAAGATTCAAAAATGTGTCAAACGATATTTTATTTCAAGGTTTCAGAATGTTGTCCGGAACAACGCAGCATTCCTGTTCCTCCCGCCCCCTTTTTTTTCTCTCTCTCTCACCAAGCGATAAAATAGTAATCAGTGATTCAGTAGGCAAGGTGCAGCCAAGGTAACTCCATAAAACAAGGAACACTTCATGGCCATTAAGTACATCTACACAATAAACTTTCACTGACAATACAATAGCTCTTTGGAAGGTAACGAAAAAAATAAATAAATTATTAAAATTTTTTATATATATATATATATATACACAGGAAAACAACGAGCAACATAATATTAAAAATACAGGATTTATCTAAAACTATGGATAGAAAGTGCAAAATCGTTTTCATAGAATGTTTATGTAATACAGTATTAGAATATATACAGAAAAAGCCCGCCAATCAATAAATGAAATAGAATTCTTTCTAATATTCTATCGTATGTAAAAGAATTCAGATTAAGTAAGGATTTATTATTCAATGCATGCAGAATAAAAATAAAAATGTCCTGCAATAAATAGTAGAATAGCGACAGCTGATTCCTTGAAGCACTATTTGCAGATGATACAATACTTGCTGCCTGCAACTTGATTGGAAATTGTTACAGATGATACTATAGTCAATGAGACAAGAAGTAATAAAATAGAGAAGGCCTTGATTTTATGCGAGGCAGGTGTAAAAATTTATACGTCATCTGAATATTTTGCAATAAAATGCAAATTAAGTAAAATACTTTTTCATACCAAATTCAAGCTATCTCTTAGCACATTTCATAGTTGCCTTTATAAAAATTTTAAATAAATTCTATTAAGATTCTTTTATAGAAGCTATTGTTTCTTTTTTTTTTACAACGACTAAGAAATGCGTAAGATTCAAAATTTAAGAATTCTAATTTTTTTACTTTCGATTTTTTTTTTTTGAAACATTCCGATTGCAGATTTTCAAAAAAAAATTTATTTTTTTAAAACTGTTCTTAAAATATTTAATGTAGTTTAGCTAAGAAAAAGGCATAGATATCATTAAAAATTTTTTTTTTCATATTTTATTACATACAAGAACATTTTTTTATATATATGTGTAACATGTAATAGAAAATAATTGGTAAGAAAAATAATAGAAATAAATAGAACAGAAAACGAATTCGTTTTTTAAAATTATAATCTTGTTAAAAAAAAAAAAAAAAAATCAATTGGCATGTCTTCTAAAAGAATCTTTATGAAATGAATTTACATTTAAGACTATACTAAACATTTAAAGTGCAAATGAGAAAAAAAAAAAAAAAATCTGCTACAATTTTTAAAATGTTTCTTTCTTTTGATGCCTTTAACAAAAACATTTTTATTGCTTTGTTAGAATTCACTGCGAATTTTTTTTTTTTAATAAAAAGAAAAAAATATTTTCGTTCATAAGCATAGAAAAGGGCAGGTGAAAACATCAGTATGAAAAGAATACTCCTTTGCTCTAATAATAACTATGCTCCTTTATTGCGCTGCAGTAGAAATAGGAATATTTTTTTATATATGTGTAACATGTAATAGAAAATAATAAGTAAAATAATAGAAATAGAACAAAAATAAAATAATAGAACATTCGTTTTATATTACTTTTCTGTTCTATTAAAATAAAATAATAGAACAGAAAAGTAATATAAAACGAATTCGCTTTTTAAAATTATAAATCTTGTAAAAGAGATTAGGAAATAAAAAAAATCTGCTACGATTTTTAAAATGTTTCTTTTGCATGTTTTTATTGCATTGTTAAAATTGACGATAAAATAATAGAAAAGAAAAGTAATATAAAACGAATTCGGTTTTTTAAATTACAATCTTGTAAAAGAGAGGAGGAAATAAAATTAAAAACTGCTACAATTTTAAAAATGTTTCTTTGATGCTTCTTAAACCAAATGTTTTTATTGCATTGTTAAAATCCACGATAAAATAATAGAACATTCGTTTTACATTACTTTTCAGTTCTATTAAAATATAATAATAGAACAGAAAAGTAATATAAAACGAATTCGTTTTTTTAATTCGATTCAATTTTTAAAATGTTTCTTTCTTTGATGCTTTTAACCAAATGTTTTTATTGCATTGTTAGAATTCGCTGCGAATTTCTTTTTTAATGAGAAGAAAAAAAATATTTTCGTTCATAAGCACAGAAAAGGGCAGGTGAAAACAACAGAATACTCTTTTATTGCGCTGCATTGGAGCGATAGCAGACGCCAAATGTACAAACTTATGTAAGACATTGTGCAACGTGTTTTGCTGAAGAATAGGAAATTCTTGGCTGGGGTTTTCGCTTTCCATTTAAAAATAAATAGAACCGTTGGGTCAGGGACCTCGACGCAAGAACGGTTGGAATGGAAACCAAGTTGCACACAGCACTTATTATATTTCAAGCAGTCGTAATAAATATGGGCAGACTTTTTTTTTTATAAAAGAAATAAAAACATCAACAAGAAAAAAGGTTCTTAGTCTTAAGAAGTGAAACCAAAAGCGAATATTAGATTAATTATTTTATATAATTTTGATTGTTGAATTTTTATTTCGAATAATACATAAAAAACAATGCCAATGAAGAACAAAAAAATTTATTTCTTAAAAAAAACCAAATTAAATATATTTATGTTTTAGGATCTAAATCAGGAGTGGCCAACCCAAATGATCTTGCTGGCCACTTTGGAAACGCATCCTAACTCCGCGGGCCATACATAATATTATATATCCCCCTATTAGATTTAGACTCACTATAGACGTTTTTTTGGAATGAAAAATTGAAACATATTGAATTATTATTATTGTGTTCACTATTATTCTTACATTATTATTATTATAGTATCTATGTTTACTACTATAATAATGACACCAAACACACATTGTAAAGAAATATATAACACTAAACATGAAATATAAAAAACATATAAATATAAATGAAATAAAAAAATGAAGTCATTAAAAATATTATTATTTTACTAGTGCGATAGTTGTTTCTTCACTCTTTCACTTAGCTTTTGCAAATCGATGCGCGAGCATCATGAGTTCTCAAGAATATAATTTAATCATTCTGCGAACTCGTAAGTGTAAACTCATCAATAAAACAGGCAATATATATTTTCAAGAATATTATTTTAAAATCAATGTTAATTTTATCTCATAATTTCGACAGTTCATTTTTGAATATATGGGTGAACACATAATACATTTTTTTTTAATATATCGGTTTTCACTACTTTAGCCGGTATAAAATAAATATATTTTGCAAAAGTGTGATACATCTCACGGGCCGGAAAAATATTCTAGGCAGGCCACGGGTTGGCCACCCCCGTTTTAAGATCTAAATAATTAAAACTAATAATCGAAATCTGATATTTAAAACCATTTTTTCTGGCAAGAAAAATAAACAATTACTTATCGCAAAAGATAGTTTTGAGGATGTTTAAAATTTTATTTTAAAACTATATCAACTGAACCTCATTTTTCCCATATGAAATTTTTTTTTCATCATTGGATTCTTTGGTTAATTTTTTTCTAGAATAAAATAATAATAATAAAAATAATTTAAAACACGTGTCTGAAAATAGTATCTTCCATGTGTGCAATAAATATTAATAACATTATTTCATGCTAAATTACATTTTTTATTAGTATTTATTTTAACAATACAAGTTGAATCTGTAAAATATTGTGAATTTTTTAGATGGATTAAATTTTTATGTAAAATTCGATTTTCTTACACTACATTTACAGAAAAAATGTGTCCTGAACCATTTATAAAATTTAACAACAATAAGTTTGGAAAAGCAAAATTAAAATCAACAATGCAATCTATGGTATCCATCATGGCATAATATTCTTGAACTTTGAATAAAATTAAAAATAAATAAATAATTGAAAAGGTCAAGTTTTAGCCACTGGATTAAGAAATAGTTTAGAAACCGTAAATATGAAGTACAGAATATACAACTTAAAAATAAAATAAATTTTTTTTTTTAATAATTAGAATAAATGAAATACGTGTATAAAAGAACTTAAGATTTTAAGAAAGACTATTATTTTATATTGGATAGCAAACATCCATCGCAATCATAATCAATCATCATTGGATCGCAATCATTATCAACTATAATGATAGCAATCGTCATCATTACAGCAATCATTAGCAATCTTTATGATATGCACCGCGACGAACCACGAGTAACCCGCGATTTTAACAAAATTAGGACATTTGCATATTATTCAGGATATCTGTTAAGTGTCACCTACACGTTGCGTTTATATTTTGTGCTTCAACCATATGTCTACATCTTACGGTTTTGTGTTTTATCAAATTTTTCTCTCTTTTTAATTATAATCCAGAATTCTCATCGTCACTTTTTCTTCGTTATTTCTCGGCGTGATTGCCCTGTAAAATTATTCAACTTTTTTTTTTTTTTTTTTTTTTTTCAGTAAATGTCGCCACCCCGTGCCCTATTATGTCAGTTCTCGAGTCAAGTCAATCCAACACCTTTCCATAGTTGCATCTTCAAATATATTTTCTTTTTGCACCTCTCGATTTTCAACAAAGTTAGCATCCAAGAATAAAAAGCCTCTATGCCCTATCTTCATCTCCCCTTGACGTTTTTTTTATTATTGGAAATTCACATGCAATAAATGTTTCTTGACTGTAAAAATAACCCGAAGACTTGATCTTGTTGAGAGTGTTTTGAAACGACCCCTTTCTCCCAGTTAGAATGAGATGCGACGCTAAGGATCCGCAGTAAACATTGTTTCTCTTGAACGGGTATTATATCACCATTATTCAACTTTTTCTTTCAGTAAATGTCGTCAGCCCATGCCAAATACTATGAGTCAAGTCAATCCAACAACACCTTTTCACAATTGCATTTTCAAATATATTGCAGTAAAGTTAGCATCTACACCCACAGTATCCCTGCCTTTATACCCCCCCCCCTCGACTTTTTTCTTCGTCATTGGAAATTCGCATGCAATGAATGCTTGACGGTAAAAAATAACCCGTGGAAATGACGACTTGATCTTGTTAGACGTATTTTGATTGAAATAACCCCCTTTTTTTTCCCGTTAGTGTGATGCGACCCTAAGGATTCATAGGAAACATTTTTTCTTGAAAGGGTATTAACACTACTCTCTTAGGGACCTGAATGGCCGAGTGGTTAGCGCTCTGTACCACAGGTTTCGAATTCGGGTCCCGGCGGTGTCATGGATGTTTGTAGTGGTTCGGAATCCACTTTAAACCGTAGGTCCCGGTCTAACACGATCGTAGAGCGTTGTGGAGAGTGACGTATTAAAAATAAGGAAAAACTAACAGTTCATATATATAGTAATTAGGGGATTATAGTCCTTGTTGCTTCACATCCCCATATACCACTTCATTCATCATCAACTACTCTCTTATTTTGTCAAAACAAATTCCGAAAACAATGGCGGCCTGATGGTCAATTGGCTAGCTCTCTGGCCATTGGTACAACAGGCTTCAAGTTCGAATCGTGGCGGTGGCACGGATGTTTATGAGTGGTTCGGAATCCACTTTAAGCTGTAGGTCCCGGTCTAATTAAGCCTAAAGTGTGCACAAAATGACCGTAAAGCGACAAACCAAACCGCAAACAATGCATGAATAAATTTTGAGACAATATTGAAGTTAAAAACAAGCACATTTTGAAATCCTACGAAATGATAAATTATCCGCATTGGCGTGATCACTTCTCCCATGCATTTTAACTGTATATCGAATTACGACAAAAAAAAAAAAAAAAAAATCACGTAAAGGCAGGTACAAAAATCGCACATATACACATCGGGACACCCAAGTAAACATGCTTTCCCATTTCCCCACGTGCGACCACTTCGAATGCGTGATCCATTTCCCACACAAACCGAGCCTTAGCAGGAAGGAGACCCCCCTCCCCCTCATCCGCATACAAAAAAAATAGAGGAAGCTCACCATGGGAAAAGAGATGGAAATTAAATAAAAAAAATTACCGCGAATTCATTCTTTATTTTCATACCACTACCCTTTTTCCGGAGTGTAACGCACGCGTCTAGCATTCTCATGCTTTCACAGTTTGGAATTGTCCAGATTCGCCTGAATGAGCATGTGCGAATAAAAAGTCATTCATGAATGAAAATTTGTATCCAATACAGCGCATAAATAACTAGAATAACTTCAACGGCTGTCTACATAGTGAAATCGTGTTTGTTTACTTGATTTTAAAAATCGCAAACTGATTTTTAAGTCATTCATTAGAGTAATGGCCAACCCAAATGCTCTTGCGGGCCACTTCGGAAATGCATCCTGCGGGCCGCATATAAAATTATATATCCCCACATTAGATTGAGACCCACTAAAAACATTTTTTTCTAGTGAAAAAGTGAAACAGAATGAGTTATTATTATCGCGTTTACTATTATTCTTACATGTAAACATAGATGATATAATAATAACGATACTAAACGCCCATTGTAAAGAAATATAAAACACTAAAAATGAAATATAAAAAAATAATAAAAGAAAATCATTAAAAAATATTTATTTTACTAGCGTGATTTTGTTTCTCCACTTATCATGTGTTCGGAGAACATAATTTAAATATTCTGCGAACTCATACCCGCTATCCACTCTTATTGAAATATCTATAATACTTTTTATCGTGACTGTATATTCGAGTAGCAGTCGTGATCAGGTAGCAAAGTGGCCCGAAAGATCATTTGGGTTGGCCACCCCTGACATAAACCAACGAATTTATTAATAAATTAATTTCATTAACTATAGTGCAATAGCTTCTTGTAATATTTCAATTTGGATATTTCAAGCTGGAGAAATTATTATTTACAGTAGAACCTCTTTAAGTCAAAAACCTCCAAAACTCGAAAATTTTTTTGGTTCCCTTCCCTTCCCTTCAAGCCCCAAAACCTCCATGACTCGAAATTTCAACCTTCTATAAGTCGAAATAATGAGTCAATCACCACAAGCCATTTTGGTATGCATTTTCCCACCGTAACTCGAAAAAAAAATTCGACTTCTGTATCTCGAACGTTAGCAATGTTTGATTTTACAACCTTTACAACTCGATCATTTCAAACTAATTACCTCTATAGCTCGAAGCTTATTACCGACTTTAAGGATTTGCCGATAATGCACGTCATTGTTTCCTGGAAAACAATGTATGATCATATAGCAAATAGAATAACCAATTCTATGAAATAGCAACTCGGAAGAAAAAGAATTTTCTGCTTTTTATAGCTTAGGTAATGCTATAGATAGAGAATGACCGAATTGTCTAAAGCAAAAACAATCAAAACAAACTTTTTTAATACATAATATTTTTTAATTTTAAGGTTGTTTCGGAATTATTTTGATTTTTTATTGTAGTACGTAATATAACTTTTAAATTGCAAATAAACATGTTTATTGCCTTTGTAACTTGAATTTTTATTTATTTTACCTCTCTAACTCAAAATAAGTTGGAAAGAATCTAAACATCTACAAATCGAAAACTCTATAACTCGAATTATTTGGCATCTCCCTTGAAGTCCAACTTACAGAGGTTCTACTTTATTTGGAGGGGAAAAAAAGGACACAAACCTAATTAAAGTCTATAAGCAAGTCGTATAAGACAGTTAAATGAGAATTTTTCGGGGTTTTCTCTGATACGACACGCAAATACGAACTGGTAAACCCTTAAAATTCTCCTGGAAGTTAATGTCCTCATCTCCTCGCCTATTGGTGGGCTGTTCGTGATATGCATAAATGACGATTTACATAAATAAGTATAGTCCGGCCGCGGAACGCGTAGAATGGTAAACATCCGGTTTAACGGCGAAAACGGACGAATCAATTACTTGTTAGGGGTGCTCATCGGATAGAGGCCTCTCATAGCTACCACTCATAGTGAGATTTTTTTCATCTAATATTCTTTCAATAAACAGTAATTAAAATTTTTAATTAATAAAAATTAATTTATTGCAATTAAAGTCTTTTCTAAATAACATTTCCTGCTCTATGACGTCATATTTTGTTAATATGACCGGCTTGGCTACTTATACGCATATTCAAAATAAAAATATATATTCAGTACATAAAATATATATATATATTATTCATTATTTTTAATGATTAATTCCTAAAATAATTCTAGCTCTCTCTCTCTACAGTTTTGAAATTACATCAGATTATAGATATCTAAATTTTTTAATTCATTATCAAATCTTACAGTTCAGCCAAATAACAAATTACCTGTCCACACCAGGGCTGGCCAGCGCAAATGATCTGGAGGGCTACTTTGACATGCATCCTAACTCCGCAGGCCGCATATAAATTTATATATCCCCGTATTAGATTTAGACCCACTATATTAGTGAAAAATTGAAACAGAATGAGTTATTATTTTTGTGTTCACTATTATTCTTACATGTAAACATAGATAATATAATAATAATGATACTGAACGCAAATTGTAAAGAAATATATAACACTAACAATGAAATATAAAAAAATATATAAATTTAAACGAAATAAAAAAAATATTTATTTTACTAGTGCTATATTTATTTCTCCACTCTTTCGCTTAGCTTTTGCAAATTGATCTCAATTTAGGTATTTGCACATCGTAATGTGTGTTGGTAGTCCGTTATGTTTGAGAGTGTTTTTGTTTGGCCAATTTCATTTTAGAAGAAAAAAAAAAGGTTCGCAGGTGTAAGTTGAACCAAAAGCGCTAGGGTCACTGAGGTCACTTAAAGTGAAACATAGAACTTGTTAATATTAGATGTTCCAAGATGTGCGCGCATTATGAGTTCGCGGAATGTAATTTTATTATTCTGCCAACTCATAAATAAAAAAGGCAATATCTGACATATATTCGTACGTATGTTATTTTGAAATCAAAGTTAATTTTTTCTCATCATTTCGACAGTTCATTTTTGAATATTTGGATGTATACATAATGTATCATTTAAATACAATGTTTTTCACTACTTTGGTCAGTACAAAATAAATATATTTTGTAAAAGTGTGATACATCTCACGGGCCGAAAAAATGTTCAAGGAGGGCCGCGGGTTGGCCACCCCTGGTCTACACAATCCATTTAAATTAAATACGAAATATACACATATTTTTTCTCCTACAAAATACCCGGCTCATAAAATTTGTTATTGTTGGCAACATTTAACGATGTTTATATTTGCATGACCACAAAATTCTCAGCACAAAAAACAGGTTCATTGCAATTTGGATGGAAGACGAAAGGCATGTTGTCTCGCTTGTGGGGAATCGAGGATAGACGAAATACCGTTCCGCTTAGAATCGGTTTTGTGTACCGCATCAAAGGGTGTCAAATGACAGTTGTTCGCTAGGGAAAATAAGGGAGTTTTATTTTTTTTAGAGTTTAAAAAATGCAATGTACGGGAACAAAAGAATGTTCGCCATGACATTTCAAATGTAAGCGTATTTTTTAGTATGAATCGCAGCTGTTTTTTTTTTTTTTTTTTTCATTCCTTTTAAGCCACGTCCATAAGTTTGAGCACCACACCATACCAATTTGCTGCAGTTTGGATAGAAATCGTAATCGGTTCCGTTTGCCAGCTTTCGATGAAGCAGAATTACTACTCTGACTGGTGTCGTTTTTTGGTGACGTATCAAAAAATTTACGACCTTTCGAAACACGACTGGGGGGGGGAGGTCGATACTGGTCTTGTTTTTTGAATTTCAGTCGCAACGCACAAAAAAAGACGAAAGTTCGGTGAAATATTTGAAATCTGTACGCTGCTTTATAAAGAAACGTTTTTCTGGTAATTTAAGGACAACAAACCCACATTTGTATTACACACAATATGTAAAGCATCAAGTAGATAGATGGACTACCATAAGTAACTCACATTAAACAAAGGCGATAATAGAATTTATAATATTTTTCTATGTCATAGCAACCTGGTGGATAGCGTGTTGGGTTTCAAAACGGATATGAAAACCCAAAAACAAATAAGCTTCTGAGTGTATAATGGAAGTGGGCACGATAAATCTGTAGGCCAGAAAGTCATTTCGTTGAAATTTTAGAAAGAGCGAAAAGTATGAATTCCAAGATGCCATTTAAGAGATATTCATTTCAAAATGTGGGGGCAATATAACAAGCCCACGTGGTGCCCCCTGAGAAATGCTGATTCTGCTACATATATCTTACAACTAGATGGATAGATGACTTTAGGTTGAATATCTGGCATTCAAAAAGGGCAACAACCTTTTACACCAATGCAGCTACGATTTTAACTCTGAGATCCTTAAGTCATAATATAAAATACTAATTTCGCATTTCATATAAATTATCAGTAGGGACTTGATGACCGAGTGGCTAGCGCTCTGGCGCTCGCTACCACAGGTTTCGGGTTCGAGTCCGGCGGTACCATCTACTATCTACTTCTGGTAAGTCTAATTTCCACTTATCATGTTAACTACATACGCAGAAAGAAGAGTAATGATATTTTACGGAAAAACTTTTATTCTTTTCCATGTATGTCTTTGATGGACGCCAAAATAATATTACAAACTCCAACAAGCTAATAAATAAAATTACCTATAAGCAGGAATACCGACTTATTTATTATAAAATTGTTTGCGATTTTATTTTTTTCTACAGAAAACTACAAGGTACTACAAGTTTCGGGTTCGAATCCCGGCGGTGCCATGGATGTTTGGAGTGGTTCGGAATCCACTTTAAACCGTAGGTTCCGGTCTAATAGAATCGTAGAGCGTTGTGGGGGTAGTGTTACTATATCTTTAAGTTATTCGAGCCCCCGGGTAATGCTAAATGAATAACAGTGGTGCAGCCCTTGCTTATGGCATAAAGATGAACTGTCTCTGCACTGTTACTCGGCACTAGAACAATATGTTTAATATTTAGATTTCTCGTTTTTTATATATCTTGACTGCCTTGACCTACTATGGGGCTGCTGCGCCAATAAAGAAGAATAACAAGATAATATTACAGGGGCCAGATGTCCGAATGACTAGCGCTATAATATGATCGTAGAGCTTTGTGGGCTACTCGCATCCGTAGCCTATCTTCAAGCTACACGCGCACCCTGATTAGTGCTAAATGAGTAACGGCAGTGCAATCCTTACTTATGGCATAAAGATAAACTGTCTCTGTATTGCCAGCTGCATTAGAACAGCAACAATAAATTATCAGTCGTGATCTAAAAAATTCAAAAATAAAAATCAATTTGTTGGCTACCACCGGTCTAAGAGAGCGGTAATAAGATTTAAAAAAAAAAGGCAGGGTAAATCTAACATCAAATCAACACCCAATCCACAATGCTAATTAGTAAAAAAACAATGGTGGCAACAAAAGAACAACCCTCATTGAGTCTTGCCGAGATTCTTCCCAGTTAAAATAGTGCCAACATCTGATGCTCGGTACCACAGGATTCAGGTTCGAATCCCGGCGGTGCTACGGATGTTTGTAGAGGTTCGGAATCTACTTTAGACCGAAGGTCCCCGTCTAATAGAATTGCAGAACGTGGGGGGGAGCAGAGTAATTTGCATTTGTAGCCTATCTTCAAGCTAAACGTGCCCCTTGGGTATTGCTAAATGAATAACACCGGCGCAGCCCTTGCTTATGGCATAAAGATTAACTGTTTCTATATTGCCAACTGCATTAGAACAACAGTCAATTCAAGTTCAGCAAGTCCATTCAAGCCATATAAATCCCTCTACAAAAAAAGCTCTGTAATGCCAGCTGCATTACAACAACAACAATTAATTTATAAGTTGTGATCTAAAAAAATAAAAATAAAAATAAAAATCAATTTGTTGGCCACCACCGATCTACGAGAGCGGTAATAAGATTAAAAAAAAAAAGCAGACAAATCTAAAATCAAATCAAACACGCCACAATGCTAATTAATAAAAAACAATGGCGGTACAAAAGAGTAACCCCTATCGAGTCTTAACGAGATTTTCTTCCGAGTTAAAATGGTGTCAACATCTGATGGAACGATAACTCGATGCAGCATTCCTGTTTACCGTGTTTCTGAATTTGAATCATTTGCTTCATCGTGATGGTGAACAACGAAATTGAAAATGTCACGATATCAATTATCTTTCAAAATTAGAAGATAACAACAAAATTTTAATAACTTTTTCTTAAAGAAAATTATTTGTTGAACTGCACTTTCTTTTGGTAGCGATAAACGCTCTGAAAGGTCATAAATAAAAGTGCAATGAACTCAAGAAAAGAGAGAGAGAGATAGAAAGAAAAAATCACATCCTTATTTGTGGTTAGTATTTCGCTGTCAAATAAATTCGAAAGATAACCACCCATAAAGCAAGAAGTAAAAGCTCTATTTGTGGAGAAGAATTAATACCATTTGAGGAAAGACGTTGCCGAGCATACCAATTCGACAGAGTGATTTCAATTTCATTTTATCTACAAACATATTTCAAGAAGAACCATTTTTTTCTTTTTCTTTTTTTTTCATATCTAATGAAAACATGAAAATTAAACTCGCAGCGTTTTGTAATGTGAATTAAATTTTCACAATTAAATACGCTTTCAATATGCAGTAAAGTTTAAAAGAACTCGATTTTTAAAAATCTTAAAAAGAGAAACTTTCTTTAAACTTTGAAACATTTAAAAGAAAATTTTCCTTTAAAGCCACTAACAACGAGATTTCAAAACATCTCGGATCATTATAAAACAAGTACAACTTTCATATTCACAGCTATAAATGTACTATACCAGGGAGAACATTGGAACCTATTAATGTTATAAACTTTTATTTTATTTTGAGAAATAAAACCTTCCGATCGAAATCCTACGAAAAATATTTAGTCTATGAAATACTACAAGAACACGATTGCATTCTTTGTTTCGCACTGTGCCAACTGCGACCTAAAACAGAATTGCTGATAAGAAGGTGACGAAGTCTGCATGAAAAGACACAGTTGTTCTAGCTTGCTGCATCGACGGAACCACAATGATTTTCAAACGAAAAACAGTGTCAAAAGAAGACATTTCCTCCAGGAGCTATTGCCCATGTCCGTGGCAAAAGTTGATGAATCAGAATGGAATAAGATCTGGTTTGAGAAAATTCAAGATAAAAGACCAGGCGAGCTCCTAGACAAAGTTGTTTGATAGCAAGGTATACATAACAGAAAACAAAAAGAAGATTGCTGCAGAGAAGAAATCACAACTAGACCTGTGAAAGCTATAACCACTTGGATATCAGCATTAATAAACCCATTAAAATCCTGCCATGGGAAACGAAAGGAATCAAAGTTTGGCTTGTAAATCTACGGTCATCTTGTGCACACGAGGCCGGAACCTACAGTTTTAAAGTGGATTCTGAACCACTCACAGACATCCATGCCACCGCCAGGAATCGAACCTGAAGCCTGGGCCAATGGAATCACGGACAAAATCTTCTGAAGAAACCAACTATAGGAGAATTTTGCACCTGGGTGAAAAGTCTGAGCGAGATCGTTACCATTTAAGAAGCATGGCATTTCAAACGTCACAGACGGAAGTGTGGGCGAAGCAATATACGAAGCTAAAAAACTCATATATGGATGAGAGTTTTGACAATAAAAAAAGAGTTTTATGGATTCTATTTACGATGAATAAAATTCGAGTTCAATAACTTTATGAAATCAAATTATTTTTATTTCAAAGTTTGGATTCAGAAATCAAGATGAGTCTTATATATGTGAGAGTCTCATATGGTACATTCTCGCCCCTCCCCCTTTCCAAATCGGGGGAAAAAAAAGCTAACGGAGAAAAAATTAAAACAGCAATAAACGGGAAAAATCAAATTTATCTGGTAACTGCCGTACCTTTTACGATGGGGTTATAATAAAGCTACTAAACATCTTCATCACAGTTTTTTTTATTTATTTCCAATGGCAACGCAATACAAAAATGGGAAAAATATAAAATAAAGAAGAAATTGCCCTCAAAAAATGAGTTCAACAAAATTGACCGAAGTCATTGCCTTAAGAGTTCTCTAGCTTGCCAGTATCTCGGATTCGCCATGAGGTGCCAAGCAACGATGGATATGAGCCCGATTGATTAGTTCTGCCAAATCACAAAGAATGCAAGAAAAAAAATCAAAAATCCCAATGCGATGTAGATGTTCATTAGATCAGTTTTTTTTTTCATTAAGACAAGCCACCAGCATTTCATTGCAATATATGCAGGCCAACCGGATGACGGTTAGGTTTGGTTTGGTTTGGTTTGTTTGTCGCTCTACGGTCATCTTATACACACGTTAGGTTAAACAGACCGGAACCTACAGTTTCTAGTGGATTCCGAACCACTACACACACCCATGGCACCGCTGGGACTCGAACCCGAAACCTGTGGTACCGAGCACCAGAGCGCTAGCTACTCGGCCATTCAGACCCCTAGATGACGGTTAGGATAGTAGCGAGAGATAATGCCAAAAACTGTAGAGCACTTCGCCGTAGTTAGCCACTCATCATAGTTAAAGAATATATGAAGTTTTTTTTTTGAAATTTAGATGCCTATTTAATCAAGTGTTAGTACTATTAATTAAATAATTATGAATATTAAACTTTATCAATTAAATGTGCTTGAAATAAAAAATAAAAATTATTGAACAAATAAAATTATAATTAAATAAAAGAATTTAATAAAACGTTTGTTACAAATGCCATAAAAATATATATAAATTCTTTTTTTTTTAATACTAACTAAGGGGTAAAACAGAAATAAAACCCTAACTACGTTTATTAATTGGTAAAATAAAAACCTACATACAAATAACGTAGCAGAGAACTGAAAACGTGCACAATCGAGATTAAATCCTGCTACATTTCTGTTGCAAAACAATAACACTTAGGGTTGTGTCGATTTATTTTGTAGTTCAGGGGTGGCCAACCCAAATGATCTTGCGGACTTATTTGGAAATGCATCCTAACTCCGCGGGCAGCATATCAAATTATATATCCTCCTATTAGATTTAGATGCACTGTAGACATTTTTTTCGAGTGAAAAATTGAAACAGAATGAGTTATTATTGTGTTTACCATTATTCTTACACGTAAATATAGATAATATGATAATATTGATGCTAAATGCACCTTGTACAGAAATATACAGCACTAAAAATGAAATATAAAAAATATATAAATATAAAAAAAAAAAAAAAAAAAAAAAAAAAAAAAAAAAAAAAAA
>BPLQ01000920.1:1807721-1858622 GCA_021605075.1 Caerostris darwini
AAAAAAAAAAAAAAAAAAAAAAAAAAAAAAAAAAAAAAAATTAACCATTAAAAAAATATTTATTTTACTAGTTCACAGATGTAAATTGAACCAAAAGCGCTAACAACTTCAACTAAGAGTCTGGTTTGCTCTGCTGTCAACAATAAATTGTGCGTATTTAGGAATGGTCACTGAGGTCACGTAAAGTGAAACATAGAACCTGTTATATTAGATGTTCCAATATGCGGTCGCAACATTAGCTCATACACTATAATTCAATTATTCTGCGAACTCATAACTGTAAACTCACAAGGCAGTATCTGTCTTATATTCGCAAGAATATTATTTTAAAACCAAAGTTAATTTTTTAATACATTGGTTTTCACTACTTAGGCCATTATAAAATAAGCATATTTTGTAAAAGTAGGATGTATCTCACGGGCCAAAAAAATATTCAAGGCGGGAAGCCGGTTGGCCACCCCTGTTGTATTTCATAAGAAGCATAAAGCTAAAGACGATTTTCAGATACATAATTAGTCACCACCAGAAGTCACGGCCATAACTCGCTATCAAGTGCACGGACTCGGAAATTCTTATCGTTCAAACAAAATAATAATTTTTCCATGAACTTAAGCCGAATATAAATAGTTTCAATATCAGTATTCACAATGCCTAAAAATATTTATTCTTTTCCTTCAACAGGAAGCGAAGGAATAAATCTAAATTTCTTTGAGGAGTGTCTCATGAGTGAAGGTCAAAACGACTGAACTTGATAGATAACAAGTTCTTTGGGAAACGTTATTAAAAAAATTATTAAGATAAGGCTTACAGTTCATTTAAATATAAAGAACTACAATTTTACTTTACAACAACTTTATTTTAATATTAAAGCACTACTAATCTTCTATAACGGCCTTGGCGCTTTTGGACGACGGCATTGGAGCTCTTTGGGTTTGGTTTGTCGCTCTACGGTCATCTTGTGCATACGAGGGCTAATTAGACCGGGATCTACTGTGAAAGTTTATTCCGAACCAGGATTCGAACCTGAAGACCGTGGTACCAAAAGCCAAAGCGCTAGCCAATTGGTTATCTGGCCGCAGGTCAGCGAGAGGAGAATATTACTTTCAGAGAGGACTTTTAGGGGTAATTGCTCCAGATTTTCGTGCGACTTGTTGGCCCAGTGGCTAGAGCACTGTAGCCTTTGGTACCACAAGCTTCAGGTTTAAATCGTGTCGGTGGCATGAATGTTTGTGAGTAGTTCGAAATTCATTTTAAAACTTATGTCCCGGTCTAATTAGCCGCCGAGTGCAAAATGTGGCCGTAGAGCGGCAAATCAAACCCAATTTTTGTGTCGTATGGGAGGTTTGGTTTCTACGGTCATCTTGTGCACACGATGACTAAACAGACCGGAAATTAAACCATACAGTTTAAAGTGGATTTCAAACCACTAATGAACATCCATACCATCTCCAAGATTCGACCGTGGTACCAACGGCCAGAGCACTAGCCAGTTCGCCATTAGGCCGCTGGAACTATTTTTGAGTGCGACATGTCGCCTACGTTACACGGAATCAATCCTGTCGAAACAATTAACCTTTTTTGAGCTAATCTATTACTATTGAAAGTAGTTCTTTTATTTTTTAAGAATTGATTTAAAACTTTTTATAGATTATAGTCATTAAAAAAAAACAGAGCGAATGGATGAGCAATTTTTACTGAATGCAAGAAACATATGATTGTATAGTGTCTAAATGTCAATTTCCAAACGATTATTTGTGTAGTATAATACATATATATATATGAAATTTTAAAATTTACTTTGCCTAATAAAAGTTCATATACTGTGCTATTTAAAATTAACAACAACATTAAGATAAGTACAGCGGCGGGCTCTAGCGACGAAAGAGAAAAGTCGGCCAATCTAAAATGACGATGATTATAAAATAATTATTTAACTAGCAGAAGCAATAATTGTTAAAACTTCGGGATTGCCCTTTTTTTATAGAAATAAATTGAGCTACAAAATAAAATTTAATCATACTAATTATTATACAAATCATAAAACTTAGGGCAGAACGGATGTAATAAGATCCAAATAAAATTAACTGAAAACAGCATGTAAGTAAAATTCCCCATCATCTAGGGAAATTAGCTAGAGCAAATAAGGTAGGAGATATTGGTTCAATTTTTTATTAACACATTCGGAGCCTAGTTTCCATTTCATTTTTTGTACACTTTAGGCTAATCAGACCGGGCCCTAAAGTTTAACGTGGATACTGAACTACTCACAAACATCCATGCTACCACCAGGATTTGAACCCGTGGTACGAAAAGGCCAGAGTGTTAGCCAATTGGCCAATAGACCTCGTCTGGGAAAGAGTCTTTTGTCTTCGCCCAACACTCCGGTCAAGATCCGAGAGTCAAAAGTTGACTTCTCACCTTCAGTGTGGCAGCTGGTCGACTTTTTTCCAAGTCATGTAAATATCTCCTAATTGGATAGCATAAAAAGACCCCCTGCTGCCGCAAACGCACTCTAGTTCCCCCTAAAAAGTCCTCCCAGAAGGCGCTTCCCGCCTTCCACAGCGAGATGAAGCCAGATTTGGTTTTGTGTACCGCTCTAATGTCATTTTGTACACACTTTGGGCCAATTAGACAGGGACTTACAGTTTAACGTGGATTTTATACCACTAATAAACACCCATGCCACAGCTAGGATTCGAACCTGAAGCCTGTGTGGTCGCAGCACTGGTCAATTAGCCATCCGGCTGTTGCAAGCAGATATGAGATATAATTATGTGGCTCTATTTGTCAGAGACAGTAGATTTTCTTCCTCTTGCCAACACTGTTTCAAAAAATGTTCAAGACCACAATAGAAGGTAATTTAAAATCAGATGATACGCCTTGAATTACTTTATGCACTGCATAATTTAACTAATCATTACATAAAAAACAAATCAAACCTAAATGAGAGTTTTAAACTAATATTAGTATTGCATGTTGATAACAATTTAATTACATTCAATCAATATTTATTAATTATTTCAAATCATCTTGTATTTGCATTTTTGATATATCATACGACAATTTTAATTTTTATACTCATAATATAAAAGGATCATTTATTTTAAAAAGAAAATTTTTTTTTTATGCCACAGTTACATATAAGCATTTTCATTACATATTTAAGACAGTGGACTGGAAGAAGCAATGCAATTAAGAAAATGATGAAAAACAAAGAAGATATTTTCCCAACGACCTGCAATCTTCATATTTACTAAGATGAAAATCTTATTTCAGTTAATTATAAATTTATCCTTCTGAAATACATTTATAATTCTTATTTTTAACTCCTTTCTAGACTTTTTTCATCTATAATGTGAGATACTACTCAATTGCAGATATAGCAAAACAAATAAATAAACAGAACAGGAAAAAAAAAAAAAAAAATAAACATTTTTTCTTCCAAGGATAAAAAAAAGAAAAGAAGATCTTTCCATCCAATGATAAAAGGAAAATATTGTATTAAAAAAAACATACCTGTAAAAATTCAAAGGCCGTGAATATTGCTAATATAATGGTATATAAAGTAAATATTTAACTTTCATAACTTGTAAAATACAGTTTAAAGAAGAAATGGAGTATTTATGTAGATATAAACAGAATAAAAAAAGAAAAAAAAAATCACCAAATAATAAGGGGATTATTTTAATAGTGAAAGACAGTTACATTTTCAAGAGGGTGGGGAACCATTAGTCAAAATAAATGTTTAGTTATCAACTAAAATTGTATATAAAATAAATTATTTACATGTGTGTAATATATAGAAAAATTCTTTCAACAATTCTAAATAAATCTTGCATCTATTAATAACACTGCAGATGATTTATTATGAAATTAAAAGCATTAAATTTTTTCCAAGTCAAGTAAATATCTCCTAATTGGATAGCATAAATAAGAAAAAGACATTCGATAAAGATTAGATTGTTTATATATTTTAAACTTAAAATTTTATTTTATTTCATGAATCCAAATAAGAAAATTAATAAAACATGCTGTTCGTAGTTTACAATGTAAACAGTATTCTTTTCAAATTTTCTTTTCTATACGGTTTAACTTTGTTCTGGGAAAGCTGCATAATCAAATGATGAAAATCACTAATTAAAACATATTAACTGATAACAATTCTAAATTTTGAAACAAAGTAATGATGAATACCAAACTATACAGTATAAATTTAACTGCACCTCTAAATTCTTAGTTTTTCAATACATATGCATGTATTTTCATGTTAGCATGTATCAAGATGAACTTGCCCTTTACTTTTGGACCATTTATTCACTAACAATATGCTAGAAGCTAAAGCAAAATATTACATTATGCTGATTGCTGAATGATTTCCCATTTTAAAAAAATTGCTCATTTATACTATAATTTAAAAGGCTTATGATATTTCTTTTATTTCGCTATTGGATAGGGACACCACTAAGAAAGCATTACAGTACAGTGATCTTTTTTTAATATGGCATCGATCGAGCCTTCACATGGATTCAAATGTTTATTGACCTTTACCACAAGATTGTGATGTAATGCTGCTTGGCTTCTGATCCAATATGTATATGCCTTAATCCTTTAAATTTTTATCTAGAGTGTTTTATTTTTGATATTCCCCTTAAAAACTAAATGGATACTCAATAAACCAACAACATGGAGATCGTCTTGAACATGCTGGATTAAAGAGAGGTTATTCTATATGTTGTGCATACTAGTATTTTATAAGTCCTGATAATACATGAAAGTACAACATTTTTTCTTCCTTAGGAGTATTCTGATCCCAAAATCAAGATTAAGCACCTTATTTTACGTTTTTACATTCTCTTATAGGTGAAAATCACCAGCAACCTTTAAAACTTCTAAAATTTTCATCAAAGAAAGACAAATGATGTCAAGTACTTCCTATTCCTGTACTTTCAGTTAACTAAAATTACTAAATAAAAAATCAGAAGAAATATACATTAAAATGAAGTAGAATGCTCTCATTGATATTTGCTATACTTACATTAAAAAAATATTCCTTTCACAAAAATTTCACTTACTGATTATACAACTTACTATACATTTCACAATAGATATCGAATATTTTTAATATCTGGATAAATATATGGATGGATGCATTTCACTCATACATATTAAATTGTTAATTAATTATATCCATTGTAAATGTATGCAATTTCATAAAGTGCATGGTATTAATCAAATCTCATACCCGATACAAAAATGTATATTTTATTAAATGAAGGTAAAAGAAATCACATGTTCAATGATATTTTATATCATTAGCACAACCCAAGTCCATTTTATTTTCTGAGTCAATTTTCGTATATGACAATTAAGCAATTTTTTTATTAGATTCATTAATACAAATAGATGAGGTATCAATGCATTGTAAGAATATTACCAATATAAGACTTTAATAATAAGTTATCAATAATTATATTCATTCAAGAGATACAAATATAGCTACAATGAATTAATATAGCAATTATAATATTTCTTTACTACTGATGTTTATATAGATATTATTTTTAAAATTAATTAAGAATGTAAAGCTTATTGACTACTTCATGGCATGCAAGATTTTATTAAAAATGAGATACGTTAGCATTTATGATTTTTTAAAAATAATTTAATTTGCAATATGAATATTTAAAATTGATTTAATTTATTTTACTAATTAAAACAGAAAGAGAATGTATTTAAAAAAATATAGAAATAATTAAATCTTACTTGTGTTTCAATTGAAGATTCAGGTCATGGATAAGAATTCCAGTGGGTCCAACACCAATTCTTAGTGTTTCTCCATTTCGGTTCTTCACAAAATATTGCTCCATACCAAAATCTTCGAGTTCCGACGCTTCTTTGAGAAACTGGTAAATCACAGCACTGGTTTTTATGCCTCTGAGTAATAGATGCTCTTTTAGAACTTTCTGGCACAAGTGAATCATAGTTGTTCTATCAGTCTCTATGCTAACCTGTAAAAGTGATTTTAAAAAAGTTATTCATCTCACAGTTTAACTACATATATAGAATGAGAAATAAACATTATTTATTAAATATAACTCAAAAATTATAATCTATACAAAATGCTTACTACATAAAAAGAAAATTCTAATATGTTTTTAATTTTTACAGCATTAAGTAGCAGTAGAAAAATTTAAAAAAAATATGCTTTCATATATATATATAGCTAAATACATAGCTTTATATAAATATAAAGCCATATATAAATATATAGCTTTTATACTTTACACAGGGTGTATGGGAAGTACTGCACACAGTGACTATCTAAAACCTGTGATACACCGTTTTTTTTAAAAGTGCGAAAGAAAAAATATGACATTACATTTGGTGCATGCAAAATAAGCTTTATTGCAATCATATAAAACTGCAGAATATATTGTAAAAAAAAAAGATTTAAGGAAATAAAAATAAAAATTGTACTTCTAAGCTTATAGAAACTGTTTAAAAAGAGATGGGTGATAGGTGAGAGTCTTATGCAATTGAGCAGCCATCATTGAGCTTCTATTATTTGAAACTTTTGGAAATCTTTGCACTGCTATAGATATATCTATTGTGAATATCATAGAATGTACTTTATCTATGATTGGCAATGCATTACAAACTGAGAAGAAGTAAATCTTCTGCTATCCACCATGCTATCAACCCAACCCCAATGTTATCGGAAGATTGGCTGACAATATCCTATTGTGTTGCTGCTACGACTATCAGATACAATTTCTTTACACTTTATTGTAAGAGGACATTAGAAGTAACTCGTAAATTGAATTCCAGTTACTACAGAATGAGATTTAGTTGCTTTTCTACATGCTGCCTTCATTTTTGTGGACACACAGCTGTAAAATTATGTACAGTTGTTAGACCACGCACCACTGTACAGTGAGAACTTCTGCATAAACAATGGTCCTTATGAAAACCTTCCTAGCAAAAATATAATTTTTTTAATCTTTCAAAGTGTTCATTTAAGTGGACAAGATGAAGAGTTGTTTTGAAATTAAAATGGTATCTTTTTCTGTTCATTTTAAAAGTTTCATTACACAAGCTTAAAAATTCTTTATGTTTATATAATTTTTTTCTCACTATAATAAAACAATTAAATATTTGTAAAAAAAATTTAACAATTTAGTTATTTTTGCCATCAATCTTTTGAAATGGCTTTGTCAATTAGAAATGAATACATGAAATGCCTATTTTTTTAATTATTATATTTCATTCGCAAGCTTACACATAATTTTTTTTACAGAAAAAGTTTATTTAGTAACAAATAACATTGACTTTTGTTTTACTAATTAATATATAGCAATTTACATAAAAAAATTAATTAAGATTGGTTTCATACTGTACATTTATTAGATTTTTACATATCACTCATTTATTTTCTTTTAATTCCATATTTTTATAGGTATATATGTATTAGTAAAATCACAAAGTTATAAATATCCCCAAGCCCACATTTAATTATCAGGTTTAAATAACCCTTCTAACAACCTAAATTTTCTCTGTATCTTTCAGTGATATTTTTTAATTAGATTTACCAAAGTAAAATATATACATTATTTCTCTGAAGCTGGAAAATTCCCGATCATATCAGTTAGTTTAGAGCATTTCACATTTAATTTGAAATACAAAATAACATAACATAAAAACTATAAAATTTTTTATTTTAATTTCCAAATTGATGGGAAAAATACTCACTTGCTGTCCCTCTTCATCTGAAGGAGTTTCATCACTTGCATTATTATGATTATTGCTGTTGGCATCTGTGCTTCCACCAGAACGCCATCTCACTCGCAATTGAGGTGGACGTTCAGAATCGTCGGAACAGTTCATTATACAGTTTGTAGGTAAATACTTGTGGTAATGAAGTAAAGCAGTGGCTGAACCTACTGTTTCTTCAAGATCACCTAGTTCAATCTGAGCAATAAGTGCAGTTATGTGACACATTTGATGAGTAGATGTTGCACGCAATCTGTTTTCGATGAATGCTCGTCGAACATCAAGATAGAAGTAATGCCTATAGATTAAAGATTAAGCAAATAATAAAGACAAATGAAAGATTGTTATATAAACAAAAAATTTTAATTTAAATTTGTAGAAAAAAACACCACTCATATATAGTATCTGTTTGTAAACAACTGTTTTTACTAAAATATAAAATAAAGTTAACTCAAAATAAAATAAGTAATAAAAGTGTTCTAACAATTTAAGCTTAATATTACCTACAACATTTTGTTTACATTATTTAATAAATTAAATTAGTTTCCTACATTTTAAAATTAATTACAATATCTAAAATTTTAGAAACATAATTACATATAAAATATTATCAGAATTAATTTTTTGATGAAAATAAGCAGCTATAATCAATTTAACAAATTAGAGAAATGCTTTTATATTTTAATAAAAAACATCAAATTTTTCTTATTAATAAAGTAAATAAAGCATAAAAATAAGTTTAATCTCCAAAAAAAATAACATTTAAGTTCTTCAACAGTGAAAGATACATTTCTAAATCTGAAATCAATTATTTCGATAACATTCTATTAAATTATTACCTTAAATAGATACACATTTTGTATATTGTAACATCATTTTCAATAAGTTAATATAACAGTATAATTATTTTCATAGAAAATGCAATCTTGAAATATTTTAAAATCCAAAAGGAAAGTTTACCGAGTAATATCTTGCAGAACAAGATGTGGAGGTACAAAAAATTTAACTCGCAGTTGGAGACGGTAGGGAGGAGGACCTGGCAGTTGTCGCCTTATTTGATTGCGCAAATTGAGCCATAGGTTTTCACTGTGGGGCCCAATGTATTGCAAACCCATATAATCACACTCAATAATTCCAAGAACTTCACATACCTAAATTATAATACAATATTAAGAAATACAATAAATTTAATATTATTATTTACAATATTTCAGAATTTAAAATAAATAGATAACATCAATCATATTAAAAATAATGCATACAGTTGAAAAGTAGATTTATTTATAAGAAATTCAATTTAAATATAGAATTAAATAAGACAAGAGAGTAAACAACTTTTTATTTTCTTTAGATTATATTTTTAGAAAGTTTCTAAACAACTATAACATTATTATCTAAATTTAACTTGTTTGTGAAATTAATATAGTTTTCAAAAATTCCTTCAACAAAAATTAAGCATAAAAAAAAAAAAAAAAAAAAAAAAAAAGTTTAAACCATAAAAGAATAATAAACAGAGTAAAGTCATATGCAAATATAATTTCTTTTGTTAAAGAACATAAATGTAAACAAATCACATATGTGTAATTAGAATGATTATCATACTTAATTTAATATTCTTTTATATGACAATATTTTTTTAGGTTACATTAGAAAGAACTTCATAAAAAATCTCAAAATCTATTATCTAGGGCACTAAGAAAATATATTCATTTTAATAAATACTATACATGAATGTTATTTTAATTTCCATTATAAATAAAGTTTTCCACAGTTATTCTGAGACAATGAAAAAGGTTTAAAGTTACTAAAATTTAGTATTTATTAATCGAAATATTCAAAGAAAAAATCATTTAATAAGTTATCAATAATTAGTATTTTACGTTTATATGTAAATTGATACTATGAATAATTTGTTATAATGATGAAAGTAAATATGTTAAAAGCATAACTTATTTTATTCGTTTGTCTTTCTTAAAATTTTGAAAATTAAGTCGAAAAAAAAGGGGAAAATTTTTTTATTACTTTGAATTCATATTTTGAAACTAAAAAAATAGTACAAATCGTAAATACTTTATTTTAAAAACTTTAGAAGCTAATTCTAACGAAAAAAAAAAAAAAATTACGACCATGTCAAAATTTAAAAGAATTCATTGTTGCAAAAAAAAGTTTGCTTTGTTCTCGCGGATAACGCAGATCATAAACATCTGAGTAAACAAACAGTAAAATTGAACTTACTTTATCGAGACATTGCTTTCCTTTGGCTTTGGAGTCGACCTCAACTTCTATTATCACAGAATCAGCTTGTCGGACAAGGCACAACATTTTTATAATAATCAAATCATAAGAAGTACACCATTTTTACGGACAAAGAGAACCCGCACACCTGGACCACATTTAACAGCTGACAACTATCACTGCTTTTCTGCTTCAATTTCAACAAAACAAATAACAATGAAGAGTTCCATGTAGACATCAAACTTCCGGACTTACTGTCGTTAATGATCGTACCACTAGAGGGCGAAATCAAAATAAAATATTTATTAATCAAAATCAAATATTATTTAAACAATTTTAATCAACACTATTTTTCAAATATATGTAAAAAAAATAATGAAAATTTTGAATACTCAAAATGTATCAATTATTACATTTTTTTACTAGTTCAAATGTGAAAACCGAAACTATGCATCTGTAACCTTCATTCGTTATTTTCAATAAAAATATGAAAAGTGTGAAAAGTAGAGATAATGTTATGCAAACAAAGTTATTATTTTAATTCCAATTTAATTGGAATATCAATAAATTTCGGATGTAATATCAGTAAATTGGAACGTCAATATTTTTTATTTTTTTTATTTATAAATCAAATGCAGTCTTCCGCAATAAGCTCAAAACATAAACCAAATCTTTTTTATGACAACGTTTCGGTTTAATTATAATTAGTTTATTTTTAGTGTTGTTTTCAAATACCAAACTATTTTTTCGAAAGTTTGTCGCCACTGAAGTGAAAGATATGTTACAGATTCAATGGTATTAAAATCATAAAAAAATCGTGTATCAAAAATATATTTTATTTTAATGCTTTTAAATGTCAAATTATAAGTAAATAAATTAATGACGTTATTATTGCAATTTTGAGTAAAACAAATCAGCGGATTATATACTAAAAATCGTTGTAAAATGAAATGCAAGATGCCAATGAGGATAGTTATATCTTTGCTAACCCTTTTCTAAAGCTAGCACATCATTTCTATTCAGGTGTTGTTTTAAAAGCGATCTGTAGTATATGTGCTAATATTATTATTTTTTTGTGGCGTTTAATTTTTTTTGTCTGTAAGATCGGGAAAATTATTTCCTGCACGGCACATTTCAAACCACAGGCGATCGATCGCATTAGCTGAAAATTTTAACATTATGACTGCTCAGAATTAAAAGCAAATATAAGATTTGAGGAAAAAAAAAAAAAAACGTCTTGAAATACCAGAAATTACAACACCTTTTTATTTTTCCGTTAAATGGGCGCAAATTTCGCCAAGATCAGATTTTTTCGTTTTGGCGACGATGCAATAATTTAAACAATTTCGAAAATAAAACAATCAATTTTCATGAAAAAAATAACTCATTTAATTATTATTATTATTTTGATAAACTTAGGAAATACGAGCTAAAGAAATAAAAAAGGGCTGTGTATACCGATATTTGGTGATTTATCGTTTGCAGCCGATTAACGAAAAAGTACTTAAGTTTCTTTTTTTTTCTTCGAAATTAGTGGTTTCGTATACGTGCATATCCCCATAATTTTTCTTCAGAAAAATTTCTAAAAATTCCCTGCTTATGCACATATAATTTGACATTAAAAAAATTCCCTATATTCTTTCATTTTTAAAAAAAAAATTGTTTTTCCGCTACATAAATTATTGAGTGATATTTGTAAAAGAATAAAGAACTATAGCGGTAAAGGCTTACTATATTTAGATGATGAACACTTTATTTCTTCTTCTTCATTGGCACAACAATCCCACGGTTTGTCGCAGAAGAAGAAATAAAAGGTAGTAGGTAATAGTAGGTAGGTAGTAGGTAAAAATAATTATAGCGTAATAAAAGGTAGAGCAACAGCCGTCTGCCTACTGGTAGATTTTCTTTTTACGGTGTAGGGTTGTCAGCCCTACTCTCTACAGTCGTATTAGACCGAAACCTACGGTTTAAAGTGGATTCTTAACAACTATAAATATCCATGGCATCGCCGGGACTCGAACCCGAAATCTGTGGAACAGAGCGCTAGTCATTCGAAAACTACGACCTATAAATACTTTATTACACAGTACTAACAAAAGACATATTGTGCTTTTTTATTAGAAAATAAATTAGTAATAAGCTTTTCCAGTATGAAAGATGGAGATATGATGAAGTCTACATTGCATATGAACGATTAATTTCAAATCCTATGCCAAAAATTAGTACATTTACTTAGTACCTTTACTTATTACGTATTTTTTACTTACTACATTTGAAAACATCAATTCTGAGGGGGGGAAAAATCAAAGCAAAAACTGTATTGGATCATTTTAATAATATTTCAAAGAAATGTTTATATTCATTACTTATTAATTTTAATACTTTAATTTAAATATTTATCTTCCTTATTTATTAATTTTCATACTTTAATTTAAATATTTCAATACTTGATTATATACTTTTCATTAGCTTCTGTTAACAATTTATTATAAGATATGTTTAAAATAACTTCTTAAGGTTTCTTTTAAAAATGCCATAAGAAATGACAACCACATATTTGTAACTTACACTGATGAAGATTTCTACTTTCCGACTCTTGAAGATTTTTTAAAAAAATTACTGAAGTCGATATTTCAATTAAAAGATTAACGAAGTAACATACTTAAAAAATGACTGTGGAACTATCTATCTAATCAGAACATAATGTTTGAAATATAATAATTTGTATAAAAATAGAGCAAGAGATTGTATATATTTCCCAAAACTCAAAAAGTTGAACGGTTCGCAATCCAATTTTTTTCTTTTAATTTATTACTTTTCAGCTGGAAAGTAGCCAAAATTACGAAAAATTCTAATTATTTTTAAAATAAAGACTATTATAGTGTATTATAACAATGCAATACATAATTATAAGAAGGTATTATATTGCTGTAATATACTGTCCTCCAAAAGTTAAGGAACAACCAGTTTTTTGCACCTAATTTGCAAATGAATGAACGTAGAAACACCAAATTTGGATGATATGTGCACAAAACAGTTATGTATTGACTGCAGCATAGAAGTTTTCATAAGAAAAACGCAAAAATGATTTACAACAAAAAAAAAAAAAAAAAAAAAAAAAAAAAAAAAAAAAAAAAAAAAAACTATCTCGCTGAAAAAGTCCATTATTGGAAAAAATAATAATCAGTTTTATGTGGCAAAACGTCATAGAAACATAACAAAAATGAGTCCCACTGACTATTGAATCTGCTAACAGAAGTTAAACACGTAATTACGAAAGCCTGATATTTGCATATTTTTCTCTCACTCATATATACCTGTTCTTTTCTATAAAAAAAGTGTGGCAGCTATCGTTTTTTCATAAAGTTCGTTTTTATCATTTATATAAACTAAAGATTTAATTTTTACTGTCATTTTTTTTATGGTGAGCTTCGAAAAGCATGTTGTTCCTTAACTTTTGGAGGGCAGATCGATGTATTTTTTTTTTGTGTATATATTTCTAAATTCAAATGTTTTAAATAGAATATGTAATAATAAAATATGATTTAAATTTTTATAAAAGTTGTGATCTTTGATGATTAAGAATTCATTTATAAATATTTTACTTCCAGCAATGGTGAAGTTACACGAGGAGAAATTTTCTTTTTTAATTAGAAATATTAAAATCTGAAGCTAAATCTTTTTCAATTTCTTATTTAGTTTTCTTTCTGAAATTACAACCAATATTTTTTTTCCTTAATCGAAATTTAATATATTATATTTAAGCATGCTAGACGATGCCGGGTTATATTAACTACTTTTATTATAACATTAATAACGGACGCTTAAAGAATTTTTCATTTCACATAATGTTGTTGTTGAGAGAAAGGGAGCAACTTCTGTTGTGATGGAGCACCCGTAGGTTGAAGTTTAGCTTGGCCCCGAGTTGCTGAAGAAGGAGGGCAGTGCCTAGGGGGAACTATCTCGCATTTGCATATCATGAGGGAGAGAAGAAACCCCCCCCCCCCCCAAGTATGACTAACGAGGGAAGTTGTTAAATATCACAAACACCACCAAGTCTCCTCGATTTTTGAAACTATGTCAATAACAATGCCACCAGCGTATTGAATCTCAGCAGTAATGCTCATCAGAGGCGCACGTTACCACTGAGCCACGAATCGGGCCTGGTGCATATAAGTGAACCTTTTGATTTGACGTTGCAATATTAATCAATAAGCATCATTATATTCATTACCGTGAATTCCTTCATTTATAGACAAGTCCATAACAAATTTATATATCTGTGTTATTTGCATGTATTTAATCTTGATTCAAATCCAATTCATATCCCACTTAATCAACAGCAATGGCCATGAATCTGTGTGTTCTAGTGGATTGTGGGAAGGGGAGGACAGCTTCTGTTGTGACGGAGCACCCATAGGTAGGAGTCCGACTTGGCTCCTTGTCGCTGAAGTAGGGGGCCAGTGCCCCGCATTTGCGTATCGTATGGGAAAAACTCCCACCAGCTAGTCTACCTAACAAGTCAAGATACTGAACATCACAAACGCCATCGAATCTCCTCGTTTTTTGAAACAGTATCTTTAACAAAGCCGCCAGGAAATTGAACCTCCGACCTAATGCTCACCAACGGCCTACATTGCCACTGAGCCAGGCATTTTACATAATATAAGATTTAATATATTTTTTTCTCCTATGAATCAGTTTTATAAAGAGTTTCCTTTTTCTGTTGTTAAAAAAAATGCCGCTTTGGAAGTTTTAAATTTTAAAATAATATAAAATGGCAGATCAATAAAATTTAAATATTGATGACAAATGGATTTTCTTTATCTTATAAGTAAAGTTTCAAATTAGAATTTCATGACTCTGTTTACATTATTCAATACCTGACGTGGATCAAACCAAGGACACGATTCTTTTCATGCTGGACAATGAAAAGCGAAGAGCAATTTCTGTTGGTGCAAATACCTGGAAAATCAGACTGATTTTATACTAAATCTTAATGGGTAGAGAATCAAAAACGGGAAGCGTACTTTCTTCCTAGAGAATTTTCAGAAGATTTACACGTTAAAAAATTCCAGTTACACGTTAAAATATCTGTCTCACAATAGCTACTGAATTCGGTTCAATTGCATGATAAAATTGGGCCATGAATCGAAGCATAATTAATTTTTTTTTCTGAACAGTAGCGACGATTTATTCAATGAGAAAACGAGCCATCTTCAGTTAAAGTTATTCGTACTCTACTGAAGACCACTGGCCTATCCTAATCAGCAGTCTTAGCTTAAATACAGGGTGGTTGTAGCAGAGCAGTACGATCATAAATCTTTTGCTTTTGTTGCATTAGAGCGAATAGAAAGATTTCTTATGAAAAGATTAAATTTATATGTATAATATAAGTTAAATTACTCGTGAAATTTTTTGATAATAATTGTGATATTACTAAATTGGGGAAAAAAATACAGAATTGGAGATAATTATTTGATTGCAATACCCTTTCCCTCTAACATACCCACTGTAACCTTGCTTCTTTCTGCGCACTGGCGGGACGTCCCTCTGTGGCTTTCTGTCGGCCTCAAGACTCTCACCCGAGAGGAAATACAGCATAACCTACACTTCACTGAGAAACGTTTAGTTTATAGTAAGATTAAGTAGTAATATTATTATAGTTCTCTATTGAAACATGTCATATTTTTCACTAAAGTTAGATCACCTATTTTCTTTCTGAATGACTATATCAAATTTGAAGAATTGTTCAGTGAGTGTTTCTTCATTCCATCAAAATGTATTAGGAAATTGTTATTTAAAGAACTTATTGAATTGTTGAATAAAACTAACTAGAGTTATAAATAAAACTAACTAGAGTTGTAAATAAAACTAGAAGAGTAAAGAGTAAATAAAACTAGACCACTAAGGTATTTGAAATATTTGTATTTTAGAAAAGAGAAAACAAATTTACAGCCTAATAATATTTTAACACATTTATACAAAAACGATATAATGATTTATACGAAAACACATAACTTTTTATAACAATAAAAACATTTACTACACAATGCTGCGACAAAACATCAATGTATGAGTTTATAATCTTTGTTGAAAATACAAATAAAGAAATTTTATAAATATAACTTTAGATTGGGTATACATAATTTAAAGATTTAAAGGAGAACATTTTAAAGCACATTCTATGGGATCTCCTTTAGCTAATTTTTTTTTTATTGTAAAATTGCTTGACATGTTTGGATTTTTTGCTGTAATATCATTGCATTCCAAATGCAACTGAGGATTTTCTAATATTTTCTTGCCTGCATATTTTGTAACTTTGCTGGCTGTAATAGTATAGGAATTTTTCTGTAATTCTTGATTTATTTTTACCTGTGAGAGAAAAATTGTGAGAAATGTAAAAAATTTCAGTTGGTTAATATTTTAATAACTATAAGATATCAAACAATATAAAAAGTGAAAGTATCAAAAATGCATCATATTAAAAAAAATACAATATAAATTGTTTCAAGCAATAATTACAAATTGCTTTTTACACTTTCAATTGCTTATAACAACTAATAATTACAAATAGGTAATTAAATGCATGCTTTAGACTAAAACTGATTTAAAAGATTTACACTCGAAAAAAAGTGATATTTTACAGTGAAAAAAAGTTTTTTTCCCCTTAAATCACAGCAAAAACATATTAAAAAACAAATTATCAATTATAAAATTAAAAAAAAAATTAAGTTGAGAAACATATAATATGAATGCGATTTTAATGTAGTTCCAAAACTTTATAATTACTTCACAATCAAAATTCAAAAATTCTAACACTTCAATATATTATTTTACTATTTGCAAACTTCTCTGTAAATACAGAAACTAGTATTAAAAAAATTAGCTCTTACTTTAACTTACTTACTAATTAAAATTTCATTGAGTTAAATTTTCCCGAGGCAATGAAATGCATTGTTGACAGTACAGTTGGATAATGAAATTTTATCTCAACATTTACCCTGTATTATAAAATTGATACATTTTTAGACAATAAAATGACAATGGTACTTTGATATAAGTCCAATTTGATATGCATTTTGTATAAATGTGAAAAATTTTGTTTGGAATACAATCAGTGTACTTATACCGTACTGTATACCCAGGGACCGATTTAGATAAAAAGAGGCCCTAGGCTATTCCACTTATGAGACCCTTCCACCTCCCATTTTAAGTTTGTAAATTATATGAGAGATAATAAAATACATCATTACTGTGATATATGTATATCAATATGTTAAATGAAACATGTTGTGATTGGTACTAATCTTTATAAAAAATGTGGCACAAAAAAAAAAAGCCGAGAACATTTATTCTCAGCACCACATATAGTACTTGTGACAATAACTAATCAAACATAAAACACAACATTTACAAAATTCAGTAATAACAATCTTTGCCCACGAATATAAAATATGCAATAGAAATTATCATATTTTCTATCAAATAACTGAACGTATGAGCTATACTTTGGTGCAATTTAGTACAGACAAACGAACAGACCCAATGAGCCGAACGCGTTGATTTTAACCAATACATTTTTGTATTTGTTTATTAGTCATATGTGTAGAATTTCTCCTTATTTTCGATTCAATGTTTACTGTTTTTAGAATAGTGTAATTCTAATTTTGCTAATAAGTTGAATGTAGGCACCTCTTGACCTTGAGGCCCTAGGCTGAAGCCTAGTTAGCCTATAGGAAAATTCGGCCCTGACTCTAGCCAGTGAGATTTTATTTCAAACAAGCCTTACACAATTGCAAACATGCCTGTTGATGTGAAAGTGTAGTTGGCTGAATGGACATTATTACTTGATATCAGTTCTTTGGGTTGCTTATCAATAATCTTTACAGTTCCTGGTATTCCATTTGCATGCTAGATTAATGATTGCGATGAATCAGGATCTGTGAGAGAGCTTTGAACAATCACTGTCATCTCTCTAGATTAACCACTAAACCACTGCCTTCTTGCCTCTGTGTTCTGATATGGTTAAAAATTTTCTGCCAACATCACCAGATAGTAGCATTGCTCTTATTCTAATGGCAAGCTATAACTGCTTGGGTTTGAGATTTGGTTGCCCTGCTTCCTTTAGCCCCTAATTGCACATTCTCTCTCAAATAGTGATATATGTTTCTACCGTCAATAAGTCAAAGTGAATAGCCAGAATCAAATTTAGACAGAAATATAAATTTGAAACAAAAACCTTCTTGCTTTTTTTTTTTTGGAATAGAATAAACATACACACATATTAAAGAAAAGTATTGGCAGATTCAAAGGTATTGGTATATGAAAAAGTAATTTTTTAATAAATATTTTTTTCCCATAAAATAAAGTTATAAAAATAGTTTCAAGTTATTATAAGTTTTGTTTGAACAATATAAATTACTCTATAACCACTGTTATTACAAAGAATTAAAAAAATATATAATTCATAAAAATTTAGATAATTAAAATTTTTTTTTTTTTGCATTTTTAAAACATTTTTAAGGATACATTTAAATGGCATTGATCATAAATAAACATAACAGTTATTTTCTAAGTCCACAAGTTATGGATAGTAATAATATAATCATGTCTATTTTTAAAATAAATAAATAAAATAATCTTGAATAAAAAAAAAATTAAATGTATGTTTTAAAATTTGAATTTTTTAATTATAAATAATTACCTTTTGAAGTTGAGAAAAGAGGGAATCATTTTCTAATTTTAACTTTTCAAGTTCTCGTTGTAAATTTCTAATAATGGATGATGAATTCTGCAAAATAAATATAATGAAGTTATTACATAACAACCATTAATATTATGGTAATCTTTAATGTCATGTAATTTAGATAAGAAAATTAGCTTACAAATTTGTTATCTTTATAATCTAACTTTCCTTGATGTCTCCCTTGAATTTGTTGAAAGTCATTTAATGAAGTTGATAGTAGATCAATTTTCATCTGCAAAGTCTTAATAGTTTCTTTGTAATGACATTCTTTCCTTACGGAACCTTCCATTTTACCCTATTCATGGGTGGAAAACACAGATTAAAAATTAACATATTCAAATATTTTTCAAATACTAAGCACCCTGATTTCTCTTTATAAAAACTAAAAACATTTGTTAAAAAAAAGTATGCAATAAAGAATTTAGAAAATAAATACTTTAAAATGCTTGCATGGCTTAATTATTTAAATGATAAAAGCATTATTAATAACCATTTATAATTTAAATAACCATTTCTATTATGCATATATTTTTCATTCCAAAAATTATAATTACATTTGAAATAAATCAAGTTACAACCTTATTTCGAAATGCACATTAGTATCAAATATAGCATGCAATTAAAGTAAAACCATTACAAATCAGAAGCCATTAAAAGTTATAAAATAAATCAATATGATTACCATGGATGGTGATGATTAAGGTGCAATGTGAGCAAAGCAATAATCTAAAGAAGAAAAAAAATTATAAAAATTATTCTAATGATTGCAAGAATGATGAAAATATAGGAATTTCATCAAAAAATAATATTTTAAATAAAGCATTCAATTCCTCTGAAATTTGAATCATTAATTTTTTACGATAATCTAAGGCACATAGAAAAAAAAGCATCATCAAGAATTGGAATAAAAATTGAGAATATCAAATAGTCTTATGTTAAAAATTGTAATACAAAAATTTACAGATTGTGATATTAAAGAACAATTATTGTAATTTTCTGCCTATAATAGCAGCACCATATAACCTGTAGGAGTAATTTTTGATCCAAAAGAATAAAAGATCTTATATAAGCTGAATGTGTTTCAAAGAACATTTCTGATGAAATAACTTTATAAATAAATAATGTTATGTTACCAAGATAATGGAAACCAGAAAGAAGATATGCATTTAAGAACTATGATGGAAACGAGAGACAACAATTTGTAATCTTCATACAGTGTCTCACAAACGTTTCAGATAGATGTGCCATTTATAAGAATTGCTACATAAAAAAGCAATTAAAAATTTATGGCTCTGATACAAATAAGAAACAACATGTTTTTCATTTTCTTTTAATTATTTAACATAAATTTGTTTTAGAAGGAATAGTTCTTTGGAATAGATTAATGTTCTTTCCATTTCATAATAATTTGAAATTTTTAATTATTTTTACTTTTGTTTTTACCCCGATTTTTTACTAATTCACCTTTGTCATGCTAATGACAAGTGTTAAAGAAATAAAATGATAAAAATTAAAATAAATAAGAACATTGAATTTTTAGGAGAATGAAAATTCAGATTTCTAACAATATCTATTGCTTAATAACATCTATTTTAAAAGATTAAAAAAATATGCACAAACTGACTTTTACTGTTTATATAAAAGCAAGTATTAAGTGAAGGGTGATTAATAAGAACTTAACTGACCTTGAGAGATTTAATTAATAAAATATCATTTTTGATGATGTCATTATAGTAATTTTTCATTTTTTGGAAAAGCTCTTCATGAGTTTGGATCAAATGCTCAATATGTGCATCTTTTCTGTCTTCAATTTCTTGAATTGCTTTCTTTCTCTGTAAATCTAGTTCATGTCGAATAGTTCCAATTTCAGAAACTTCTTTGCTTTTCAGAATATCAATCTCAGTTTGGTATCGCTGATGAAGGGAGCATAGTTCTTCACCATGTTGCTAAATAACAAGATTTCAAAAAATAAAATTTTAATATTTACTTGTAGAATCAAATCCATTTAAAGTCATATACTTGTTGTTCGACCATTTTTTAATCTTTTATATGCTTTAACCTTATGTGTTTATTGTTCAAAATCAATATTAATTTCTTTATTCTTACTGGTTTTGAGATAGTAGTCATTTTATGTGTCATTTCAAATTCATTTCAGCATAAGTGTTAGCTGAAACTTCATGTATATTTATTATTTTAAATTCAGGAAACATTCATAAATTTAATGCAAATCATTTTAAATGATTCATATACAGATTAGATAAATTTTTTATAAAATATAATTTAAATTATTTTTTTTATAATTTACTAGACTAGTGAAAAATATTGAATTAAAACTTTGTATTTAATTGAAAGCAACATGCTGTATATAAATAAAAAGTATTCAAAATTTGACACTGCAGATAAATGTTAAAAAGTGAAATAATTACCAGTCTTTGGTTGATAATAGCATTTTCATGATCAATTTTTAACTGAAAAATTTCATCCTTTAATTTATTGATTTCGCTTTCTAATTCATTCACTTGTACTTGATGTTTTTCTTCTAGTATTAATTTCTCATCCATTTTCTCTTTCATTTTTTCATCAATATGTTGCTGACACTCAAACATAATGTGTTTCATCTTTTGTTTATATAACTACAAATAAATATTACAGATGAAAACAGCAATCTATAATTAATTAAATTAGTATAACTTTCAAAGCTATTTTAATAAGAATAATTAAAACAACATTAATTTGAATGATTACAAAAGGTAAATATTTAAATTTAAATATATGCCATTGAAAAGAGAACAAATGTTTCATCATATATACAAAACATTGCATATAAATAAAAAAAAAAAACTATTTCCAAATAATTTATGATTAAGTTTCATAAAACATTTTATTAATAGGAATTTTAACCAAAGTTAAAACTAGCATATGATTACATATATAATTTAATTCTTGTATACAATCAAGTTTAAGGTTTCAAATGGAAAATTATAAGCATATATATAACAAACATATAATAATTAAGCATTAATACAACTTAGATTTTTATGTTTTTCCAAATTATTAATAACAAATTGTTGTTCTAAGGCAGCTGGCAATACAGAGACAGTTAATCTTTATGCCAGAAGCAAGGACTGCATACCGCTGTTACTCATTTAGCACTACCCAAGGGGCACATGCAGATTGAAGATTTGCTACAGATGCGAGTAACACTACCCCCTATAATGCTCTACAATCCTATTACATTGAGAGCTATGGTTTAAAGTATATTCCAAATCACTACAAACACCCATGGCACCGCCATTACTCGAACTCGAAACCTGTGACACCGAGCGCAAATCACTAGGCCATCAGGCTCCTTGATTACAAATTGTAAAAAAATTAATCATCATATATATACAGACAATCTATTAGGTTAATAAATAAAAGTAAATAAGTTCATATTAAAAATGTGAATAAATAATCTATGATACCTTTATTTCTGCCAAATGAGTAAGTGCAACTTCATCAATTTCGGTGTTTTTAAGCTGAAGTATAGCATCTTTTTCTTCTAACTGATGCTTAGTTACTTCCCAGAATAATTGTATCTTATCTCTTTCTAATTGATAGTAATTTCTTTCTTCTCGTTCATGCTCAACTTCTTGTTGCAATTGAAATATGTAGCCATCTAACTAAAAATACAGAATTATTTTTAGTATTTTAAAAAATCTAAATATTATGTATGTATCCTTAAAAAAAAAGACTAATGCACAATGCTGTAAGATATCTTTACATGCTGCAAGATATTTTACAGAAATACGCTTATAAAAAACGTATGAAATGAGATTATGCATGCATTTAAATGTATATAATTAAATTATTAATAATATCCTGGAAATCAAAAGGCCGACCTCTTGGCTAAAAATGGTTGTAATTTATCACAGCCACAATTTCCTTTATTCTTTCATCAATTTAGTTCTCAGGTAAAGAAGAAAATAGACCCCTAAAACAAACTCCTTTCAACAGATAAAAAGTGGAATATATTTGTTTCATCACCCATCCCAATGGACTTGCCTTAAGCAGTTTTTACAGCAAATTTCCAACTTTCGACATGATTTTCTTAATAAACACTTGCACAGCATTGGTGTAGCTACTAATGATACTCTGTGCTCGTCAGGTGAAGTATGGATTTTTTACATCTGACAACATGCACTGCACTTGATTTTATGACTTAACTCTGACAACTTTACCAAGGCTAAATTTTATTGGTATATTATATTGGTAAATTATATTGCTACAGTTTGATGCAGGATAAAAAAATGATTTAAAATCTGTGAATTTTCTATTTCTGACTATCAATCCTATTTAGTACAATTTCTTTAATATAATTATTATATACTTTATTATATATGTATGAACAATTATTAAAAAAAGTTACATACCTGTTCCTTAGACATGTCTGCAACTGGCAGGCCATTGAGTAATGCATAATTTTTAAATTGTTTCTTGCCCATTTTTTTTGTGGGCTGTTTTTTCTGTAATATTTAATGAAATTAATGTCAATAGGATAATAAATATATTTTATAACCAATTTAAAATATATAAACTAATTTTATAAACATTTACACAATAAAAAAAGTTTTATTTAAACTGAATACAAAACGAAAAAGATCTTAAACATTTTAATCTATTTTATTACAAAATATTTTATTCATTTAATATAAAAAAAAAATTTCCATATTCGAATCTTTTCTAATTACCATACTAATTGAAAAATGAAAATTTAAAATAATTTTTGTAGAAATCCTTTTTTCAAGATAGCCTTAAATAAAAACCATTCTTAATATTTAATTAAATAATTAAAAACTTAATATTAAATAGTGCCTAAGTGAAGTTTTTTTTAAAAAATAAAAAATTATTTTAAGTAAAGAAATATTTATAATTCATTAAAAAATTGACAATATATAAGATAATTTATTTCAGATTAAAAATGGAGTTTCAATATATCAATGAAAGTATTTTTGAAATTAAAATGCAGAGGTGCAATTTTAACAATATATTAGAAATTATATATTCAAAACTTTTGTAAATAATTTAAAAATTCTTTAGGCCTTTATAATTACGTCATCTTAAAACATTATAAACATAATTAATAAATTTCAAATTAACTACTAAATTATATGCGTTATGTAATAACTTTTTTAGAAAAGTAGTAGTAATTATTAAAAAAAAATATCTTGTCCTATTCTGCTAAATTTTAAAAATCATTCAGTTTACAAAATAAATAAAAACATAAATAATTCCTTATTTTTAAAAAAAATAAAGGCGAGACTTGTTTTAAAATTAAGTAAAGTATAAAAGTTTTAAAATTAAGTTAATCATACTTTAGTATCCATGCTGAATTATATGTCAGTAAGCAACACAACATCTGTTTGTTTTTCCCGCAAATGGTAATCACAATGTATGTTAGCCACGCCCAACAATACAAACACAACGAAAAGAAAAATAAAATAAAAAGTTTGTTTCCAAGCAGAAGAAAATAAATTAAAAACTAATATTATCTCACAATAAAAATAGAATTATATGATTATGCTAAACATTTCTTTAGTTTTAAATCTTTTCCTGTTGTAAATATTAATAATAAAACAATTTATTATAAGAAACTTTACATTTTGTTTCAATATATTTTATAAAGTTTATAGTAATTCTGTCATTGAATGATAAATGAACCTCTTCACGGATATAATTTTTTAATATATTTTAATTGAAAACTTAAAAGTTTCTTTGTGAATAAAATTAGAAAACGAAACTAAAAAAAAAAAAAAAAAGTTCATTTAGAAGAATTTCGTACGCAAAAGTTGGCGTCATGCCAACAGCCCAAATCGGGCAAGAAATCGTGAAAGTTCATCAGTGGGCTTAATATGCATATTTATAGGAAATAAATTAAAATAGTAAATATTAAAATTTATTTTTAAATTCATAAAAAAAGGGAATTGTAATAAATATCACCATTAATTCCTTTAATGAAAGGTGTCATTTTACAAATTTTTTTTTCCTGATCTTTAGGATTACTCATCTCCTAGTTTTTAAACTATAGTGATGAAAAAATATTATCTATATGTTTCTTGCACGATAGTTGAAATGTCATATCACAAAAATAATCTTGAATCGTTGATTTAAAAATGGTATGTATTTTTTAAATTTTTATTAAAGTATTATTTGTGTGCGCATTGCCTAATCTTAAAAGGATTACAAATTAATCGAGTTTTTTTTTTATACGCAGAAAAATCTATTCTTCTTCACTAAATCATTGTAATTTTTATAATATTATTTTAAGGAAATGAAATTTAATTCCATGTATGTCCAGATTGGGCTCGTCCTATGATACAATTAAAAATGTTGTAAAATTCATCATGAACTAAATTCAAATCCAACAATGAATTAATTCGTTTGAAAACCGTTATTTCGATCTTAAATTAATTTCTTAATAATTTATTAAAAGAAATCGTATATATTCACTTGTGCAATATAATTAATAAGTTGAATTTGGTTAACAGAAATAAATAAATTAGAAGAGCTTTATTTCTATTTTAATAAGTATACATTTTAACCTGTTTTCAAATAAGTATGCTTCTTTTCTAACATATTGCGTAAAATATGTGTTTAAGCATTTAATGTACTTAAAATAAAATTTACATTTGAGTGTAACATTTTTTAATATATGAGGAATAAAAAAATGTTGAAAATGTATGTTCTGACTGGAAAAAATCATTGATTATTTATATATTTTCAGTATTAAAAATATATTATTTAAAAAATTTACAATATTAAAAATTATTAAGCTAAAAATCAGGCATTTTTAGTTGGAATTTATATTGATGATAATATTTGTGGATTTTGTACATTACTTGTAATGCTTTTATTTCAATTTTTGAAATTTATGTATTGTATATATTTCTTTTACATAGTTATTCTTAAATATTAGAATAAAAATGCTTCTATAAACAGATTATTGAAAAGTTGTTGGACTGGTCAGTTGTCTAATAAAAGGAAATTTAAGCATATCAAAGTTTACTTAGTAACTTAGAATTAATGCAAATTAAAATGTTACAAAAAGAAAAGCTCTATATAAAATGTAAAAAAAAAAAATCATTCAAAAATAAACTAGCAAAAATTTCATTTGATTTGGAAAAAAATTTCTTTGACATATTATTAACTGCTTATGTTTCTGACAGTTTCTTGAAATAAAATCACTGTTTATTCTCAATAAAATTTATTGTATGCAATTTTTATATATTTAATAACAATTTAATATTTAATTTTATTTAATTTTAAATTTCAATTTTTAAAATTGAATTTATTTTAGTACATGTTAGATATCATACTTTGAAATCAAAAAGTCATTACATTAAATCCTGCCTGTTTAACATTATTATGTCTAAGCTCTTCAATTAGTGATTTTGTTCATATGTTGAAATCGTGTATTAAATGTTTTCTGTATGCAGAAAATCCCTAAAAAATGTATTAAATATGATGAAATATAGCTTCAAAAAATATTTTCAGGATTAGATAATAGGTATAATACAAATAATATGGAAATAAAATTTGTTATTCACCTCTATCATGGTAGCATTATTAAAAAAATGGTAAATACTTTCTCTTATATAGATCCAAAAAAATAATAAATAGACAAGGAAACAAGAATATATTTTTTTAGTCCCAGATCATCTTCCTATTTTTAAACAGTCATAAAATTACCTTAACTAGACCTTGTCAACTACTCATAATTTGAGTTGAGAAACTTTTATTTTTTAATTATTTTTGGATTGCAGAGAACATTGATAAACATTTCTAAACAAAATTATTAGTGTATTCATTAGATGAATTTCAAAATCAAGCACTCCATTTATTATTAACTCAATAAAGATGCAGACTATCAATTCTGTTTTTATGTTAACTTCTTTTAAACAATTTTGTTATAAGACAAATTAGAAAAAAGAAGAAAAATTTCTCTTTTTACACGACCTGTTTTGATTTAACACCATTGAGGTAAATTCTAAGAAGAATATTTACTTTACTTTTATTTTTATAACTGCAACATTAGTGATGAAGAAAGTTATGCAATTTCCATTTGTAATAATTCCTTGAATTTTATAACTTCGATGTGGAATTTCGTCAGAATTTTGAGTTTGGCATTAAAAGTGAAAAGTAGTTTTTTGATGTTTATAAACGTTTGTGTTATAGCTAATAACTGAAATATTTATCTGTAGCTCTTACGTAATAACATATAATTCACATATGACAAAAGCAAAAGGGAAAGTGATCTTTTTGGATATTAAAATTCTAATTTTAAATTGCCTTGCAATTGGGCAAGAACCATCAAGAAAAATGAAGCTGCTATTAGAAAGTCAGTATATTCTGTAACAAAGTTAAATGCTAAATCATCATCATACACAAGAGAAAATAGAAAAATCACTGGTAATATGCATAGAAGATCAATCACAAAAAAAACAATGCCATTAGACGGAAACTCCATCAAGCAAACAGCTGTAAGAATGTATAGACAGAGTAAAGAAATTGAAACAGACAACGCTTCATTTGAGTTAAACAAAAAGTATGAATTTCCTGCAAGTACAGGTAGTTCATTTTCTGAAAAGACATACTTTTACCACAGTATAAAAATTAAAGGGGAATCTGCATCTGCAGATGAATTAGCTTCTAAACAATTTCCTCAAAAACTTGCTAAGATAATTGAAATTGGAAGTTACACTTCTGATCGAATTTGGAGTGCAGACGAAAGTGGTCTTTTTTGGAAAAAATCCTAACAGAACTTCTACTTTTCTATAGATGCATTATATTTTTTTACATGTACTCTTTGAGAACTTATCTATTGTGTAAAAACATAATTAGGTGTTATCTATTTTCGTATAAGTGATAAGTTCATAAAGATTCCTTATCATGGATAGTATTCATCTGTGGTAGAAAATTCCTAGAACATGAGACTTTTTTCATTGTGGATTAACTCGTCTTTGTGTATGTCAATCTAAAAAGGCAATACTGATTTGTATTGTATCAGTACTGAAAAGGGAATTAAAACAACTTAAAAAATTTAGTCCTGAACAGTTACTTTTACCATCAAATCTTCATTTTAGCCATATTGTCTATATTTGTACCGAACTTGTACTGTATACTTAAAAGTTTTATAACTGAAATGATTTCAAGATACTTGCTTAGGAAGAATTAACACTCTTTACAAGAAAGTATAGTATATACCATGTAGACTTGTGGTCCTCAGCCTGGCAGTGGTCTATCAGAATTTATTGTTAGTCTACAACAGCTTTCACCTGACTATATATACTGTTATATGATTTAGGGAATTTAATTCATTTGGATGTGATGAGTGTAGATGAAGTGCATGGCTGCCAAATATCACTATTGCATCGATTCAAATAGTGACAGCACATTGCTGGAATTCTTGTATGTATTATTTATTAAAATTATGTTGTGGAATTTTGGAAAACAAATTATTTCTTCCATTAAATTTGAAACTCTACAATATGTATAAAAAATGTTGTGTAGTATGTTAGTACAAGTGAAAGCAATGTGGATAATAAAATTAATGATGTTACCAAATACCAGTGCTTCAAGTTTAGAAGCAACAAATAAAATGAAACATCTTGATACTCTGTAATGTGAATTATGAACCAAAAAGAGAAAAATATTAACAGCTTGGTTTTTATTGTAGCTTGAGAAGGGAACAATTGACACTGTTTTTTTCATACAATATGTTCTGAAGATCTTTCACATGGTGCTCTTAAAACACTCAAACTGGCTTGTCATTTCAATCGAGGCATAATTTTTCTAATAAACCGGTAGATTTATTTAAAAGATTGTATGACCAGATAAAACCTCAGCGAAGTCAAATGAAAATGATGGCAATTTTTGATAAGTTTCTGTTTTAAGTGTCGTATTTATTATTTACTCATATAAAATGTTAAAATTAAATAATGTTTATTATTGATAAGGAATCAGTACAGCATTGCATTTTAGATATACAAAAATATCCTTAAGAAACTAGAGGATATATTGCTTTTGGCCACTACTATTCAGAGAAGAATCGTTAACATGGACATTAATATTAAAAGCAAATTGTAGAAGGCTATAAAAGTATCTATATTTCACAATTCAGTTTCATGAATCAACTGATGGGAGTAGCCTTTCTATCCTTGCTTACTGAGGTATTGCAATAACGAAGATTAAGGAAAGAGCTAAGTAGTTACAAATCTTTCATACTCTTAATGAATATTTTCAAGGTGTATTAAGCTGCATAAATGCATTGGTATATAAACAGATTGGACAACATTGGCATGTGAACATAATTGGTGTTTGTGAATATAACAGAAGCCACATACCTGGAAGTTTTGTACCTTCACTACATAATCCACTGGGAGCATCTGTATGTACACACACACGCACAAGCATAAATGCATTGGTATATAAACAGATAGTTTCTGAACATAATTGGTAATTGTGAATATAACAGAAGCCACACACCTAGAAGTTTTGTTCCTTCCCTACATAATCCACTGGGAGCATCTGCATGCACACACTAAAGTAACATTGATTTAGGACATGGAAAAATCATTAACAAAATTTGTAGTACAACTACAAACATATGACTGTTCTTGATGTTGTATGATAGTATCCACTCATTTTAGAAGCATTTTCTAATCCATACAGGAGTGACATGATTAATGGGAGAAAGAATTATGACATGCTTGTTTAAACTAAAGGAAGCTGTAAGAATGAAAATTTGACCTAATAAAGCCTTTTTTAAATGAAAAGTGACTGGCCGAGTTTTTTAATGTGTCTGACATATTTAACCTTTTTAATAAAACTTCAATTTCTCTTCAAGGATCTTATATAAATATTTTTACATTAAGAAATAAAATGGGGGCATTCAGAAAGGGGCTGGTTGTTTGGGGCAGTGTACAAGGGGAAGATATAAAAATGTTCCTCATTTGGGAAGATTGTTGAATTCATCTGATATTAACTGGAAAATTATATTCAACGTAACACACACACACAAAAACATTTAAAAGAATTAGTTGAAAACTTTTATTATTATTTTCTTGATAACTTTTTTTTTTTTTGACTTCTAATTTGTGTAAAAAAAAGTTTTTTTTTTCTGCTATGCAAGTAATACAGAAATAGAAAAATCAAATAGATGTTAATGCAGCTCCTTATCTTTCTGAAACAATGCTGCAGCCACATATTTTATGTTTATTATCAGAATTTTTCTTTTAAGCTTCTCAATTTTGATTCTCTAATCCCTTCACACATTAATGATGAACAGTCAACAATTGAGAATGAGCCTCTTTCATTACTCGGTTATTGACATCCTTAGTGTATTTTAGCTAAATTTTTTTTGTATGACCATAAATCTAATGAAAAATGAGTGTAAAGAACGGTAATGAGAAAAGGTTATAACCATGGAATTAAAAATGAAATAGACTGAATATGAAAAAGGCATAAGAGTAACAGACTTGATGGCATAGTCTCTTCACAATATTTTTACAGTATGCACTATTCGGAAGTAGATTTAATAAATGTTATAATTTCAACTAAGAGTATTATTATTTCAAAGCTACAGATATCTGCCTATGAAGAGATGGAGAATTAACTGTTTTTGTGATTGATGTGGAAACAGCTTACAGGAGATACTGACAAAAGATTATTATTTATGAGAAGGTATGAGCTATTTACGATGATTTGCTGCAGCAGATTCCAACGTAAGAGGCTTTACAGGAGCCAGTCAGGATAGTTAAAAAATTTCTGAGTAAAAGACTTCTTACACATTGTTAGACTAGGTGAAGCATTGAGGTCTGAATCTAAGGCAACTGAATAATTTGTAAAAAGCTTTGTTGAATGAATCAAAGTCAGAGTATACATTACTCAACAATACAATTTTCAATTGGGATCAGATAGGAATCTTCCAGAAGAAGATGCTATGGAAAATTTACATATTAGTAGAAGGAAAGATGACAATGAGTCACCAGCCCTATCAAGGCGCTACTCAAAGTTCTGTAGCACTGGTGCTGTGCACAAGTGGAGGAAGGTCTCTTTAAGTGAGATTAAGGGAGTGTTTAAAATGTGAGTAAAAAATTTTGAATTTTTGTTCAAAAGAAATGCGTTGTAAAAGTTGCAATTTGTTGTGCAGTATTGCTATATGACACTTGTAAAAAAAGTTCGTTTGAGAAGCATTTTAAAAGAGAGGAAGGAACAAAGTTTCTGGAAGAGTGTTCTATTAAAATGCCTTGCAGATGAAAGTGCTGTAGGAAGGATAAAAAACTCATGCAAAAAATTAAGTTAAGCAGAAGTGAAATGAAAGAAAAAAAAAATTTCTATCATTTGCTAATTGCCTCTGCAAACATTTGTTTATTACTTTAATTTGTCTTTTATAGGGTTTTGTAATTGTATAGAATATATTCCCATTATGAATACATTATTATAAAAAAAATGCTGCTAGATTTACAAGCTTAGTTATGGAATGAATTAAATTTATATCTCAAATTACCTCTGTATAATAATTCATTTGGTATTCTAAAAAACACTTTATAATAATACCTATATAAAGTTAAAAACTGTTTTTTGATGTCAAAATCGTTAACAGTATAGTAGAGTGCACTAATTCTACAGTTGAAATAGATTGATAAAATATGCCAGTCATTGTGATGTTAAAAAGACAAGATAAGACACAGGAAAATTTGTTAGGTTTTCTCAACCATCTCATACAATCTTGAATATTACCGTTAAGTGTGCACTGCTAAATTAATTTCTGCTACCTGCTTACAGGCTCTCTGGGGTATTTTGCTGCCCCAAAAAGAATTAATTATACTATTACAATGTAATTAATTATTGAAAAAAAAAATATTGAAAAAACTCCAGTTTTTAAAAAAAAAATCTATTTATTAATTTTTTTAAATTTCATTTTAGCATCAGAAGACATGTTTGTGTTACAAATGAATGATGTTTTATATTGGGCTTGTGATCAGATAGGATAGGATAGCTTTACAGGCTTTCAAGTTGTAGTTGTAAAATGAAATACAATAGTTTTTGGTGTGATGTTCAATTAACGAGATTCCACTCTTTAGCAATTATAAATATTACTGCATAATCTTACTTGAGAATGAAAAGCTAACACTGACAATATAGTTAGTGAAGTATGCGGGTTATCGTACATTAGCAATTTGCTAAACATTTATGATTTATGCCCACTAATCAAAAAAGTACTAACATTAAAAATACAGAATACATCATATTTAACAAAAGTGATATGTTGAAATCAAAGAGAAAATTTCATTCATCTTTTTTATTAAAACAATATGAATAATTAATGTTAATAATATCTTTTTAATATAAAAATCCATGTTAAGATTTTTTTTTGTTTGTTAATAATGCATTATCTCTTGAATAATTTAACAGTGTATTTATATTTTAATATTATATTCACTGAATGATCTAATATTTTTTACTATTGCCACTCAATACTTTTCAATTAACATCAAATATAAATAATTAAACTCTTTTGTGTTGAAGTGGTTTGATTATTGTATGCTATGTTTACAATACCTACTGTCGAGAAAATTTTATCGCAGTAGTTGTTGTTATGGAATATTACTTCTCTATGAAATGTTTGACTAGTGTTTAAATTTTCAGAACTATTATATATTTCAGAACTATTTATATATTTCTTATAGGTATGAGAATGACATTTCAAGCCCATGATGGGCATATTGCCCGAAGTGAAGACTTACACAGACATATTTTGCGAAGTCACCTTGCTTATCTTAACCAAGAAGAAACTCCTGCAAAATTGCAACATCGGCATAATCTAGAAAGCCTCATTTCAGAATTTCTTGGTACAGTTACTCATGGTTCAAAATTCACATTTTTTGAAGTTGCGAAAATTCTAAATGACAGCATAGAAAACAACAAAAACTTCAGTGCTTATAAAGCGGGATCTGCATTTGAAGCCCTTGAAAAATATGCCACTAACTTGATTAGTCATCCATGGAGAAAAGAATACAAAACTATAAAAGTAAGTAGTTAATCAATAGATCTTTTAATATTGAAATAAGGTTAATTATTATTAAGGTTATAAGGTTAATTAAGGCATTATAATAAAGATTGCTAACTACTCTCAAATATCTCTGTGCTTTTCCATTAGTAGATTGTTAAACCAAAGTGAATACAAGCATGTTAAAGATTTAATTCTTTTATGTAAATTGTGTCGTACGTGGTTACTTATTAGAATACGAGGGTAACTCTGAAATTTTTGAGACAGTTTCAGACAATAAACGCAGGAAAAAAAATATTTGTTAAATTTGTAAATTTGAACTCTTTTATGGCCGCAGATGTAAATTTGTGGCAATAATTGCAACTTAGCTGTCGTAGAATAGATTTTGGAAGAAAGGAAAATGAAATTGATGCAAGAGCATTATCGTACTATGATTTTCTATAATTTTAAAATGGGGATAAATCAAGAAGAATGCCTTCAACATCTACAACTAGCATATGGAGACGAAGCACCATCTTGTGCTACTGTATTTAGAGGGCTTACAGAATTTCGTAGAGGTTGAAGTACTCTGCTGGATCAAGAACACACAGGAAGACATTCATCAGCTGTAAGCCCAGAAAATGTGTCGGCCATACGAAAAATGTTAGTTGTTGATAATCGCTGCACTTACCAAATGATACAGAAGAAACTTAACATTGAATCCGCAGCCAGACGTAGAATTATTCATGAAAAACTGCATATGAAAAAATTATTTTGTTGTTTGGCCCCCCCATAATTTAACAGAACACCAAAAAACGGAGTGTGTCAGAATCTGCAAAGAAACCATAAAATTACTTAATGATGGTGGACACCGCCGTATTTCTAAAATCATAACTGGTTATGAAGCTTCTGTATGTAAGTTTCATAACCAGTTATGATTTTAGAAATACGAAACACATTTTTTGACATTCCAACATGACAAGAAAGTAATGTATGGGTATTTGAAGATGACCCCAAACCAATAAGGGCGAAAAGACAACGAGCAATGAAAAAAGTAATGTATGTCGTTTTCTTCAGAAGTATGGGACTAGTCAAATCCATGAAGCAGGAGGGACATAAGAGAGCCACAGCTAACTGGTACACCACTAAATGTCTTCCAGAAATTCTTCAAGGAGGGAATGTAAGGGGACTCATGCTTCACCATGATAATGAATCTTCTCATACGGCAAGATTGACAGTCGAATTTCTTAAACAAAAACACATCAAAGTGATAGAATATTCCCTGATCTGTCATGTGTGACTTTTAGCTTTTTTTAATCGCAAAAATTTTTTTATGTGGTTGTCGTTTTCATTCCGAAGATGAGATTGATGAGGCTATAAAAGCATATTTTTCATCAATGGATAGCTTGAAGTATTTAATCTTTGGAAAAATCGCCTGCAAAAGTGCATTGATGTTGGAGGGGACTATTTTGAACACTTAAAATTTGGTAAGTTAAACTTGTACCATTTAGATGTATATCAAAAATTTCAGAGTGACCCTCGTATAAGTGACGATGATTAAGTAATACATTGACATTTGGTGGCAAGTGGAGCACTATTAACAGAATATCAACTTCTCTTCTAAATTGTTAAATCATTCATTTACTTTGAAAAATTATGTTTAGTCATTTCATTCAGATTGTAACACATATATACTTACAGTACTCTTACCATATAGTATTTTTTGATCTTATGAGGTAAAACAGCCTTAGGTTATAATAACTATTTTAATTAAATTTTAACCGTAATTACTTTAAAACTTGTAATTAAGCTTTACTTACAATATCTATGTTATGTTTTTTAAAGTTGTAATTAAGTTTTACTATACTATATCTATTTATTTAACAATTAGATATTAAAAATAAAATTGAACAAATTCTATTATTTTTTTTAGTTGTACAGTGGATTTTACAAGCATTCAGTAGAATGTCAACTGTTTGGTGGAAGTTCTGTGCTTGGCCTGTTAGGTTATCAATTTACAGAAGAAGGTGTTTTGTTTCTTGATGAACCTGTTGATCCCGATAAAGTTGCAAGGGTTGCATTGGACTGCCTCATTGCATGTGTTGAATGTCAGGTAAAATTTTGTTATATCTCTCATTTATTTTAAATAGATATGCGACTAATGTGATATAAATTACAGTAAACTAATGTGATGTAAATGAAATATATTTTTCATAAAAATAAATGTAGTATAAATTTAAAGCAATTGTGCTATCTTCATGTAGCTTATGAAAGACTTAAATGCTTAACACATTGAGTTTTGAAAAGAAAATTTTAAAAGTTCTTCGTACAAAGTAGATAATTTTTTAAAAATTATAACATATGCCTCATAAATCTGAATTAACATTTGCTTCAGTTTTAGTTGTCTATCACTTGAAGTCTATATATGTTATCTCTGATTTATTAGAATTATATATATATTATTTATAGATTATTATTTTGATATTTCATAAAGTTATTCTTATGTTTGTATAAAAAATATGTATGAAAATTTATTATGATCCCAAAATATAATCACTTTTTTTAAATAAATGTGATGTGCATTCTGTACTTTTCATACTGTTATATTTTAAAATGCTTTATTATTTTTTTTATGTTAGATTATGATTCAAATTTGTGAAAGGGTGAAGTCTTTTAAATGTTCGTGGTTCGAGATCAGCCAGGTCCGCCAAGATTATACTTGTGGTATTGAAGAGGCTGTCCGTATTCTCCATCAGTTAAAAAGAAATGCTGCTGAGCAGGAAAAACAAGATAGGTGGTTAAGAGAACAAGAAAATGGCTCATTTATAGAAGATCAAGTCTTCTTTAAATCTGAACCAGATTCCTGCTACCAAAAAACAGGAATACTTGTTGATGTATCAAATACATGGCCAAGTAACAACACTTATTCTGGATATAGCAGTAGTGCTTTGGCTTTACAGCCTACTATTTCTGGAGGATCCTATGCATCTAAGTCACACAAACCTTCACAACTAACCCATTCAAAACTACCTTCCTGGAGTGAAGGAGTTTCTTCCCACCTTGAAGACTATCCAAGTCGTAGCTTTATTTCAAAGTCTGATGGAACTGATAGCTATTCAAATCACTGTTTAGATGACCACACTCAGTCAAATTATAATTTTTTAAGTAAATGTAATAATGCAGATCCCAGATTTATTAACTCTGATTCAACACCAGATAGTTGGAAGGATTCCTGGGATTTTTTGCAGCCATCCTATCATAACCTCCGAGATACTTCAATAATGAATTGTGAACGTGATAGTCATAGAGCTGGTTACAATAGTGCTGTGCCAAATGTAAAAGAAACATATTCAACACAATATGGACATATGTACCCACCACATCCTATGATGCCATTAGGATTACCTGCTTATCCATTACCTCATGATTACACTCTCCCACCCAGGCTATGTCAATGCCAAATGTGCTGTGGGCATCAAGTACCCATGTTACCCCAAAAATACCATTTTCCTAAAGAAGCAAGTGGAATTGATTTTGAATCCACTAGAAGATCATCTGCAAGAGCAGAATCTAATCATATTGATGATCCTACTGAACTGTGCTCCTCATTTTTGAAAATGTCTGTAGATACTCCTAACCCTCCTGTAAAAACAAGGCACTTCCCTCTTTCAAACACATATTCTTATCAAACTAATATTAACCCATCTAGTGATGTTATACTTAGGCCTGCTGCAGGAAACAAGTCGCAACAAAACACCTCAAAAAGAGGAAGCTATTATGACAATGTGCCCTCCTCTTTCGACAGTGAAGTCAACAGTTCCTTCAATTTGGCTGGGCAGAGCTTAAATCCAAAGTGTGATCTTCAGATGAATGGAACATTACCAGCAACCCTTCCTGCAAAGTCTAGATCCCAGAAGGGAATGGTGGCATCAGAATGTACTAGCAGCAGTAACACATTGTCTTCAAAGCCAGTTTTAAAGAAAAGTTATTCCACCAGTACTTCAAATCCTGTTAGTGAACCAGTGCAAGGAACATCACTTTCGAGTGGTATGGATGTAAAAAATGGGAAATCTCTTGCTGGTGGAACAATTCAGCAGAAGGATGCCAAAGGTGGTAAAAAATGGTCTTGCAGTTCATGCACTTTTTATAATGCTCCTGAAAAAAACATTTGCGATATGTGTGGCCGCAGTAAACTTCCTGGACCTGAAGTTACCCCATTGGTGAGTGGGGGTAGGGAATGTCCCCAATGTACTTTAGTTAATAAAAAAGATTGTGAAGACTGTACTGCATGTGGTGCCAGTTTAAAAGACTCCCCAACATATATATGAGCTTATTCTAAATTTAAAATGTTTTTTGACATGTATAATGCAGCTGTGATATCTTGTGGCACATTTTTCTAGTGTATGTATCTGTATGTTAAGATTTGTAGATTGCTTGATGTTAGTTATGCTAAGGAGAGTTCACTGTATGAATGAATGTTTTTTTATAACCCTTTTATTTTTGAAGGTATAGTTTTAAATAATATATCTTAACCGAATTATATATTTTTTAATCTTTCTGGAATGGTGTACTTTGATTTTATCTTAGAAGAATCACAAATGAATATAAAGTTTTAAATGATGCGTTTACATATTAAATGAACATTCTGAGCATAGATATCTTATAGTTTATTTTTAAAAGTGTAGATAATTTTTAAGACCAAAGAATAGTATCTTATCTATACACTGTTTGAGAATATATTAAAGCCAAAAAATTTCTTTAAAGTAAATTAAATAATTGTTAAAAATTTGGTTTCCTTTGACTATATTTCTTATTTTAGTGAAAATATTTCTTCAGGAGACTAATATTAAGAGACTAAGCTTGCTAATATATTATATTTAAAAATTAAATTTTAATTGAAAGTCACTTTGACATTTCATATTTTGTTGATAAATGCTATTTTTGTTTTGTTTTCTCCATTATATTTTAATATATATTGTTTTCATGTTATATTAAGCTTATGATTACAAATAAAAATGCTTCTTGCTATAGGTGGACTTATTTTTTAAAGATGCAAGTTCTTCCATTTTAAATGTTTGGTTTTATTGATATATCTAAATAAAATTCAGAAGATTTTATCATGTACTGTTAATCAAAATGAGTCTTTAAAATAGATTTGCTTCTTGTTACACATAAATCAGTATGGGCTTGTCTTAAAATAATCTGCTTTTTTATGTTAAAGAAGAGTAGTGTGATATATTAAATAATATATATGGCTATTTTGTAAGAGTTATAGTTAGTTTGCATATAGAAAACCAAATAATATATTACAAAGTATGGAGATATATATTTTAAGTTAGATGTAATTATCAGTTGTTGTCATTAATCATTTCAATATGTTTATAGACATTTTAATGCTATACCTCTTTAAATATACAAATTATTGAGATGCATTCAATTATAGATTTGTAATAAATGGACTTATTGCAGTAAATACTAAATTACTAAGTTAACACATATGTATCTTTTATGTATATAGATTTATCAATATTTTGTTGCAAAATGTATTGAGTATATTTAAAATGTATAATTTTAATCGTTATGGTCATATATATCTTCAAAAAAGGTTAATGTTACAAAATATACACATCATAAAATTAGTCAGAATTTTCAATCATTAAAAAAAAATACTTATATGTTTATATTGTTATAAACTAAGAATATTTCATAATTATTTTAAATTAAGAACTATTTGAAATATTATTCAAAAATAGAATTTATTGAAAGTTAAAGCATTTAAAAGTTTAATGTGTATCATTATAATTTTTAATAGCTTTTCATTTTTATTTGATGTTAAAATTAAATTTACTTTATTAAATTATATGAAACCATACACAGATATTTTATCTTTCAATCACGAGCTTTGTTTTCTAAATTCTTATTACATTTTTCCAAATAGGATACATAAGATAAATCCTTTTTTGAGAAGAAAAGTATTAAAATAATAATTACAATTAAAAAGATTAAATTTATAAAGCAAATTATGTATAGTAATGAATATATTCACATGTACTAGCACATATAACCTGATGTTGCACAGCTTTAGAAAATAAAACTTAATTCTTTTATATCAAAGAGATGAGGTTGGTAAGTTTTATATCAAAAATCAGGGATTCTTAATCTTTTTTTGTTTTATGGATTATCCTTTTGTGAATAAAAATAAAAAGTAAAGGTTACCAAAACATTTCCCCCTAATATAAATACTTTCTTTCTCCTTCTAAATTCATCCTTATGACTATCAAATTTGAACATCTGAAGACGGAATAGTGGGAATTTCTTAAATTTAACTATGGTAATGTACTTCAGGCTGTAAAATTGCTATTTCTTCAAGGGTACAGCAGTTTCAATTAAACTGGGAAATTTTATTGGTAATTGATCAATGCAAATTTTTTATTTATCAAACAAAATTTTAGGTGGTTATAATTCCACAGTTAACATGCTTTGTTTATTTATTTAATATGCTTCAGCCTTGCCTTTAAACAGTACGATAGCTTAAAAAATAAAATCAATCAAAAATTCGCCTACTATTAAAAGTCACCGAATTGGCATAAATTCTAATTGGATATTTCTTAACCAATGTACATCTAATTTCGATAAATAATTTTTCATTGGTTTTGCCTTTGTGTAAGAACTATTCTTGCCAATTTTAGTGAAATTTGGATGTAAATTGTGGCTGTACATCACAAACACATAGAACTACAAACTCAGAAAAGTATATAGATATTATGAGAAATAAATGAAATAATTTTGCTTTTTATTTAATACTTATTTTTATTTTCATGGTGTAATTAAATCCTTTCTGAATTGCATAAAAATTTTTATATCTTATGTATGATTATTTTTATATGAATATTTCGAAAATACGTAATAATTTTTCATGGTTAATAAATATATATTTTAAATCTAAAAACTACTTTTATTATTTATAAATTTATTTTAACTGGAAATTATCTAATTCTTTAAACATCGTTTGCAACTTTATATTATTAGCTTATGTTAAAACTTATAACAATGCTAATAATGTTAAAATTGAAGATTTCTTTTATCATAATTTTTATTTTATTCATATAAATCAACTAAAATGTCCAATAGTATTGTACATATATATATAGATATATGTATATAATTATATTAATTGATACCTATTTCATGTTTTTAATTTCTATTGTGAACACTAAATTTTTTTACTATTTGTTTAAGAATGCTAACAAATTATCTGAAACTTTTTCCAAATTTTTTTTTTGTTAAATAAATCTTAAAGTGTTCTTATATCTGTGATTAATATATTTTGTGGTATCATAATGTGTGCAAAAAACATTTTTACACTAAAAGTAATTATAAAAATTGTATATAATTTTATATTTTAATCTTTCATAAGCAAAAACAATAGTTAGCAAGTTGTTTTGGGCACAATGTTAAAGCTTGGAAGTAAAAAAAAATATATATTTGCTGTGATATAAACATGTCTGCAATTTTGTGTCACTGATTCAAAAACTGCCACAAGAATTTCACAGCTGGTTAATGCCATCCCTCTTGGAATGTTCATTTATTTTAATTATATTCTTAGTATGTGTTTGCATAGAATTTTTTGCTTGTATTTTATTTTAATTCCTGCTGAATATAAATTTTATATCTGTTATTATCAAAGAGTATAAAATCATAGAATATTTATCATAGTATATTGTACTGTTGTTGGAACTGCATGAAAAGAGAATTTTAAGAGCTTTCTTCAAATCTGAGCTGTTGTGTATTTTTTATTATTATTTAGGATCAATTTATGCAAAAAGTAACTAATGGCTGCTGAATTAAAATTCTTATTCGGCTAAATTTGTGTCTAATTTAACAGAGCTTGTTAAGATCAAATTTCAAAAGTGTTTTTAATAATGTCGGAAGAAAATATAAAAGTTAACTTAAATTTTTTATTTAAAATTTGTAGTATGTGCTTGAAACTCAAAAAAATAATAATTATTGAAGATATACATTGTTTTGATGAATATATTGGTGTAATTTATTTAGCTTGCCAATTTATTTCTTTGAAAGTATGACATGGATAATTAAAATTACAGAAAGCACTTGTTTTTCATTTCTTAATAACTAATTCTCAGAATATATATTTAACAATAATTAGGAATTAAATGTAAACGTTTCATTCTAGACTTAAGGAAACATCAAAAGCTGCATCCACGTTTGAATGCGTAAGCCAAGGGTGGCCTGCCTTGAACATTTTTCCGGTCCATGAGATTTATCACACTTTTACAAAATATATTTATTTTATAATGGCCAAAGTAGTGAAAACCAATGAATTAAAAAAAAAAACATTAGGTATGCATCCATATATTTAAAAATTAACTTTTGAAATTATGAGAAAAAATTAACTTTGATTTTAAAATAATATTCTTGCTAATATAGGACTAAATTATATACTTTGAGCTCATGATTGCCATGCATCGATTTGCAAAAGCTAAGTGAAAGAGTGAGAAACAAATATCGCACTAGTAAAATAAATATTTTTTAATGATTTCATTTGTTTTATATTTATATATTTCATTTTTAGTGTTATATATTTCTTTTCAATGTGCATTTAGTATCCTTTTTATATTATCTATGTTTACATGTAAGAATAATAGTAAACACAATAATAACTCATTATGTTTCAATTTTTCACTCCAAAAAAATGTCTATAGTGGGTCTAAATCTAATATGGGGATATATAATTTTATATGCAACCTGTTGTGTTATGATGCATTTCCAAAGTGGCCCACAAGATCATTTGGGTTAGCCAGCCCTGGTGTAAGGAAACTCTTTCCTGCATTTCAGAATAACCTTGAAAAACTAATACTTACCAGTAAGCCCTTGATCACCTTCCAGAAAATTGTGAATCATTTGATTACATGATCAAGGAGCAGGAATTTTATTTTCCCAAAAGTTGGTAAGCATTTTTTGTCCATGCTGAAACAAACTGTTTTAGAAAGCATTCACAAAATACACTTGCAGATCATGCATTCAAATGTGGATGGGGGAGGGGAGGGGAGAGAACCAATTTATTTTGTGTAAAAGCAATTTTTTTCTAAAAAAGAGCATATAAATTATTGTAAAAAATTATACAGCAACCCTTCCTTATATTATACAGGAAGGGCTATTATCACTTGAGACTCATTATAACACTTTTTCATGAAGAGAATGCTTGCCAATTTTGAGGAATATATTTTACACTACTGAAAAATTAATGTAAGAAAGCACAATAATATTTTTAAAAATATACTGGAGAAATAGTCTACATGTTAATTTTAAATTCATTTTACCAGAAGTTATATTTAATATCTATATACATATATTATTCTTTAAAATGTGAAATTTAACAGAATATTATGCTCTTTAATAAAACCTACAATTCCTGTTAAAATTAAAGCTTAATTAAAAGATGACAAATGATTCAAAGATAAAAATGAAAGGGAATGAAGAAAATGAAATTTCTCTAAAATATTGTTGATATTAAGATACTGCTTTGTATACAATAAATATTTTAAGGAAACTGAGATAGTAATGATAAAAATATGAAATATGTGATCAATATCACAATCTTGTGACTTATGTAAGTTAATAATATAAAAAGAAAATAGGTAGAATTTTCAATGATTGCCATATTAAAATAATTAACACTATAAAATCAGTTTGTATTAATAAATATGTCAAAAATCCATAATTTAGTGTAGAAAAAAATTGGCCTAAAAATTATTCTAACTTTGCACAATTGCAACAAATTTTATTTTTAGTCTTTCAAGAATATTCTTAAAATTTTAAAAGAAGTGTATGGTTATATCTACTGATTTTGCTCATTTATTCATAATTCCACACATAAAAAAAATATATTTATTTACTCCTTTCTTTATGAAAACTGCAGAGGAGATAAAATACACATATTTTATAATTTGTCAAACCAATTAGTAAAACATTAAAATACTAAAAATTTTTAATTTTCATCACAGATAATAATGATTTATCTATAATTTTTATGTTCTAGATACCCCCCACAAAAAAAAAAAATTTTGAAGGGGGGGGGTCAACTGTACAACTTATTTCAGTTTAAAATTTAATGACTGCATTTTTTTTTTCTATAATTATAAAATGAGAATTTCTTACTATTTGTTATATTTAGAGAAATTTGATTCACAAAAAAAAAAAAAAAAAAAAGTTTGCAATAAGGTATGAGTCGCATTGAATATTTTGAATAACACCTGAAAATATACAACATATTATGTTAAGAATTTATTAAATGTTCTTTATTATTTTTGGATTTATTCTTTCTTAATTATTATATCATCATTTCAAAAAATTTATTTCTAGTTTAAATATATAAATTATTGGTAATTTCTCTTTTTATGATGGATAAGACTACTCAGTAATCTAATTTATATGGTTTAGGAGCTGAAATTGTTTAAATATTCAAATTATATTTAACAGAAAAATCACATATAAGCTGGTTAATATTTTCCACATATTTGCTTTATTACAAAAAAAAAAAAAAAAAAAAAAAAAATCCCTAGCAAGAATTTCAACATTACTTTTCACTTTTATTTTACATATTAATTAAAATTTTTTAATATATAATAGAATCACCTTAATCTTATGAAATCATTTACAACAGATCTAAAAAAAACCTAAACTGTTTTGGCCTCTTTATTATACTACACTGATTGTAATTCAAAATAGATTAAAATTGTGTTCATTTGATTTTAAAACTGAAACATTCCAATCATCAATGATTAAAAGGAAAAAAAAAAAAAAAAATTCTGTTCTAAAATTGTTCAAGAGAAAAAATTCTTTCTTCTACCATCCTTCATCAGGGTAAGGCGACCTGATGGCCAATTGGCTAGTGCTCAGGCACTTTGGAACCACAGGCTTCAGAGGTTTGGATTTGTGGTGGTGGCATGGATGTTAGTAAGTGGTTCGGAATCCACATTAAACTGTAGGTTCCGGTCTAATTAGTCAAAATGACCGTAGAGAGACAAAGCAAATCTCATCAGGGTAGGGAATAAAGTATAAAAAGCTTTTTTTTCTATCTATTTATTGATAGAAATCTGCAATTTTGAAGTGAAGAGGAAAGTATAGTATATTTTTAAGAAATTAACAGAATTTTAAAACTATACAACTAGTTAATAATAAGATAGTGGCTCATTTATATATTGAGTTAAATATAATATTACCATAGGCAATTTTTAAATCTCAAAAGTATGTAGTCTGTTGCAAGAAAACTTAGTTGATAATATTTAATTAAAAAGAAAATCACAGGAAATAAGTTTTGTTACAACTAGATATATTTTTGCTTATAAAGACTTTTAAGAATTATTAAAAAGTTATTTTTGTTAAAAAAAGTGACTCTAATACATCTGAATCTGAACTACTTATTGTGCAGGCTTACAAGGAATAACAATTTTTGTCATCTGAATGAAAAACTCTGAATAGGGAAATGGAGGTATTAGCATATATGAAATATGATTTATCAGTCATGTAAAAATATATGCCTTATGTTATAATCTCCAAGAGAATTGCTATGTGAATATTTTATTACTACTAAACATATAATTTAATAAAATAATCCACAATACTTCAATATACAATACAATACTTGTTATATATATATATATATAGCAACTTTTTTGTACTTACATTCTTCAAAAAATGCTTTTATTTAAGATGAAGAATTATTCCTATAAATAAACACTGATTAATATTATGCATCTTTAAAAAAGTAATTAAAGTGTATTTTTGTAATACAACATAGTAACACTTAACTTATTTATTCGTTAATTAGAGCTACAAAAATTCATTAAAAAGCAATTTTTATATTCCATATTTGAAAATGTCTAGAATTTGGCTGGTAACATTTATATTATCGAATCAATATGTCAGATTTAAAGGGACAAAACGGTACAGTTGCAATCATATCAAACAGTTGAAATACCACTTTTATAGACAATTTCCTTATGAATAACTATAAAAGGTCTTGATGATGCTAATGCTTTTTCATAATTCATATTTTCTACCGATACTTTAAAATAATCTTATAAAAATCTGTTCAGAAAATTCAAATAACATTTGAAACTATAGAGTAACATATTAAATAATTATAAATAGATTCATTCTTATTAAAAATGCGTACCACAAAACAATATTTTCAGCTTAATTTAAAATTTCGTCAAAGTAATGTCTACTTAATGATTAATTAAATTGATAAATATTCTTGTATTAATTTGCATAAATGTTGCAAAATGGAAGTCGGTAATTAATTTAGAATGAATTGAATTATGAAATCTTCTATTATTCTTAAACTAATAATGAAATTTTCAAAATAGGAACTAAAACAATTATACATAGCTGTTAAATTGATTTTTTATGGCTAAATAAAATTATTTACAGCCTCAAAATTTTCTAACAAAATTAAGCAATAAAAAAAAAAAAATCAATGGTGTTTTGTTTCATTAAATTAGTTGAGAGTTACATTTTTTCTTTTTGAAAGAATTCCAATTTGAATTTAAAATTTTTCATATCCAAATCGGGAAATTATATATTTCTAAAGCATTCGATTTCATCATTTTCTACGAAAACAAAAAATGAAGCAACATTAAAACTTTGTAATTCTAATTCATTTTATTATTATGACACCAATAAAAATGATCAATACATACTTGCAAAGAATTTTCACAAATGCAGCAAGTACAAGTGCTCACAATAATAATGTAAATTGTAGAAGAAAAATATGTACACGTGAGAATCTAGTGACAAAAAAATAAGAGTGGACAATGAAGGTCTGATAATGTTCGTGAATTTGTACAATTTAGTTAACATAACACATCCATATGTCAAATTTTTTTTTTTAAATGACAACACAAGCACATTGAGAAATTGTAGAACTGCTTTTAATATTGGTTGTTATTACAAGCATTTCTACTAATATTTATCATACACCAAGTGTAAAAGCTTGTCAAGTCGGTTTAAATCTGGGACATGTATTGACCCAACTGTGCATCTAGGGATCCTTTTGTCTCGGCCATGTATTCATCAAGTTGATTGTCAAGTTCTTGTTTGGTAGGAAGAGTTGCAGGAATATCTTTGTTCCAACGTCCTTTACCACCACCTCTTCCTCGACCTCCTCCGCCTCTGTTAGCTCTTCCACCCCGAACATTTCTTGACACTTGAACACGATTGCCACTTCTTGGTTGTCGATTTCCAGACTGAAAATTGCCTCTTTTACGGAAACCTATTCGCTGACCTGAGTTGAATTGCCGTGGTGTGCCTAATCTTGCCTTCAATAAAGGTGATGTACCGGGTTTGAATCCTCCTTGGCGGCCAGTATTTTTGCCTCTGAAACCTCCAAGACGTCCTTGTATGGAATTACCGGTGAGTCGCTTGCCAGCAAAATTCAGCCTTGCTTTGACGTTTGATGTTGATTGCTGTCGTCGTCCAAGTCTCTGTTGAAGACTTTTCTTTTTCAAACGCAAAGCTGCTATCACTGTCGGTCGATTTGCCATTTGTTGGGCTAATCTGAGGTTAGCGGAAGAAGCTTGCCTTTGCATCTGGATTTTCTGACGATAGGTATTGGCATTAGACTGCGCTTGAGCTCGGTATGCGGTGAATCTTTCATTGAGACTCATTTTCGTCGTGTTCTTCAAGACGATTTTCGTCACTAGCGGAGCAGCCATTTTGATGTTTATTTTCTATCGACCGTAACTAAAAGGAGATAAGAAATTTATATATAAGTGTTATTAAAAGCTAACCAAACAATACTACGCCGTGAGCATGCTAGGAATTCCAAGATCCACATTGCATATTTAAAACAATTTAAGAATTAAGAGAAAATGATATTAGACTTAAAATGGTACATAAGTATACATTATTATTGAATTTTGAACATAATTTACTTACAAATAAAGGATATGTTCAAACAAATTCAGCAAGTAATTAATGGCTATGCTCAACTACTGAATTAACATGTTGCCAAACCAGAGTTGTCAAACTTTCGATTTTAAAATATATTTTATTTGCAAATAGCTTTACTCTTTTTTTGTTTTTGTTAATTACGAAAAAGAATATTTTTGTAAGTTTCAAATTAGGAATAATAATCAAAACTATTTTCGTAATCAAACAAATCATATTAAATTATTCTTTTTATCTTAAAAATAAGTTTCAATAAATTTTAACTGTATACATTTAGAAAAAAAAAAAAAAAAAATTTTTGCAACCTGAATCATTTTTAGTCTTAAGATGCAACTTAAGACAAAAAATGATTCTAAATTTTTCGATTAAAATGATTCTAACTGATTTTAAATTATTTCCCAGTAATCTTGGAGTTCATGAACAATTGAACTTTTCAAACCTATATGCATAAAACTTATAATAGATTTAAATATTACTTAAATTGTATGCATAAAACATATAAATATAATATATAAATATAGTATATAAAATAATCTGAAGTATTCTTTTTTCTCCACTGCTAGATTTTCCGTCTGATTGAATGCATAGAATACATCTACCTGTACGCGATATATATTTTTCTGTCTATATTATATGTCCTATATACAAAGAAATAAAAAAAAAATATGATAGTTATTAAAAAATGAAATATAAAAACAAAACAGTAGTTTCTAAAAATTCATTCAAATTAATTTCAAAATGAAGTAAACAAGTAATATAAAATTTTTTTTTTAAAGTCAATTCCTATTTTTTTTCACTATATTGCAGAAAAGTCCTTTACAAATAAAGTTGAAATTTTCCTCTTACATCTGGCGCCATCTATTATTAGATACATGCAACTTAAATCTAAAAAAATAAAATTAATTAATTAAATTTAATTAGTGAATTAATATTTGAAAAAACTGTATTAACATCCAGTGTCCTGTATTTGAACTTGAGTGGAGGAATAAAAAGTATTTTATTAAAGATTGAAGACTTGAACAAGATATACACAGTCGCCCGCACGAATTTCCGTAGCCTTCTTTCACCTCTGTCATCTATAGCCCGTGGTGCACCACGCCGCTCATTTTGGACAGTGCTATGTTGTCATGTACAGTATACTTTTACCACGGCGGCACGCGAACAGTTCACAAAATTACCCGTTTCCGAAATGCTTCCACCCTTGGCCCGAAAGCCAATAATCATGCCCTTTTGGACGTCGGATAAATCGCTACGTTTCTGCATTACGCCAACGATTGAAATGCTTTCCGGTGCCCTAGGACATCCTTTATATACACTCCACTGCAATGTGCTGCCACCTGCCTTTTGTGATTGGTTATTTCACGTTGACGTCGAAAGTAGGCGGTGTACGAATTGAAAAAAAAATCTAAAGTGTAAAACAAAGAATATTTTGCTAGATATAAATATTATTAAAGATTAAATGTCTACACATTTATTTCAGCATGAAATGAAAAAATGTTTTTTTAATTATCATTTTGGAAGTCATTATCTTTCATCCTTTAAAAAAATATTTTGTGTCCTTTATAACAATCATCTAAAATTTAAGAATAGATAATACTATTTTATTTAAAAAAAATGCTTCAGTTAGCTCTGTAGAACAGGGTGGCGACAGGGAAGTCAGGGAATTTTATCCATCTGGTAAAGGTAGGAAAATTAGCAAAAATATCTAAAAATTAGAGAAAATTGCCGATCATAGCATTTGGCGCCAAACATGGCGAGATCGGCAACTTGGAGCTTTATTCGTTTTTGTAGTCAGATTTTTTTTATGACGGGCTGTATAGTTTATGATTGATCTCATTTTTAAACGCGTCTTTGACCAGTATGTGTGTTTTCTTTTACTTGAGCTCCTGTTATTTGCTTAAACCAATTTAGAATAGTAAAGATTTTAATAAGTTTTTAAATATTTTATTAAGTATTAATAGAGAGGTTTTTGCATACCGTACGTTAGTTACCGTAGGACGTCCGTTAGCTTTTTCTCCCTAGCGCGCATGCTCATAGGAAACTGAGCATGCCCGCTAGGGAGAAAAAGGTAACGGACGTCCTACGGTAACTAACGTACGGTATGTAAAAACTCTCTAATATTTTATTGATTATTATTATTTTATTAATTATTAATATTTTATCAATTATTAAGTATTTGCGTATTAAGCATAAATTCATTCCTTAAGCCTAATTCCATAATCTTTTAGCATCTGCATTGATTGATATTTGTTACTTATGTAACTGTTCTTTTATTTAATTACTGAAAACTAAGTCTAATGAGTTATTATTTATGTATATTTTAAGTGTATTAAGCTTAAATTATTTATCAAATATTCTTTAAGATCTACATTGAATACACCCTTTAATTTGTTATCTGTGTGTTTAATTACTAGAATGTTTAATTACCAATTTAGCTCTTGAAGTGGAATTCCATTATGTGTGTACGTACGTAGGGTGAAGGGGGGGGGGGAAAATTCAATGGTTTCGGTGTGGCCTTTAAAAACACATTTGGGGAGAATTGCCGTTTGCTCTTTGACATTTTTCTATTTCTTTGTGCGAGTTTCACAAAAAAGGAGAAAATTGTTAAAATAAATCACGTAAAATTTCATTTAATATTATTTATAAATTTGTTTTTCTTTCTAATGCAGCTGGCAAACACTTAGACAACTTGGTCTTGGATGCCATAAGGCAAGCGCTGCACAGACGTTACTCACTTTGCATTACCCAGGGAGCGCGTGTAACATGAAGTACACTACCCCGGAGTAACACTACCCCCGCAACGCTCTACGATCCTGTTAGACCGCGACCTACGGTTTAAAGTGGATTCCGAACCACTCCAAACATCTATGGTACGGCCGGGACTCGAACCCGAAACCTGTGGTACCGAGCGCTAGCCATTTGGCCATTCAAGCCCCAATTAACAAACGTAGTTTAAATAAATTAATTGATCTGTATTTATTTTAGTAAAAGTGGTTATCTTGTAATAATTCGGAGGTAATTAATTTACGAGGTTGGAAGGGGGTGCTCCCGTTAAGTTTTAATATTAGAATATAAAAATTTATTAAAAAATGACAAAATTCTTTAAACTCAACTTTTAAAATATCAGCATCTGCAAATCAATTAACTGGAAAGGAAATACGAGGGCGATTGTTTGAATTATACATACTCCAGTTAAGAACCGGGCCTACCCTGTTCGTAAATCCACTTCGCTACATGATATGGTGTATATTTTAAATGTTGTTGTAACATACGGCTTCATTGGAAATCAAACCATTACAATAAGGATCACGCACAAAGAAGGAACAAGCAGAACAAAGCAAACATGGATCTGAATGGTCGAGTGGCTGGCGCTCGGTACCACAGGTTTCGGGTTCGAGTCCCGGCGGTGCTATGGATGTTTGTAGTGATTCGGAATCCACTTTAAGCCGGTCTCATATGACTGTAAGAGCGTCACGGAGCAAAAGTCAGACATTTACCTACGGGTGCTCCATCACAACAGTAGCTGTTCCCTTTCCCTCCATCCATGAGTAGATCACTCACGGGATGCCCGTCCCCCACTGCAGGGCGTTGAGGATTAGTCACAAACAAGCAAAGCATGTTTACAACAAGATAGCAATCGAAAATAAGTCGGTCTCACACACCACAAAAAGTCAAAGGGGGGCGAGAGTAAATAAAGGGGGTAGACACTTTATTTTACCGTAGCCGTTCCACTGTTACTCATTTGGCATCCCCCAGGTGGCACGTGTGATTTAAGGTGTGCCACGGACGCGAGTAACATTACTCCTCAAAAACAGTTAATCTTTATGTCTAAGCAAGGGCTGCACTGCTGTTACTCATTTAGCACTATCCAGGGGGAAAGTGTTTACAGTGCTTGAAGATATGCTACGGACGTGAGTAACACTACCTCAACTCTCTACGATCACATTACGTCGGCACCTACGGTTTAAAGTGAATTCCGAACCACTACAAACATCCAGGGCACCGCCGAGACTCAAAACCTGTGGTTCCGGCGCCAGAACTCTCGCCACTCGGCCATCACACGCACGCTCGCCACTTGGCTACGCATAGGATAGCGCAAGAAAGTGTAGGGTTGCGCTAAATATACTTCCTCTCGGGCGAAGGG
>BPLQ01000920.1:1858722-1907455 GCA_021605075.1 Caerostris darwini
CCCCCCTCGCGCGCGTGCTTCTGTCCTCCATCCCCGCGGGGGCCCGGGCGGGGGTGGGGGGGGGGCCAGAGACTGTAGATCAACTAAACGTTTTTCAGTGGGAGCGCAGGTTGCGCTCGTCCTCTCAGATGTGAGTCCATTTCTCCTGAACGCCAAAGGGATGCACTCTTTCCAGTGTGTAGGAGGAAGAATAGTTACAATGTAATATTAATTTTTTTGTTTTTTTGAAACATTTTTATCAAGACTTTAAGAAATTAATCTAAGAGTAAAAATTATAATGTGTACATTTGGATGCTTATTATTAGAAATATAATTAATTTAATTCTATAAATATTAAATAGTTTAGGAAATTAAGATGAATTTCTTCTATAAAAGTAATTATTTGACAAAAATTGTATTCATTTGCAGTTTTTAAAACATTTTTTTTCTCCTAAATTTGTTGTGACGTTTTATTTTCATTTAGTTTAAATTGACATTGATTTTTTTTAAACATGCATTTGAAGAAAGTTAATCCTTTGTTTCTTATAATCTATATAATAGATAAAAAAAATTATGTAATTTACATAAAAATGAAATAGTAATCATGATGGTTAAAGTTTTTCAATAATAATTTAAATAAATAATAGATTCTTGTAATTAAATGTTCTTAAAATAAATTAACCTTTAAAATGGTTTTTTACCTTAATAAATTTTTCAATTTCTATTTTAAATGCAAAAAGCTTAAAAATATAAATACCTTTTAAAAAAATTTTAAAATTTGGGTGTGAAAATCTGTATAAAAGTAGACCACTTTAAAATTCTTTAATATATAAAAATCCCCCCCTTTTTTTTAATGCTACCGAAAATATTTAATGTTCAATGCGACTGCTTAATTCTAAGCACAGAATATTTTCTTTTTTTTTAAGAAGGTAGTTTCTTTATGAAATAACTGAAAAATGCAAATCGAATTATAACAAATAAATAATAAAAAAAAAAAACATCACAATCAAAATTGAATTTTAATATTTTTTAACGAGTTCAAACTTTTCTTTTTTTCTGTCATTTTCCGTTACGTAACGTGCTGCCATCTATATTTCTTTTTGAGAAATCCAAATCCATCTAACAAATCCATTTATCAAACAAAAATAGCATTAATGAGACAGCAATAAAAAAATAGAAGTTTTTTTTTTCTATATAATATTTTCATCAATGAAATTCCACAATCTCCAGATATTAAAATCACTCTCTACGCTGATGATACGGCTGTCTTATATCAAAATAATAATCCACTGGTTATCACTTTTACTCTTCAAAATTATATCAACTCTCTTCAGATCAGCTGGACTATTAAACTCAATATTGACAAAACTGAGGCTATTCTCTTTACTCGCAAACGGAGATTTACTAACCCAACTATCACTATTTCTAACACAACTATCTCTTGGTCCAAACAAGTTAAATATCTTGTCATCACTCTTGATAAAAATCTCACTTACTCTCAGCATATTAAAAATCTCCGAAATAAATTTAATAAAGCCACCCGCATCTTATATCCTCTAATTTGTAGAAATTATAACCTGCCGCTATACAACAAAATGCTTTTTTACATGTATTACATGCGTCCTATGATTACTTATGCAAGTCCAGTTTGGGGATCCGCAGTAAAAAGTAACTTGGAAATCACCCAGAGACTTGAAAACAAAATCCTTCGGATGATCATCCACTCACCTTGGTACTTCAGGAATCAAGATATTAGACATTCGCTTATTTTCCCAAACGTTCGCCAATTTATACTAAAAATTTCTACACCAATCTCCCTCACACTTGCAATTCGGTTTTAAATTCTCTTCCTAGGTATGATATTTCTTTGTTTAAAAATAGAAAAAGATCGCGTACTGTTCTTAACATATAATCCGTTGTTTCTTCCCCTCATCTGAAGTGCCATTACTGCAAGAACCACTGGATGGTGGGCCTCCTACTAATGCTATAGTTTCTTCTCATTTCATATCTGTACATCTTATTTTTAAAATCTCCAAAACAAATGATTTTTTCTCTCTCTTAATTTATATTATTACCTTTCTCTTTTGTTTTTTATTAATTATATGTTTCTACATATAAAATGTGTGGCATAAAATTTCAATGGGCATTGACCTAAAGCAACGCTTCTCCAACATCAAGGTAAAAGTGTGTGGCTGCTCCACAGCCAAAATACTTTGTTTAAACTTCTTCGGTTGCGGACCAAAAATCGGAAGAAAAAAAGTTTGGCGGGCCAGGATAAATTTTTCTAAAATTTTCCTTATATTGAGATTCGAAGTGAGATGTACTGATTCTAAGGAACGAGGTTTAATGCTAATCTGTCAGTCTACTTCTGAAATAGTTCTTTCTAAGGTTCATAGTTGAAAGCACTTGTTCACATATATAAGATGAAGCAAACATAGCACTGATTTTCTGGGCGTGAGATATTAAAATTGGGAAACTTACTTTCGATAATGATTTGTAAAACTCTAACTTGTTGGCCCCAATCTACAGCTATAACTAACAAAGAACTTCCGCTTTTAACACTTTACGCATTGAAATCTGTCTGTGCTTGCTATTTCCGTCGATTTATGTTTTGTAGAACAAAAATAGAGAAAGTAAAAAGATCATCAGTCCTTTGAAAAAAAGGAAGGAAAAAAAAAAAACATTTAATCAAAGTAGAAAAGGAGATGGATGTATAATACATAAATATATGTTTCTTTTCATTTGTCTCGGACCGACAAATTAAAATTCTATCCGCGGGCCGGATAGAGCCTTCCGGAGGGGCCGGAGTTTGCCCATCCCTGGTTTAAACCAACCAAAACTCAGCATTTTTTTCAACTGGATAAAAGTTTAAGATATTAATTTGTTTAATAAGATTGATAGTAATTATATGTAAATTAATTTCTGTAATAAAAAGAATAGTTGAATTAAATGAATTTATAAAACAATCACAGACCCATCCAAAATGTTTTTCAAAATATAAAATATAAATTCATGAATTTTTAGTTTAATACAATAGAATCTACATAATGTGATTTCACGTGAAATGCTGAGAAATAATGATTTTATGGAAGAAGGAAATCGCCATTTTCAAATTCAAAACAAAATAAATCTAAAACTGTCCCTGAATATTTAACATTGCATTTCTTATGCATAATTTAGAACACATAAGAAACTCTTTAAAAAATAAATTTTAAATATAATAATTTTAATTCGCTCAGTTAAATTTTAATAACCGTGATTTTCTACTTATTTTTTTTAGTTCCAATAGCAGGCTACAATAAGCAATAAAATAAAAAGAACATAAGGAATATGAAAACAATAACGAGAAACGAAGGAAATCACGCAGTGACATGTTTAGCCCATAAGGGCCTTAGTCTCCCAGGAACGACACTACACAATAGAGGAAACAAGTGCAGGACAGACAGGAAGGTGGGATGAATCCATGTCCTCTCCCAGATTGCAGAGCATGCATTTTGGGACAATTACAGCCCGTCAGGAGCCTGAAAAGGGCAATAGCTTTTAATCTGGTCTGATCAGGGATATTTAGAATAAAGTTAAACCAGGTTTTTGATGAGTTGCCTTCACGGAAATTATCAGATAGAGCCTCCCTGAAAAAGTCTCGGATCATCAGTTTTATCGAGTGAAAAGAGATGTCTTGACAAAAGTTTGGGTGATGGTTGTTCCTTTTTTGGCAAGAGAATCCGCCTTCTCATTACCCAGGATCCCACGATGGCCTGAGATCCCCTGCAGAACGATATCCTTGCCCTTTGAAGCAACGTGTTCAAGATAAGAGATGCACTTTTTGATAGAAGTAGACTGAGGTGCGAGGGAGGAATTGGTTGCCAAAAATGCTGCTTTAGAGTCAGATAGGATGACTGCTCTAGAAAATTGTTCTGTTCGGCACTGCAGGGTAATACGTAAAGCTTCCTACTTATATATCCACGGATTATAGCCCAAAAAAACATTAAAATTTCGGGATATGGATTATAGGCCATTACCTATAATCTGTAGAGATTTTTTTTCTGGAAATTTCGCACACACACAAAAAAAATAGTTCTACAAAAACGCCACATAAAATGCGTGTCTAGTAGATGTGGAATGAAATTAAAGATATAAATAAAAACCCTTTAGAGCATGCCAAATTATTAATCAATTGAAATACTTATCAAGATTTTAATATCTCTAGCAAATATAAACATTACAAATCATCTCTTTTTTCAACTCCTCAAAAGCATATATTTTATTCCAGGTTCTATTATTTTATATTTATAACTAAGTTTTTTAAAAATGACTTCCAAGTCATTCAACAGTTGTGACACTGTGAGTGAAAAACTCATCCATCGTGGCAAGGTCACACCAATTTAGATGGGGAAAATAGGTGGGACTTGTTTTTTGAAATTTGTTTTTGATGCCGTACCGTTTCCCCCTTCTTCAAGTATCTTCAGTTCAGTTCAGTCCTTTCTCCCGTAGGAGTAATTTTCAGTCCGAAACAGTAAAAAATTACGTATAATCCATACATCTTATAATCTATAGTAGCAATTTTCAGCCTGAAAAAAAAAATTCGTATGATTCACTGCGCCTAAAGTTACTTCTGTAGCAGAGTAATTTTAGGATCTAAAGTTACTCTGCTACAGGAGTAACTTTAGACCTTTCATTATAAAAAATTACTCATAATTTACTGCGCAGGGTAACCTATTGGCATAAATTTCAGAATGAAAAAATAAATTTCGTATAAGCTATTGCGCCGTATAACGCTTAAGAGTAATTTTCACTTCGAAAAAATAAATTTCTATAATCCCTTGCACCGTGTAATTTATGGGAGTAATTTTTGGCAGGGAAAAACAAAAATATTTCGTATAATCCACTGCGTCGTATAATCTATAGAGGGTCTCCAAACTACGGCCCGTGGGCCAAATCCGGCCCGCCAGTGTCATCCATCCGGCCCACGACAGCGAATAGCTTATTGTTGCTGTAATAAGTTGAATAAAAAAACACAGAATGATAACAACTCGATTTTAGTTAAATTTCGATTGATTTTTCGATTTGCTAGTTAAAGCTTAATGACAAGCATAATAAGCAGAAAATTTAACTTAAGCATAACAACTAATAAATAATTGAAATGAATCCCACTAACATTATAAATTAGTGAACATCCCGCGGTTACCCTCGGTAGTTATACCTACTTATTTCCACTTTTAACCACTAAATGTCGTCAAGTGTCACGGTCGTATCGATACACACAATAGTAATTGTAGTAATTGAACCAGGGAATTTAGCAAGCGTATGTTCGCTCAGAGCGCGTACTGGGCGACTAGTCTAGAAATTACAGATAATGGCAGGAAAATTAAAACGGTTTTGACTCTTGGTACATACTGGGGAAAACAGTATGGCCCTAAGGCTGGAAAGTTTGGAGACCCCCTGGTCTATAGGAGCAATTTTCAACTGGGAGAAATTAAAAAAATTTGTATAATCTATTGCTCCGCACAACCTGTAGAAGTAATTTTCAGTCGTAAAAATAAAAAATTTCGTACAATCCACGGCGCCGTACAACCTATAGGAGTAATTTCTTATCAGGAAAAACAAAAAATTGCGTATAACTCCTATAACTAACTATAATGCATTACAACTCCGCGGGCCGCATGTAAAATTATATATCCCTATATTAGATTTAGACCCACTAGAGACATTTTTTTTGGATTTCGCAGGTGTAAGTTGAATAAAAGCCCTAATAACTTTTTGTGCCAGATTTCTCAAATCATTCAAAAATATTTATTTGCCTAGTGTGATATGTGTTTCTCCTCTCTTTCACTTAGCTTTTGCAAATCGATCTCAACTTGGGTATTTGCACATCGTAATGGGAGTTGCGTCCGTTATGTTTCAGCTTGTTTTGCGTTTGATCAATTTCATTTTAGAAAAAAGAGATTCACACGTGTAAGTTGAACCAAATTCCTTCCAAAAACCAAGTTGAACCAGTCCTTCTATTCTGTGAAACAGCCACAAAGCAAGAGCAAATCATTACGACTTTCGCACGTTTTAAAGAAAAATAAAATAAAATTCTGCTTTGAAAATTTATTATTGAAATACATAGAAACGTATTCCTTGTAATGGTTATTTAAAGTTTTTAATTAGACAAATTAAAATAATTTTAAATTTGCTTAATTTAGAAAGAATTTTGCTGCATCTGTGTAGATTCTGCTTTAATTAAAAATTTTACCACAACAAATTTATTTAATTTCCTATACAGAAGTGAAATAAATTTTTTTTTTCTGAAATTTTAAAAATCAGGTCAACTTAAAAATATATTGCATAAGAAAATAGAAAGATGAACATTAAAATTTCAATTGAAACATTTAAATGTAACTTTTTTTATGTAAAAAAAAAGCATTAAGTTGTTAAATTTAATTATTTAATTTTAACTTTTTAATTAATTTTTAAATGTAATATAAATATAATTTTAATTTTCAATTTTTAAATTTAATTTTAATTTTTAATTATTTTAATTCAAATTAATCCTTTAATTTTTAATTTTAATTATTTTAATTTAACTTTTTTTAATTTATTTTTTTAAATTAAATAATAATTTTTTATATTTTTAAATAAAATTAATTTTTTTTAAAAATAAAATTAGTTTTTTTAAAAATTAAATAAAATTTTTAAGATAATTATTTTTAAATTTTTTATTAATTAATAATTAATTTAATTTAATTTAAATTTAAATTTTAAGTTTTTTAATTTATAAATTAAATTTTAATTTAATATTAATTTAATTATAATATTTTATTAAATAATTATCTTATTATATTAAATATTATATATTATATTAAATAATTATATTATTAAATATTTTTTGAAATCTTAATTGTAATTTAAAAAAAATTTAAAATTAAAATTAAATTAATTTAAATTTTTTTACTTTTTAAATGAAATTAAAATTAAATAAAAAATTTGAATTCATTTTAATAATTGTTTTAACATCAAAATGTAGAGATCTCTGAAATTTAAAAAAAAAAAATCGTACTTTTTTTTTTAATCTTTAAAACACGCCCTTCTATGCATGCAAACATTAATTGTTTCAATGATTTTTTTTATCAGACTCTCCATTTCACAGGTTCTCAAACTATCTGATTGATTCGCACATTTCGAGTTTCGAAACGATTGTTCGATTCAATGAAACAATAGAACAGTCTGGACTCGTTCACTGTCAGCTAAATCTGAAAAGTGTTTATTAAGCGAAATTTCACTGCCCATCCACGGGTATATAAAGCCATCCAACTTTACAAGCATCACCCAAACATCCTCCGCTCATACATTCCCAATTGGAACATTCTAACCAAACCAACTCTCTTCACCATGAAATTCATCGTAAGTATTCTTTTACCTATATTCTATTTATTTTTGCTTATTATAAAGATTTCCTTTTTCATTATAACTCATTTCCAATAGAATGCTTTTACTTTAAAACAGATGTAGCTTTAGTTCACGAATTTTTCTGGTGTTTTCCGGTTTTATTTAAAATCTTAAGTTTAATATTAAAACATCTATGTTTCACTTAATTTAATTATTTTAACGGATTATTCCAAATATACTCGTTATCTCATTATTTGTATCTTTAATACACGAGTTAACTCGTGCAAATAAAACTAAAACGAGTATGTGAGTTAAACGAGTATGTATATGTATGTATATGCGGACTAAAACGAGTGAGTTAGCCTAGTATTTCTAGTATTTAATGCTTCTACTTTAAAACAAATGTAAATTTAGTTCACGAATTTCTCTGATATTTTCTAGTTTTAATAAATATCTACGTTGTAATGAATATATTTAATATTTAAACTTCTACATTTCACTTAATTTAACCGTTTTAATGGATTATCCCAGTATACTCGTTATCTCTTTATTTGTATTTTTTCAGAACTACACGAATTAACTCGTGCAAAAAGTAATTTTTTAATTACGGACTAAAAAGAGTTTGTGAGTTATACCTAGTCAAACATTCGTGATGTTGTACTTTTGGCAGCAGTCATTCTATCTCGAATTTATGCTGTTTTATAGGCATCGGGATCGCAGTCTTTCAGTATCCAAATGATCTGTAAAAGATCTATGATTTTTAAGGATCTATTTAATCAATTATAAGGAGATAGTCATGTCCATGAACTCTTTACATATTCATAGCATTACGTCGCTGTAAATTTCAACGGGTGAATAAATAATACTTCTTGGTTTCTAGAGATAATTAATCTACTATGTCGCTATTTCGATATTGGACATCGATGTTGAGCATCGAAGTCGAGAAGCTCTGATTCTCAAATCAACTCCGAAGCGGTTATATCGGTTTTGAATATCGGTATTTCGATGTTGGACATCGAAATCACTGTAACTTCGATGTTACAGAATATCGATATCTTAAATCGTAATTTCATTAACATAAGAAAAATGAAATTAGATTGTAATTTGAGACTTAAATCGATGTTTCGAGGCACATCGATTTTGGCCCAGGTCTAGTCAAAACATTCCACTAACAGATCTTGACTTTTCCTACAGCATATTACTGAAGGCCTAAATGGGTATTCACCCATTTAGGCCTATAGTGATATGCTGTAGGAATAATTCGGGACAATAATTCGTGATTTACTAACTGAATAATTGTTCTGCTCGCAGGTAGTACTGTTGTTCGCCGTGCTGGCCGTGGCTGCAGCCCAGCGTCGTGTACGCCTCGTGTACCCTAGATTCCCAGTGTATGCTGCCCAGGACGAGACCTACGCCGCCTCCCTAGGGGGTGCTCCCGTGGGGGCCTACAGGAGAGTCAGCGGAGGCGGAGGACTAGGCGGAGGCCTAGGCTACGATGTGGCCGGCGCCTCTCTGGGAGGAGCTCCGGTCGGCATTTACGGAAGACAGAGCGGAGGACAACCCAGTCTTCTTGGATAAACTGACTAAGTATGTATTATTAAGAAATCTTGTTTAGAGTTGTTATGAATCTTATTTTTTAATTTAACATTAATAATAATTATTATTTTTAATTATGTTAATTATGTTCTATTAATTTAAAATTCCTTTATTCAATAAAAAGTGCGCAGAGAGGGAGAAACGGTATCTCAAGCAGGGTTTGGTGGTTTACTGGAATACTGATGTTCGGATTGTGTCTCTGTTGTAGTTATATCTGCAAGAATTGTGTCTTTAGGGATGAGCGATCAATGTGATTAGCAGGAATACTGGTGTTCGGATTACAGAGTCTCTGTTGTAGCTATTTCTGCAAGAATTGTGCATTGTGTCTTTAGGGATGAGCGATCAATGTGATTAGCACAAGACAAAAAATTAAAACGTGAGTAATATTTTGGAATGTTAGCTGAAGATCTGAGATTTTTCTCTTTATTTTGGCTTTGTGGCATAAATGTCGAAAGCTTAGATCATACAAAGAAATTTAAAAGGTCGATAGTTATGTGTTGTCGTCAGCTGAGTTAAGATGCTCATGTGATGAATGTGGAAGTTAGTTGAATCATACATGCCGCAGGAAGAAATGGCATATTAGATATTGGAATTTTACCTGGGAGAAACCCAGTAAACATGGCTGAATTGGTAATCTGGACGAGGCTATAGGCTGATTGAACTTTCTAGAAACTTTTAGAAGAGAATATCTGGAGGTTGGTTGGGATTTTATGCCAGATTTGGCCATGCTGCGCCAAACGACAGTACTTTTAAAATTCTGATAAAATTAAATGGTTAAAAGCTAAAACGTCAGTTGCTAGAACAATTCAATCAATTCAGTTGGAAGTAAAAGCAGATAAATAAAGAATTAAAAGTTTCATGTAAAATCTATCAAAATTGTTGCTGTTAAACATTGATAATTAAAAAGCAAATAAAATACACTGACGGAAACAAGATAAAATGGTGCAATAAACAAATTTCAAATATAAGGCATAGATCCAATTTGCGCAACAAATAAATAAAGATTAATGGGGGGAGAGTCTCCCAATAAGTCAGATAAGGTTGGATGCTTATGACCGAAAAGGTTGAGTCAGATTCTATTGAATCTTGGGCATTGGATCAGTATATGTTCTGCGGGTAAAACAATGCCACACGCGGAACAAGTAAGAGCAGGCTCTGAGCGAAGTAAATGCGAATGTGTAAAATACAGCCTATACCAGAAGTGGCCAATAAGTGGATCTTGCATGCCACATTTAGAAATGCATCCTAACTCCGCGGGCCGCTTATAAAATTATGTATCCCCATATTAGATTTAGACCCGCTATAGACAATTGTTTGGAGTGAAAAATTGAAACAGAATGAGATATTATTTTTGCGTTTACTATTATTCTTACATGTAAACATAGATAGTATAATAATAATAATGATACTAAACGCACAGTGTAAAGAAATAAGAACACTAAAAATGAAATACAAAAATATATAAATATAAACGAAATAAAAAAAATGAAATTATTAAAAAATATTTATTTTACGAGTGCGATATGTGTTTCTCCACTCTTTCACTCAGCTTTTGCAAATGGATCTCAATTTGGGTATTTGCACATCGTAATGGGTGTTGCGTCCGTTATGCTTGAGCGTCTTTTGTATTTGATCAATTTCATTTTCGAAAAAAGCGCCTACAACTTCAACTAAGAGTCTAGTTTGTTCTGCTATCAACAATCAATTGTGCGTATCTAGGGATGGTCACTTAAAGTGAAATATAAAACCTGTTATATTAGATGTTCCAAGATGCGCGTGCATCATATGTTCGCAGAATATAATTTAATTATTCTGTGAACTCATAACTTTAAACTCATGAATAAAACTGGCAATATCTATAATATTTTGTAAAAGTGTGATAAATCTCACGGGCCAGAAAAATATTCAAGGCGGGCTGCGGGTTAACCACCCCTGGATTAAAGGAAGTATTAATTGAGAGGATTAATGAGCACGATTGTCTGTGATTTATATTTATTTATATTTATATTTATATATTATAGTGCTCTAGAACATTTTCGAATGACTGTTGAATTTTTCTGTAATTTATTAACATTCTTTAATAGACTATATCGATCTATTTATTTATTTATTTTTTGTTTTAAATCTAGATTGTTTGGCGACGAACTGGAAAATTGAAAGCAAAAGAACACGAGAACAACAGGAAGTTAAATGTTTGTGTGTTGTATAAAGTAAAATAAATTGTTAAAATGATGAAACCATGCGTTATTTTCTTATTTTAAAGTGTCAATTTATTATTTTTTGCTGCAATAGTTATGAAAAAAACAATTTTATAAAATTAGAAATAAAGGAACCTCATTAATACTCATTAGTACCCACACTCTTAATAATTTAAATAATAAATATTAATTAATTTAAATAATAAATATTAAATAATTTAAATAATGAATATAAATAATTTAAATTTAATGAATGCAAATAATTTAAATAATAAATATTAATTTATATAATGAATATTAATAATTTAAAGATACCTTATTAATATTCATTAGTATCCACACTTCTAAATAGTATAAATAATACTACATAATATAAATTAAATAATAAATATATTAAATAATAAGTATAAAAAATAAAAAATAATGAATATAAATAATTTAAATAATAAGTAATTTAAATAATTTAAAGGTACCTCATTAATGCTCATTAGTGTCCACACCCCTAAATATTAATATAAATAATATTAAATACTTATATTAATAATTTAAATAATAAATATTAAATAATTTAAATAATTGCCATATTAAATACTTTAATATGGCACGAAAAAGATTTTTTAATTGTGATGATAAGATACGATGATAAATTAAAGCAATCCTATAAATATTAAAATAACAATAAAATAAAAAGATAAATAAAATAAAGATAAATAAAATAAAGATAAATGAAACAAGACATAAATGAAAGCAATCATTTAAATATTTAAATTATTTAAAATAATAAAAAGTGCTTCATTTACAATAATCTTTAAATAGAAGTTAAACGGATCGATGCCAGATAAATTAAAAGTTTTATTACGGGATTTTATCTAAAAATATGGAATCTTAAAATTAAAATATAAAATAAATTACGTTTATTAAAAAAAAAAATCTTATTTTCATAGTTTTCTTAATTTTATAATTTTTTTTGGTAATATTGTTTAATTGAGTTATTTTCTAGATTTTTATGAGAAAATTATTTCAAAATAGCACATGTTAGTAATGTGCGTTAAAAAATTTTAAGTATCAAATAAGTTTAAAAAAAGATTCGAATTCAAATAAGTTCAAAATAAGTATTTATTTTTTTTATGTTGAGTGGCAACGTAATGTTAAATAAATCGTTTAAAAAAAATATTAACCGACTTAGTTGCATTTTAGTTAATTAATAAGAATTCTGGGATTTGTCGTCAGCCTCAAAGCATTGGCGACTTCTGTTTTTTCTCGCCAAATGTAAATATTGGCGATCAAATATAGACGCTCGGTCTTTCCAGAATATACACGCATGCGCACAAAAAAAAAAAAAATAATAATCAGGTACATAAAAATATATTAAATCTTAAGGGAAAACTAACATTCATGCATAAAAATGTATTGAATTTTAAGGAAAAACTAACATTCTTGTAAAAATATTCAAATAAGAAACAAACATATATATATATTATTTTAAGGTATGTAATAAATAAAATTTGCAAAATGAATTTGAACTGAAAACATAATAAAATCTACATGAATGTGTAGCAAATAAAAATAAAAATAATTTCGTTTTAGTTTCATCGTAAATTTAATTCTACTTTACACTGATTGGATCGCAGTTTATTTATACAATTATAGAACTGTAGAGTTATCTGGGAAGCATACATCGTTCGAAATTCGGAGGAGATTTCTCCATTGATTCTCAAATCACAAAAAATACTAAAAATCAGTGATAACCTGTGACGTCTCGGCCTAGGCTAGACCTATAACGGCTTCAAGAAGAGGGCCACTTTCAGGTTCATGGGAACACTTTAATTTTTATTTACAAGAATTATTATATATACAGAATTCTGAGTTAATACAAAATTATTTACAAGAAAAATAAAATTTATATATATATATATATATAAAATATATCTATATATATATCTATATATCTACACTCAAGAGCCAAAACATTATGACCACCTGTCAATAATGAGTTGGCCCACCTTTGGCGCGCAACACAGCTTCAACCCGCCTTGGCATGGATTAATACCACCACTTAATACCAGTTAAATATCTCTTCCACCTGATCACGGGCCTTCCACGTCATCCAGGCGAGTTCATTGCAAAATGTAGGGGTGGTCATAAGGTTTTGGCTCTTGAGTGTATATCTATATATATATACATAGTTCACTCCAAGGACGGAGATTTTCCGAGTTCTCGTCTACGATGAATCTCAAAACACGTGCTCTGCGGTAAACCTTAATTATCATACGGCGTGATACGCAAAACCACAAGGGGCTCACTTTGGAAACAAGCGGAAAATCCGGCCTATCCTGTCACTTCAAAGAAAAAAAAAAAAAAAAAACCTTCTGGTTGATTTGGCGCAGAACCCTCTCTCTTCTTCATCAAAACTTTTAAGACAATCTGTCAAGAAGGGGAGGGGGCGGTCAGCTTCCCTCACTTCTCCTTCAAGGGGAAATTTCTCAGCTCATGGTCTGTCACCCATCACGATGGAACAACTCATGGTGTAGTCCATATGCCACCTGTAGTTGTTTCGATTTGTGAAAGTTACACAGACAATCGTTAAATTCATGAGCTTATTATCCATGACACTGAATATCTGCTATCAGATTTGAGTGACAGGTAGTTCTCATTAGTACAAAACAGATTATTCTCATTCGTACAAGACAGTGATGTAATATAACTACCCACAACACTGCTATCAAATTTGAGTGATGGGTTGTTGTTATGCTGTTGTCAAAGAATAAACATACTCCTGGGAATGAAATGCCACAACTCTCCCAAAGAGAAAAAATGCTACAAACCCATTATTCAATATACGCAAACACTGCAATTTCTTCGAAGCATGTTCAAGATGCCTTAGAAACCTGATGAAGTGGAAAAAGAAAAACTCGCGAAATAAATTACTCAAAACACTGATTTAAAATAAAAAAATATTGAATAATTTATATTTTAGGCAATCAACGTCATTCTGAATTAATTACAGTTATCGTATATTAGTACATGCAATTGTTATACTTCACATCAACCCACAATATAAAGATATTGCTTCAATTTTAAAATGGTACAGAGCAGCACAGGGAAAATAATCAACTATTCAAAAGAACCAATAAAAATTATATATAACAAGAAGGACATTATAAATAAAATTTTTTCTCAAATTTATGACGGCGAAATTATTTATTTATCTAGTTTCGTCAAAATTTTCTTTTATTTACAGTTCTAAAACCATCCCCATCAAGACGAATCATTTTATGCAGTGTATCACAGAAAAGATCTATTTTGGTCTATGGCTCTAAAACTTGGACTTTGGCAAGATCTGATGAGGTCCATTTGGGTCTATTTCAGCGGAAGATTTTAAGGGCTATTCTTGGAGGTGTTAAGGAAAGTGATTGTTGGAGAAGACGGTAACAACGCAGGAATATATAAATGCTATAAAGACGCAGATATTATAAAATTTATTAAGATCAATAGATTAATCTGGGCTGCTCATGTATTTAGAATGAATGACTTAAACCAGGGGTAGCTAACCCGAATGATCTTGCGGGACCACTTTGGAAATGCATCAGGACTCCACGGACCGCCTATAAAATTATATCTCCCCATATTAGATTTAGATCCACTACAGACATTTTTTGTAGTGAAAAATTGAAACACAATGAGCTATTATTTTTATTTTTAGTATTATTCTTACATGTAAACATAGATAATGTAATAATAATGATACTAAACGCACACTGTAAAGAAATATATAACACTAAAAATGAAATATAAAGAATATATGAATAGAAACGAAATAAAAAAAATGAAATCATTAAAAAATATTTATTTTACTAGTGTGATATTTGTTTTTTGTTAGGTTGCATAGGATATTTGGTGTTGCAGGCTAACGCCCATTATGTTTGAGCGTGTTTTGTGTTTGGTCAATTTCCTTTTAGAAAAAAATAACGATTCACAGGTGTATGTTGGACCAAAAGCGCTAACAACTTCAACTAAGAATCTGGTTTGCTCTGCTATAAGCAATCCACTATGAGTATCTAGGGATGGTCACTGCATCACTGAGTTTCACTTAAAATGAAATATAGAACCAGTTACACTAGATGTTCCAAGATGCGCGTTCATCATGAGTTCATAGAATGTAATTTAATTATTCTGCGAACTCATAACTGTAAATTCATAACTAGAGCAGACAATATCTGTCCTATATTCGCAAGAATATTGTTTTAAAATCAAAGTTAAATTTTTCTCATCCTTTCATCAGTTAATTTTTTTATATATGGATGCACACATAATGTATTTTTCAATTCCTACTATTAGTTTACACTCTCCCTATATATATATATCTTGTTCACATTTTCAATCGTTATTAAAATACTTTTTATTTATCCATTCAAATTCAAAAGCATTTTTTTTTAACTTGTAGTGGATGACACTTGATGTTAATACAGTTTTTTCAAATACTAATTCAATAATTAAATTTAATTCATTAATTTTAGTTTTTTCTTAGAATTAAGTTGCATATATCTACCAATAGATGGCGCCAGATAAACTTAAAAAAACGAATGAAAATGATTTAGAAAGGACTTTCTGTAATAGAGTGGAAAAAAAGTAGTAATTGATTAAAAAAAATTTTTTTTTTTATATTACTTGTTTTTAATACATTGTTTTTCACTATTTTGGCTATTATAAAATAAATATATTTTGTGAAAGTGTGATACATCTCACGGGTAGGAAAAATATTCAAGGCTGACTATCCCTGACTATCCCTGACTATCCCCTGCGGGCTGACTATCCCTGATTTAGAGCATTGATATCCAGCAAAAAACAGTATCGAATGAATAATAATAATATAACTAGTATACTATCTCCAGAATCGTAAATTAAGAGAAGCGAGAGGGGAGCATTAAATAGGACAATATGGCAACATTTATGGCTGCCACTATGCCATTACTGTGTTCATAATCTTGTCAAAATGTTAAACGTTTATATTTTTGTTAACATTTATTAAACTTTTGATATTTAGATCTTAAGTCGTGAGTTAGATCTTTCGAGAAGATCTTAACTCTCCCATTGATACAAAAATTAAACTACAAAATGTTCATTAATCGAAGAGAAATATGTACTGCATTATTTACTTGTAACACATTTAGCAATAAATAATTTAATAATCAGAGTACATAATGGTTGCTACTCTACAGTGGTAATATTCGTAGATTCCAGAGCAGCCATACAAGCTGTCTCGTTAAATCATTTCACTAAAACCCCAATAATAACTCAAATTAAGAAAGATATCAAATATTTAAGAACTAAAGCCAAGCAAATGGTATTCAAGTGGATACCATCGCACTTGGGAATTAAAGCTAGCGTAGCAACAGATTTACTTGTAAAGAGATGAAACCATGTGAATATTGGAAAGAAACAAGTTTCAAGAGAATCTTTCAAGAAATATACTGATAGAGAAATTTTTAAGAAACTGAAAGATAATCTCGCAACTGAATCTGAAGGCAAAAATTGGCACAATACTCAAAGCAGCTGGGAAATCTGTAATACTAGACCACTTGAAGAGGCGGTTGCCAACTTTTGATTAAGAAATGGACACGACTGTCTTGCGGAACACCTAAACAGGATAAACACTTATCCTATATGTAGAGCTGGAACAGTAAATTCAGAGCATCTTTTGAAATGTCGAAGGAGAAGTCTTGCAGTTGTATTGGGAGGCCAGGGGGCCTCATGGACTAAAATAAAGAGCATACCCTCTTTACTTACTCTCTCCCCCTTTGACTTTTTGTGGTGTGCGAGATCGACTTATTGTCGATTGCTGTTTTGATGTATGCTTGCTTTGTTCTGCTTGTTCCTTCTTAGTGTGTGATCCTAATTTTACTATAATGGATTTATTTCCAATAAAGCCACATGTTACAACATTTACTTGAAACAAAATGAAAATAATAAGAAAGGCATTTCTTTTTATTTTTCGACAGAAGGAGAAAAAAAAAATTCCAGCAGACGAATTTTTTATCAGAAATTCGGATGAGTTGCCATTCGAAATGGAATGATATGATACAAAATAATGAAGAAAATTATATGAATAACCTTATTCTGTTAAGAAATAAGAAATATCATTATTTTTATAAAAATAATGCAAAAGATATTCGTACAAGAATTGTTAAAAAACTGTTTAAAAAAATGAGTTGTGTTACCTATTTGTAAATGATAATTAAGAACTTAATGACAGATACATGGAATTATAAAACAAAATACAGGGTGATTTTAACTAAAGTCCCACTTTCAAAATGCTGTAAAAAAGAACCACTCGTCATAATGAGTTCAAATTTGAACTGAAGATATTTGAAGAAGGGGGGAAACAGTACGGCCTCGAAAAAAGTTCCACCGAAAAACTCTTAAAAAAAAGTTCCACCAAAAGTTCCATGGTTCATAACGTAACTATTTTAATAATTGCAAAAATTGTAAATTTATAATATGAAAACTGTGCGTTTAAATATGGTTAACTGTGGTTTGGATGGTTACACATTGGATAAAAAGAATTAAATAATCTAAAGAGATGATTTTATCGAATATAAAAAGCTGTGTTTGAAAAAATATTTTTTTATTGCAATAGAAAATTATTGTAAATCAGACCAACTTAATATCAATCTACTATTGTACCCAAAAAGTAAGACCAATTATTATTTTTTTTTTCAAAAACTCTTTCATTATTCTTCCAAATTTATTTCATCGCCTTCAAAGTAATCCCCTCCGGACACAATGCACTTATGCCAACTTTTTTTCCAATCCTCGACGCATGCTAAAAAGTCATCGGTCGGGATGGCCTTCAAAGCGTGCGGCGATTCATGTTGAACCTCTTTAATCGACCCAAAATGGTGTCCCAGGAGTGACCTTTTGAGTTTAGGGAATAGTCAGAAATCGAATGGTGTGAATACGATGGTTGTGGAACGATATGGGTATATCATATTTGGCGAAAAAGTCACGAAGAATCAATGCAGTGGGAGCTGGTGCATTCAGTGTTTTCGGTACCAATCAAGATTTGACGCGTTTGAGGCTCAAAATGAAATTGACCGATCTTTTTGAAATTCCAACATCATCACCAAGGTCTCTAATTGAAAATCGATGGTTTGTAAGCACAAAATCTTTTGTTTTTTGGATGTGAGCTTCGTCGGTTGAGGTGGAGGTTCGACCAGAGGGCTCTTCGTCTTCAACACGTTCTCTGCCTTCTTTGAACTGTTTATACCACTTCTAAACATTTCTTTCCGATACAGGAATTCTCACCGAATGCCTTCTGCATCATTCTATACGTTTCTGCAAACAAAATTGAATGCAAGTTCTTTGCTCAATCAATTCAGACATTACAAAAATCTTCGGAATTAGTTTTAGCATCTCACAAGGACCGCCGAATCGCACTAGGAAATATAAAAAGTCGCGAGTTACATGTTGGATTAAATTTAGTCAATGCTTTTTTGTAGTGAATTCACTTGAACTTGGATCAACTTTGGCTCCTGATGGCCGAGTGACTAGCTCTCTGGCGCTCGGTGACATTTTCGGGTTCGAGTCGCGGTGGTGCCATGGATGTTTGTAGTGGTCCGGAATCCACTTTAAACCGTTGTTTCCGTTCTAATATGACAGTAGAGCGTTGGGCTTGTGGCTGACAACCCTACCCGGTAAAAAAGAAAACATCTTGAAATCTTCCAGTAGGCAGACTGCCTTGACCCCCATGGTTGCTGTTGCGCCAATAAAGAAGAACAAGATAATATTAAAGTGACCAGATGGCCGAGTGACTAGTGCTGGGGTGCTCGATGCCGCAGATTTCGGGTTCGAGTCCCGCCTTGCCATGGATGTTTGTAGAGGTTGGTAATCCACTTTAAACTGTAGGTGCCGACTGCTGAGCGTAGAACTGAGAACCTTACCCTGTAAAAAGAAAACATCTCCTGTCTCGAAATCTGCCAGTAGGCAGACGACCTTGGCCCACCATTGAGCTATTGCGCCAATGATGATGATGATTTATCATCTTTCTCGTTTTTAAGAATGAATTTTAGTTTAATATTTAGAAGCTTGTTAATTTGGCAACGCTTTGTTCAGTTTCAAACCTATCTTCCCTAGTCCTCATATCCAATTATCCAAAAAACCCTCCAGCTCTATTTTATTAGAATAAAATTTTAAAATAGATATTAGGGTTAACTAGAAACATAACCCCATTCAAGGAAGTGAGATGGGGCCTGGGTGTCTAACTCTCTGGCCACAGGTTTCGGGTTCGGCTCCCGACGGTGCCCCGGATGTTTGTAGTGGTTCGGAATCCACTTTAAGCTGTAAGTTCCGGTCTCATATGACCATGGAGCTAAGACAGGCTTCTACCTACGGATGCACCATCACAACAGAAGCTGCCCCCTTTCCCTTCAACCACGAGTCCATACGGGTTCGTGGGTGTGGCCTAGATGTCTACCAAGTGGGATAAGAGACAACAACAACAAGGAAATGAGATTGTAGTGAATGAATAGGAGGAAGGATTAAAAGAGAACACAAATTCCTGCGATTTTTTTTACAATTTTATTTGGTTTTTATTAAATGTGTTTCATTAGAAAAAAAAAAAGATGTGTTAGAAAATTTCGAACCTGTATTAAATTACTCATTATTTATTAATATTATTAATTTATTTTTTATTTTTTACTGTAGGTTGCATTTGAAACATTAAGGCTCACGTGAAATGGAAATGACTGGAAATTTGATGTTGTGTATATTGTGTAAAAACAGAATAAACTAAAATATCAGAATAATGAAAAATAGTTTCTGTTTCTTATTTTATTGTGTCCTTTTTTTTTTTTCTTTTCAAAAGTTGTAGCAGAACAATCGTACTACTATGCCCAAAAAGTAAGACCATTTTTTTTTTCAAAAACTCTTTATTTATTCTTCCAAATTCATTTCATCGCCTTCAAAGTCATCTCCTCCGGACGCAATGCACTTATGCCAACTTTTCCTCCAATCCTCAATGCATGCTAAAAAGTCATCGGATGGCTTTTCAATCGACTCAAAACGTTGTCCCCGGAGCGTCTTTTGAGTTTAGGGAATAGCCAGAAATTACACGGTGTGAATACAGTGGTTGTGGAACGACATGGATTTCATCTTTAGCGAAAAAGTCACAACGAATCAATGCAATGTGAGCTGGCTGATTCAGTGTTTTCAGTACCAATTGAGATTTGACGCGTTTGAGGCCCAAAATGGAATGGACCGATCCTTTTGAAATACCAACATCATCAGCAAGATCTCTAATTGTAAATCGACGGTTTGCAAGCACCCAATCTTTAATTTTTTGGACGTGAGCTTCGTCGGTTGAGCTAGATGGTCGACCAGAGGGCTCCTCGTTGTCAGCCTTCTTTGAACTATTTATACCACTTGTAAACATTTCTTTCCGATACAGGAATTCTCACCGAATGCCTTCTGCATCATTCTATACGTTTCTGCAAACAAAATTGAATGCAAGTTCTTTGCTCAATCAATTCAGACATTACAAAAATCGCCGGAATTAGTTTTAGCATCTCACAAGGCCAAGCGTAACTCAAACGCTATTGAATATTTTGACGTGCAAATTCACAGAGATGTCAAGGACAGTGCCAGAAACCTAAAAAATAAAAAAAAAATAATTGAAATTCCATAAGACCCGGGAATTTTAAATTGAAAATTGGTCTTATATTGGGACACAGTAGCAAAAACAGGGAAGGGGGGTATGAGGTAGGAGAACACTTTTGTGAAGAGCTTCTTTAGAAAGAAGAGAGAAAATTTAGAGCTTCAAAATATTCTTTTTCTTAAATTTTTCATAATCGAAAATTACCATAAATTGAAATAAACCATACTGTGTTTAAGGGGAATAATTTAATGAAAGCTTTTGAAATATTTTAAATATTTCTACTTTTTCTAGTCAAATTATGTTAAATTATGTGATAATTTCTGAACTTTCCATTTATCACGCGATATTATAAATTCTTATACAATTTCAGATAAAAAAATTGATTTCTAATCGATTTATAAAATAAAAAAATTAAATAAGTAAAAGTCAATGTTTCAGCTATTAAATAATTATGCAGGCTAAAATAGTGTTGTTTTCCACTGCAAAAATTACAAAATTGTTCTTATTTAACGTGCGCAAAATGAAATGCATAAAAAAATTCAGTCAATAACTCGAAACTATAATCTACAAAAATACTAAAAATATATTCAAATTCAACAATTTCAAAACTGACAGTGTATAATAATTTTTTTCTTTAATGTTAAAGTATTCATTTATTAAAAAAATAGCTTAAGGTTTCTTTATTCTAAAATATTCACAAGGCAATTAAATATAAAGCATAATAATTAAAACAAGTCCCTAATTACTGGCTTATATGTATATTTGAAGTAATAAATAATTTAAGTAATAATTATTCAGACAGAAATAGTGATGTTTTCCACTAAAAAACTACAAAATTTTCCTTATTTAATGTGCTCAAAATGAAATGCATAAAAAAATTCAGTCAATAATTAGAAACTATAATCTACAAAAAATGCTGAAAATATACTCGTCTAACACAATTTCAAAACTGACGATATATAATAATTTTCTTTCTATTTTAAAGTATTCGTTTATTAAAGAAAAGCTTTCAAAAAATATAAATTTATAAAAAAACCGTGCGTTTTAAAAATAATTGAATAATTAAAAACCAACGTGTTAGGAATTAAATTATTTTGTAGACCAAACTAACGATGTTTTCCTCTATAAAACATGCAAAATTTTCGTTATTTAATGTACTCAAAATAAAATGCATCAGAAAATTCAGTAGAGATCATAATCTACAAAAAATGCTGGAAATATTTATATTCTAAAATTTTCGCAAGGCAAGTCAACATAAAGCATAGTAAGCGCAGAATTGAAACAAATCACTAATCACTGGCTGATATGTGCATTTGAAATAATAAATAATTGTTTGGCCGCATGAATTCCGAGATTTGAACCGATTGTTCTACCGATGTTGTCATCGGAAACAATGGGACTGTCTGGACTCGCTCACCGTCATCTAAATCTGACAACAGCATTTGTTAAAGCGTTTATTAAGCTAAATTTCACAGCCCATCCACTGTATATATAGCCATCCAACCTTCCAAGCATCACCCAAACCATCCATTGCTACTTCCAGTCAGGACAGTTCAATCCAAATCCACTCTCTTCGCCATGAAATTCGCAGTAAGTGCTTTTTTTTTCAATTCCTTCTATCAGCTCACACTCTCACTATATATATCTGGTTCAATTTTTCAATCGCTCATAAAATACTTTTTATTCATCCACCCGAGTTCAAACACATTTTTTTTAACTTGTAGTGGATGACACTGGATGTTGACACAGTTTTTTCCAATATTAATTCATTCATTAAATTTAATTAATTAAGATTAGTTTTTTTTAGATTTAAGTTGCATATATCTATCATTAAATGGCGACAGATAAACTTAAAAAAATGAATCAAAATTATTTATAAAGGACTTTCTGCAATAGAGTAAAAAAAAAGTAGGAATTGACTTAAATTTTTTTTTTTTTATATTACTTGTTTACGTATTCTATTTATATTCGCTTATTATGAGATTTCCTTTTTTATGATAATACAACATTTCGAATAGAATGTTTCTACTTTAAAGCAAATGTAGCTTTAGTTCACGAATTTTTCTGGTATTTTCCTGTTTTAATTAAAGATTAATACTAAAGATTAATACTAAGATTAATACGAAAACTTCTACGTTTCACAGAATTTAATCCCTTAAGGTGTGCTCCCCTAATATATACGTGTCTCATATTTGTATCTTTTCGGAAAATAACTGGGGAACTCATTCGAAAATTAACTTTTAATGATGGGCCAAAACGAGCCTGTTGGGATACCATGTATTATTCTAACGCAATCACACGTTTACTCGGTGTATATTACACAGTCCAGCCACATTAATGTGACCCCCTGTCAAAAGCCAGAATATACACTCTTGTATATTCTGGCTTTAAGTGGAGTGTGGTATTAAGTTTAATTCTTTATGTACACTCCACTGCAATGAGTTGCCACCTGCCTTTCGTGATTGGTTATTTCACGTTGACGTCGAAAGTAGGTGGTGGTCACATTAATGTGGCTGGACTGTGTATTTCTGATAGCAGTCGTTCTTTCGCGGTTCGTTGTCCGCCAGTTCTCAAAAGATTGAGGAGGTAACTACGAGTAATTATTTGGCTGTGATCCCTTACAGCAAGAGTGGAAAATCCACGGCCCTCTTTTTACATTTTTCCGACCCTTCAGATTTTCCTGCCCCTTAGATACACTTTTACAAAATATATATATTTTGTAATGAAAACCAAAGTATTAAAAAATACATTATGTGTGCATAACGGACGCTAACCTGCAACACCCATTACGATGCGTAAATACCACAATTGGGATCGATTTGCAAGAGCTAAGTGAAAGAGTTGAGAAACAGATATCGCACTAGTAAAATAAATATTTTTTAATGGTTTCCTTTTATTAGTTCACTTATATTTATATATTTTTTATATTTCAATTTTAGTGCTCTATATTTCTTTACAATGTGCGATTAGTATAATTATTAATATTTTATCTATGTTTACATGTAAGAGTAATAATAGTATACACAAAAATTATAAAGATAATAACTCATTATGTTTCAATTTTTAACTCCAAATAATGTCTACAATGAATCTAAATCTAATAGGGGGATATATAATTTTATAGGCGGCCCGTGGAGTTAGGATGCATTTCCAAAGTGGCCCGCAAGATCATTTGGGTTGGCCACCCCTGCCTTACGGAATGCTTTTTTTTCATAATACATACGCTATAAAATTACCCTTTAGGGATGTTAAGTTAATCATTCCTGCCTTTTAATATTTTTAAAACCCCAATCATTATGACACACAATTTTATCCCCAAACAGGAATTGCAGAATGGGCAATAATTAGATAATCATCGAGATCGCTATAGAATCTCATCATTTCTGAAAGTCGTGACCCCAACCACCACGAAGAGCCTTGTATTTTCATGCAAAATGCCACTGTAAGCATAGGTAGCACTGCCACTGTAAGCATGGGTGAACCAGCAATACCTACATTACCTACATGCACATGCGTGCAATACCTACAGAGGTAGGTATTGCATTAGCTATTGTTATATTATTGTTCTTACGTCTTCTTCTTCATTGGTGCAACAGCACCATGGAGTACAAAGCCTTTTGCCTACTGGCAGATTTCAAAAAAGATGCCTTCTTTTTATGGGATAGGGTAGTCAGCCTTATGTCCAATAGTCATATTAGACAGGGACCTACGATTTAAAGTGGATTCCGAAATACTACAAACATCCATGGCTCCATCGGGACAAACACAGAAATACATAGTTACCGCATAATTTTCTAATAAATGTCTAACCCATAATTTCCCAACTTGCAGGTAGCAGTGTTGTTCGCCGTTCTGGCTGTGGCATCAGCCCAACGTCGCGTACGCCTGACCAAGAGACCCGACATATGCACCTACGTCTACGTGCCCAGCATATGCGCCCAGCCTGTTCTGACAAGAGTGCGGCCCGTTGTGCAAAGGATCCCGGTCTATGTTGCTCCACAGGACGAGACCTACGCTGCCTCCCTAGGGGGTGCCAAGGTGGGGGCCTACAAGAGGACCGGCGGAGGCGGAGGACTAGGCAGAGGCCTCGGCTACGATGTGGCCGGCGTCTCTCTGGGAGGAGCTCCGGTCGGCATCTACGGAAGACAGGACACACAGCCCAGACTTCCTGTGGTCCCCAGAGCAACCTACGTAGTGCCCACTGTCAGATGCCCCGGTAAAGTACGTATCACTATGAAATCATTTTTATACATGTTATGAATATATATATTTTTTAAATTTGGCAGTGTCTATATTTTGCTATTGAATGTAAATTGATTCATTTTGTTGAAATACATAACACAAAAAAGCAATTGGGTTTAAGTGGAACCTATTTTTCGGATTATAGATTGCTTATGATTTATGTTTATAGATTACGATTTGTTCTATTGCAATTACATCTGCAATTTTAAGAATTGAGTGTATTATTAATATATAGTTAATGTAATCAGCAAAGGCAATGTTGGCTGCTTTTTGGCGATTGAATTTTTGCAAAACTGCTAGATATGGACACAAAGTAAGTCGCATTTTTAACTTGGTAAGTGGTTTGAGACAAAAATACGAATGACCAGGTTATCTTGCGCACACTTTAGGCTAATTAGAAAGGAACATACAGCTTAATGTGCATTCCGAACTACTCACAAACGTCCATGCCACCGCTAGCATTCGAACCTGAGGTACCAAATGCCAGAGCTCTAGCCAATTGGCCATCATGTCGCTGAATGACCAAGTCATACTGAAACCTTAAGTATAAATTTGAAATTGTGAGGTTTGATTTGTCGCTCTACGGTTATTTTGGGAATACGAGGGATAAACAGACCGGGACCTACTAAACTACTACTAAGGACCTTTAAAGTGCTACCGCCATGATTCGAACCTGAAACCTGTGGTACCAAAGAACCTCTCGGCAAAGGATGCCATATACAATTCTAAGTGCTGTATGTCAGATGTAGATGCATTCGTAGGGTGAATTCGGAGATTGTGGGTTAGTTGAATTAAACATTTAGATAACATGAGTGGTTTTCAGAGAAATATTTACAGAGTTATATTAATTTAGCCGCACAACATCGATTTGTTAGGTTCCAGTTTGTTTTTTTAGATTAAACTCACCCTCTCTTAATTCGGATACTCAACTATACAAAGCATCTCCAACTTTATTTTTTTAAATATTAAAATAAATAGTAATGAATTTAATTAAAAACAAAGCATTCAAGAAGGAGAGCACGAAGAGAATTGTTTGGAAGAAGGATTAATTTAGATAATTATGAATACGAATTGTCTTCATCATCAAAATCAGTGGCGCAACAGCCCCCAGTGGTGGGCCAAGCCCATCTGCATACTAGCAGATTTCAAGACAGGAGAAGGTTTCTTTTGAGTAGGGTTGTTAGTTCTACGCCTAACACTCTACAGTTATATTAGACTGGGACGTGCGATTTAAAGTAGATTCCAAACCACTACAAACATCCTTGGCACCACCGACTGTCGGCACACCCCCGAAACCTGCCGCACAGAGAGCCAGATAATTTTCTTACACATAAAATTTATTTATGTATTTTATTTTTAAAAGTAAATTTTTTAGTGTTCTAAATTATTCCAAATGTGTGTTGAAGGTTTATTTTTTATTTTTTATTATAATTAATTATTTATAGACTGATTATTTTCATTTTTATTTTCAATGTAGCTTACTTGCTGAGAAATTGGAAAAAAAAACTGACTTTTCGTCTGAAAGATTATGGAACAACTATAAGTTTGTGTATTGTGTAATGTAAAAATAAACTACAGAATGATAAAATGCAGTTTCTCTTTTTTCTTATTTTTTTGCAATATTTACAATAAAGAAAATATAATAGAATTAGAAATTCGTAAAAACTCATCATCATACATGTTTCATAAACATCACATGGATACACACTTTATCATGGCCCATAAAGGATATTTTAAGTTCTTGAATAACGTTGGAATCGCAATATAATTTGTTGTAATCATTTTAAAATCAAAGTTGATTAAAAAACTTTTAAAATTAAAGAAAAAAAAATGCAGTTTACTTAACAATGAATTTTTGCTCACAAATTAAAGTTAGCCACGTCAGATAAATTAAATGTTTATGTCTATTTCGTTCTGAATTTGCAGTATCCCCCAAGTAATATATGAAATGAATTATTTTTCATTTAAAAATATAACCTTTCCTCCTTTTTCATAATTTTATCCAATTCTCCTTAATTTATTAAATTTTCTTTGATGTCGTTGTATAATTTCTTTACCTTTTTTTTTGTAACAAATATTTCAAATTAATACACTTTATTAGTATGTGTTAAATTAATTTGAAATTCCTTAACTTAAAATAAGCCAATATTTTTTTTTGCTATTTTCAAAAAATTAAATAGCAAGAAAAAAAAAAAAAAGTATTTTTTATTTTAAATTAAAATACTCTTTTTTACTTTAAGTCAGGGGTCTCCAAACTTTGCTAACTAAACTAAGATGTGCGAAATTACATTTTGTCATGAGAAGTAGTTCCCATATCATTCTAAAAAAGGATGATTAAATAATCTTTTTTATCACTACTTCGAATTTTTATATATTAGGCAGAATGCAATAAAAAAATTATTTAATATTAAAGACGGAGCATGATACATCTGTAGAACGAAAATTTTCTTCGTTTGATTCATTCATAATCTGAGGTGGTAAAATTTGTGGTAGTCCCCTTACTATAGTGTACCATAATCAAAAAGAAATTTGCCACATATCTTCTGTTCTAATGATGAATGAGGGGAAGATTAAATGATATTTTGATCACTACTCTGGGTATAAACTTCGAGTTTTTGTTTATATAATAGGTACCAATGCATTAACAGATTTATTTAATACTTAACAAAACATAGTAATGCAAACAATATAGAACACTACATAAATGACACACAACACAAATTTGTATTTAACGAAGCTCCTTGGCTACAAGGTAGCCGCTAACCTCTATCATGGAAACATACAGTGCATGAGACAGCAGCAAAGTAGAAAAAAGAAACTGTTCTTTATGTTGGCAATTCCTTTGTTGTGCTTTGATGAGGGTGATGATTTGGCATGGTGGCAGCCGAGAGCTTCTATCTTGGAAAAATGTTAGAAGAGGAACAAATATACAGTTTTGTGAGCTTTCGTTGGTTGGCGTCTCGCTCGTGATCCTCGTCCTGTTGCTTCTGCAGACGAACTTGGTTTGCGCATACAAACAATATGGAATGCTCTTCCTCAGGCAGACATTCAAAATTTGTTTGACTCCATGCCACGTCGTGTAGCAGCACTTATTGCGGCTCGTGGTGGCTACACAAAATACTGATTCCGATCTCTAATTATTGTTTGTTTTCTTTGAACATTTAATCATTTATTTGTACCACTACCACTAAACTGTGTATTAAATTTCATGCAATTATGACGATTCCTTCATGGTGTTGCAATTTTCACAAACATGAGTATATATTTTAGTAGTTTGTAACAAACTATTCAAGCAGCAAATGGTTTAAGATCGAAGTCACCATCTTTGAAAACCAACTGCTTCATATAATCACACTCTTATTATTGTTTTTACTCTTTATATATGTAAATATTAAAATTTAGAAATGATTGAAAAAAATTATAAAAAATCTAAATTTTTAAAATTTTATTGGATATAATAAAATTAGGTAGGAAATTATTCATAAAGTGCCAAAATTCATATGAGATTTCACTAATGTGCAAAGATAGCTATTGTACTAAATTGTCGGTGTATTTATTAATGTTTTCAATAAATTTATCCTAGAAATAATATACAAGAGACGCAGTTGACTTATCCGTTTAGAAGAAGCAGAGTATACTACCTAGAACGATAACTATATTATAGTTTTTAAATAATACAAAATTTTCTATTATTGCTATTTCAGATTTTTCTACTCTGTGGTTGTGAGGAGGGGATATAACAATTGATATTTTATAGAATTTCTGATTGAGATGATTAATTTTAACTGTTGGCATATGGACAAATTATAACTTGCGCCGAGTTTACATAGATACATAGATAAGATTAAAACGAAACAAAATTCCATCTTCATAGTTTGACCAGATGGCGCTGTAATACTAACGAAACACCTTTCACTATATGAGTATTATATGAATCTTATAAATAAAAACATTAAATTTTCAAAATGAACTAGGGAATGTTTTCACCAGCATTGTAATTAATCACGCTTTTAAAAATTTCAAATCAATATTATGAAAATCTCATAAATATTTGGAAGAATACTATTTCATGTTTTTTAACAATTTCATGTGGATTATAATAACAAACGATTTATATCTGGAAAAGATATGATAATTAATTTTACAAAAATTTTAAGAATTAATGATGTTCAAAGTTTTTAGCGATATAATTTTATTAGCTGACATTATTCTATTCTTATTCAATTCCTACTATTAGTTCACATTCTCCCTATATATATCTTGTTCAAATTTTCAATCGTTCATAAAATACCTTTTATTCATACATTTTTTTAAACTTGTAGGGGATGACACTTGTTGCTAATACAATTTTTTCAAATATTAATTCATTAATTTAATTTAATTAATTCATTTTAGTTTTTTGAGATTTATGTTGCATGTATCTAATAATAGATGGCGCCAGATGTAGGAGGAAAATTTCAACTTTATTTGTAAAGGACTTTTCTGTAATATAGAGAAAAAAAAGTAGGAATTGACTTTAAATTTTTTTTTTTTTTTTTATATTACTTGTTTCAAATGTTAAGTTATTGTTTATTTTCATTGAAACCAATTTTTGTCAATCGAATTTTTTTTATTCGATGAATAGTATATAATAAGCTTTTTTATACGTTTTTAATTAAATTTTCAAAAAGTCATTGCGTGTAACTATTATTTTCAATAGTAAAAATAATTCAAAATGTTTGGGTGAATATTCGTATTATAAAAATTGGTTTATTCAACACCTCCTAGGACAGGGTTTGGCAAACTGCGGCCCGCGGATAGAATTTTAATTTATCGGTCCGAGGCAAATTAAAAGAAAAATATATTTATATATTTTATATCCATCTCCTTTTCTACTTTGATTAAACATTTTTTTTCTTTCTTTTTTTCAAAGGACTGTAGATTCTTTTACTTTTTTTATTTTTGTTCTACAAAACATAAATCGACTAAAAATAAATCGACTTCTAAACTAAAACTTAATATGTTTGCTGGGCAACTAGTTAAGAACGACTTGTCTCATTTCCCGAGGTTAAATTCGATACCCTCAGTAAATGAAGAGAAGCTTAAGAATTATGAAGATGGCTTGAAATAACTGCATTTTGAGTTCGAACGCAGATTTCAAGATTTCCGTGCCATTCAAACAGAATTGGATACTTTTACCATGTCTTTCAACATAAGTTGTGAAGCAGTGAGGTCAGATTGGCAGGATGAATTAATTGAGTTTCAATCTAACAATCATCTAAAGCAGTTGTTTCTAAATATGCCAAAGTTAGAGTTTTACAAATCAGTATCGAAAGTAAGTTTCCCAAATTTAATACCTCATGCCCAGAAAATCAGCGCTATGTTTGTTTCATCTTATCTATGTGAACAAGTGTTTTCAACTATGAACCTTAGAAAGATTTATTTCAGAAGTAGACTGACAGACGAGCATTTAGCCTCGTTCCTTAGAATCAGTACATCTCACATCGAACCTCAATATAAGGAACTTTTAAAAATGACATCGCAATTTCATTCATCTCATTAACATATTTAAATTATAAAACTTGTATATTGTTTTTAAAATATTAGAAAAATTTATCTTGACCCGCCAAACTTTTTTCTTTTGATTTTCGGCCCGCGACCAGAAAAGTTTGCCCATCCCTGGTTTGGGAAGTGTTGCTTTTTCTCCAAGATTTCCAGATCCCATTCCTAAAGTTGGGGATTTATTTCTGTTACTTATTGTTATATGATTTTGATTAGTGTCTCTTAAGAGAATTTCCAGAAGAAAAAGAATTATTATAAGAATTTTATATAACACAATTATAATAAGAATTATAAGAATAATAATAAGAAGAATTGTATAATCAATTTATATATTAAGAATTTTACTGCATAAGCGTATATAATAAAAATAAGGATATAAGAATTATAATAAAGAAATATATTAATAATAATATATATATATATAAGAAGAATATTATAATATAAATTATAAGAATTTTACTGCATCAGATTACATTTTTTTATTTTGTTCTTAAAATATTTAATGTAGTTGTGTTAAGAACAAATTATTAATATTTAAAAGAAATTCTCCTTCTGAAATGTTAATTTTTATTAAGGGATAAAGCAGTATTTCCCTGAAATTGGATAAATGTATGAATACTTTTGGAAATCACTATATGTGATAAAATCGTCACATTCTCCTATCGTTTTAATGTAATAAATTGTATTTTTAATTAATAATTTAATCATTAATTGACTGATTTAATTGATATAGATTTAGATGAATTAGAATAAAAAATGTGAAAAAACATTTCAGCCTAAAAAAATAAAATAAAAAATCAAGTAATGCAGAAATTTTACTCTACAATTTCAGAATCAGATAAATTAAAATTTTATGTTTATAACATTCAATTATTTTTTTATCTAGTATTTATTTTTATAATTAGAATGAGGATCAGGATTAGATCCGGCCAGTATGTTCGGTTTGAAATTTGCAAATTAAATATTTCTTTACACTTAGAAAACTATAATAAGTGAACCAAAAAATAATTTTTTATAATAAAACATTCGATAAAATATGAGCGAATGATGCTTTTTACTAACTGATCATAGCACCATCTGACTAAGCTGTGGTCATTTTCCGCATGCGTTATTTAAATGATAAATTATGGAAGTATTAAATATAATAAGAATGTAATAAATAATTTCAATTCTTTCATTCCTTTTTACCGAGTACATTATTATTATAACGAAATTTCAAAACTTTGTAATATTGAGTTTTGTTTTCGGTCAGTGTTTTCGGTACCGTTTGAGGCCCAAAATGGAATTGACTGATAATTTTGAAATTCCAACTTCATCAGCAAGGTCTCTAATTGTAAATTGATGGTTTGCAAGCACCAAATCTTTAATTCTTTGGACGGGAGCTACGTCGGTTGAGGTTGAAGGTCGGCCAGAGGGCTCTTCGTCTTCAACGCGTTCTCTGCCTTCTTTGAACTGTTTATACCACTTCTAAACATTTCTTTCCGATATAGGAATGCTCACCGAATGCCTTCTGCTACATTCTATACGTTTCCGCAAAAAAAAATGTATTGCAAGTTCTTGGCTCAATGAATTCAGACGTTTCAAAAATCACCGGAATCAGTTTTAGCGGCTCACAAAGCCAAGCGTAACTCAAACACTAATGAATATTTTGACTTCAAATTTAACATAGATGTTAAGGACAGTGCCAAGAACCTAAAAAAGAAGCCAATCACAAGTATTAGAATGCCGTTTGGAGCTAAAGCCAGATTCAAACCAAGGCGTTGAGTGGCAAGCGTCAGCCAATCACAAATATTAGCATTCTATTTGGAACTAAAGCCAGATTAAGACCAAGGCGTTGAGTTTAAAGTGTCAGCCAAGTAAGTAAAGTATTAGCAGGTATTAGCATAGGTAATGTAAAGTATTAGCATGCTCTTTGGAACTAAATATAGATTCACACCAAGGCGTTGAGTTGCAAGCGTCAGCCAATCTCAAACATTAGCATGCCATATGGAACTAAAGCCAGATTCACACCAAGGTGTTCAGCGTCAAGTAATCACAAGTATTAGCTTGCCAATCTGAGGCTTGTGGTACGTGAACGCTTTGATGTGAATAGAAATTTAACAGGTTGCATTCCACACTGAGTGTTATAAAAGGATGCGTTCCAAATTTATTTAACCCTCGTCTTCTTCACTATCACCTCAGATGAACAAGTCGGGTTTTTTTTTATCCGATTGATGTGTCTCTCAGGCAAATGGATCAATTTTTTTCCACAAACAACTTATTTCCAAAAACATTTCTCTTTAAAAAAAAAAAAAAAAAAAAAAATCGAAAATGTGCATTGTTAAGATTATGATTAATAAGTTTTTTTTATCTTGTTTAGTTGCTTTTATGGTATTTTATTTGTTAATATTATTATCATTAGGACAAAACATTTCTCTTTTTCAATTTCTACTATTAGTTCACACACTCTCCCTTGTTCAAATTTTCAATCGTTCATAAAATATTTTTTAGTCATCCACTCAAGTTCAAATACATTGGTTTTTGAACTTGTAGTGGATGACACTTGATGTTAATACAGAAAATTAATTAATTAATTATATTTTTTTTTAGATTTAAGTTCTATGTATCTACCAATAGATGGCACCAATTTCAACTTTATTTAAAGGACTTTCTCAAATATAGTGAAAGAAAAGTAGGAATTGACTTAAAAAAAACTTTTTTTATATTACTTGCTATTTAAAAAATTCGAAAATATGCATTGTTTAAATTATGGTTAATAAGTTTTTTATCTTGTTTATTTTCTTTCATTTTATTTGTTATTATTATTAGAATCAGAACTGTAATTCTGTGATTAACTGCCAAATTTTTTTTACCTTTTGAGATCGCCGTGCGATATATCGCTGCTATTATCAGTACAAATGTCAAAAATCTCTATTAGTACCGAAAACACTGAATGCGCCAGCTCACACTGCATTGATGCATTGATTCTTCGTGACTTTTTCGCCAAAAATTAAATAAATATCGTTCCACAACCACCGTATTCACACCGTGCGATATTCCCTAACCTCAAAAGATCACTCCGGGGACAGCGTTTTGAGTCGATTGAAGAGATTCAACGTGAATCGTGGCGTGTTTTGAAACCCTCCCTGCCGATTACTTTTTGGCATGCATTGGGGATTGGAAAGAAAAGTTGGCATTAGGGCATTTTGTCCGGAGGGGATGACTTTGAAGGCAATGAAATAAATTTGGAAGAATAAATAAAGAGTTTTTATAAAATAATTGGTCTTACTTTTTGGATACAGTAGTATCGCTGCTATTATCAGTACAAATGCCACTACTTTCATTCATTCTGGGAAAAACAAAAAAAAAAAAAAAAATAAAAAAAATTTTTTTTTTTTTTAAAGTCAATTCATACTTTTTTTCCACTGTATTGCAAAAAGTCCTTTAAAAATAATTTTCATTCATTTTTTAAGTTTATCTGGCGCCCTCTATTGGTAGATACATGTAACTTAAATCCAGAAAAAAACTAAAATTAATTAATTAAATTTAATGAATGAATTAATATTTGAAAGAACTGTATTAACATCCAGTGCCATCTACTACAAATTCAAAAAAATGCATTTAAACTCGAGTGGATGAATAAAAAGTATTTTATGAACGATTGAAAATTTGAACAAGATATATATAGGGACAGAGTGAGCTAATAGAAGGAATTGAATAATTAGATCCTTAAAAATCCCAGATCCTTACAGACATCGGAAACAATGGGGCTGTCTGGACTAGCTCACCGTCAGCTAAATCTGACAACAGCATTTGTTAAAGTGTTTATTAAGCTGAATTTTGCTACCCATCCACTGTATATATAGCCATCCAACCCTGCAAGCATCACCCGAACATCCATCGCTACTTCCAGTCAGGACACTTCAATCCAAACCTACTCTCTTCAACATGAAATTCGCAGTAAGTGCTTTTTTACGTTATTCTATCTATGCTCGCTTATTATGAGATTTCCTTTTTATAATAACACAACATTTCGAATAGTTTCTAATCTAAAACAAATGTAGCTTTAGTTCACGAATTTCTCTTGTATTTTGCGATGTTAATTAAAATGTTACGTTTACTACTGAAATTTAACCATTTTAAAGGATTATCCAGAATATATTCGTTATTTCATTGTTTGTATGTTTTCTGATACATGAGTTAACTCGTGCAAAAAAATAATTTTTTAATTAGGGACTTAAACGAGTAAGTGGCCAAGGGGTGGCCAACCCGTAGCCCGCCTTGAACATTTTTCCAGCCCGTGAGATGTATCACACTTTTTCAAAATATATATATTTTATAATGGCCAAAGTAGTGAAATCCAATGTATTAAAAATACATTATGTGTGCATCCCTATATTCAAAAATGAACTGTCGAAATGATGAGAAAAAATGAATTGTGATTTTAAAATAATATTCTTGCAAATATGATAGTATGACAGATATTTATGAGTTTTATTGATGAGTTTACAATTATGAGTCCGCAGAATAATTAAATTATATTCTGTGAACTCATAATGCACGCGCATCGATTTGCAAAAGCTGAGAGAAATAGTAGAGAAAAACAACAAATTTGTAATTAACGAAGCTCCTTGTCTACAAGATAGCCGCAAGCCTCTATCAGGAAAAAACATCAGAAAGAGAAACAAATATCGCACTAGTAAAGTAAATATTTTTTAATGATTTCATTTTTAGTGTTCTATATTGCTTTACAATGTGGGTTTAGTATCTTTATTATTATATAACCTATACTTACGTGTAAGAATAATAGAGAACACAAAAATAATAGCTCATTTTGTTTCAATTTTCCACTCCAGAAAAATGTCTACAGTAGGTCTAAATCTAATGGATATATAATTTTATAGGTGGCCCACGGAGTTAGGATGCATTTCCCAATTGGCCCGCAAGATCATTTGGGTTGGCCACCCCTGTCTTACAGAATACTTCCCTTTAGGGTTGTTAAGTCGTTAATCAATCCTGATTTTTATTATTTTTTAAAGCTCCAACCATTGTGACACACATTTTTATCCGCAAAAAGGAATTGCAGAGAGGAAGACTAATTAGATAATTATGTCCATCAATTGTTGAATTGCATTAACCAGACCGATTTGTTCAAATAATTTTTATTACTTTGACCAATGACAAATATTTATTGGCGATTTTAGTTATTTTTTTTTTTAAAAATAGGATACATTACAAATAATAACGCATTACAAATTTATACAATTCTAGACTCAAAAAATATGATTTAGCAATTTAAAAACTTAATTTAAAGAATAAATTTAACTCTGGACAATATGTCGACATGCACGACACTAATGCATTTTTATGACATATTTTGGTTCTAATAAATACATTTTGTTTAATATCAAAACTTCTACATTTCAGATAATTTAATCTTTTAGCGCATTCAAGTAAGAGTCATTTCTACGTCCAACAGTCATATTAGACCGGGACCTATGGCTTACAGTGGATTCCGAAACAATACAAACACTATTGGTATCACCGGAACTCGAACTCGAAACCTGTATCACTGACTGCCACTCGCCCATTAGACTCTTTTTAAGTTTTACAGAGGTTATTTGATACACATTTTTAAAAATATAAATGCATGTCCGTATTTTGCTTGTCGTATGGGAGAAAACCCGGAAAATTTTCACCAGGCACCTTGATTATCGATGCGAGACACAGTGTCACAACAGCCATCGAGTCTTACCGTTTCTGAAAGTAGTGACCACAACGATTACGAACAACCTATATTTTCATGCAACATGCCACTGTAAGCATGAATGGGTGAACCAGCAATACCTACAGATGTCTAACCTGTAATTTCCCTACTTGCAGGCAGCAGTGTTGTTCGCCGTTCTGGCTCTGGCAACAGCCCAGCGTCGCGTACGCCTGACCAAGAGACCCGACATATGCACCTACGTCTACGTGCCCAGCATATGCGCCCAGCCTGTTCTGACAAGAGTGCGGCCCGTTGTGCAAAGGATCCCGGTCTATGTTGCTCCACAGGACGAGACCTACGCTGCCTCCCTAGGGGGTGCCAAGGTGGGGGCCTACAAGAGGACCGGCGGAGGCGGAGGACTAGGCAGAGGCCTCGGCTACGATGTGGCCGGCGTCTCTCTGGGAGGAGCTCCGGTCGGCATCTACGGAAGACAGGACACACAGCCCAGACTTCCTGTGGTCCCCAGAGCAACCTACGTAGTGCCCACTGTCAGATGCCCCGGTAAAGTACGTATCACTATGAAATCATTTTTATACATGTTATGAATGTATAAATATTTTTTTAAAGTTCAGTAATGTCTAAATTATGCTTTCTAATGCAAAACAATTTATTTCGTTAAAATTCATAACACAAAAATCATTTTGGATTGAGTGGAACCTATTTTTACTGGGATTCGGATTATATCAGTAAATTATTACAATTACATCTACAAGTTCAAGAATTTGAGTCTATTATTAATGTATAGTTAATGTAATCAGCACAAATCAATGTTGACTGCTTGTCAATGTCATCATCATCATCAGTGGCTCAACAACCTCATGGTGGGCAAAGGCAGTCTCCATACTAGCAGATTTCAAGACAGGAGATGTTTTCTTTTTACGTGATACGGTTTTCAGTTCTACGCCGAATGCGCTACAGTCATATTAGACCAACGCTCTACAGTAATATTAGTTGTGAGGGAGCACCCGTGGGTAGAAGTCTGATTTGGCTCTATGGGGCTCTATGGTCATATGAGACCGGGATCTGCGACTTATAGTGGATTCCGAACCACTACAAACATCTTTGCCACAGCCGAAAATCGAACCCGAAACCTGTGGCACCGAGGGTCAGAACATTATATTTATATGTATATTTTATTTTTAAAAGTAATTTTTTTAATGTTCTAAAAATTTCAAATCTGTGTTGAAATTTTTTTTTTATTGTAATTATTTATAAACTGATTATTTTCATTTATATTTTTAATGTAGCGTGCTTGCTGAGAAACTGGAGGAAAGAGGAGGCTTAGTCTGAAATGTTAGGGAACAAGTGCAAGTTTAAAGTTTGTGTATTGTGCAGTGTAAAATAAACTATAGAATGATAAAATTCAGTTTCTTTTTCTTTTCTTACTTTTTTTTTGTAATAATTATAACAAGGAAAGTATAACCGAATTAGAAATTCGTAAAAACTCATCATTATACATTTTTCATAAACGTCACATATTTATCATGACATATAAATGATATTTTAAGTTCTTGAATAACATTGGAATTACAATATAATTTATTATAACCATTTTAAAATCAAAGTTGAGTAATAATTTTTAAAATTAAAGAAAAAAATGCAGTTTGCTTAACAATGAGTTTTTGCTCACAAATTAAAGTTATCCACGGCAGATAAATTAACTGGTTACTACTGAGCCCAAAAAGTAAGACCAATTATTTTTTTTCAAAAGTCACGAAGAATCAATGTATGAGCTAGCATTCAGTGTTTTCGGTACCCATCGAGATTTGACGCGTTTGAGGAACAAAATAGAATTGACCGATCCTTTTGAAATTCCGACATTATCAGCAAGGTTTCTAATTGTAAATCGTCGGTTTGCAAGCACCCAATCTTTAATTCTTTGGGCGTGAGCTCCGTCGGTTAAGGTAGATGGTCGAGGTTGATGGCTCTTCGTCTTCAACGCGTTCTCTGCCTTCTTTGAACTGTTTATACCACTTTTAGACATTTCCTTCCGATATAGGAATGCTCACTGAATGCCTTCTGCAACATTCTATACGTACTATTCCGTAAACAAAATTGAATGCTAGTTCCTTGCTCAATTAATTCAGTCAAGCGTAAGTCAAACAATAATGAATATTTTGACGACAAATTTCACACAAAAGTCAAGGGCAGTTCCAGCAACCTAAATTATGAAAAAAATTGAAATCCCATAGGCGCTGGGAATTTTAAATTGAAAATTGGTTTTAACTTTTTGTACAAAGTAGTATGTCTATTTTGTACTGAATATGTAGTATCTCCCAAGTGAAATATGAAGTGAATTATTTTTTATCTAAAAATAGAACCTATCATCCTATCAAAAATAGAACCTATCATTTTCATAATTTTATCAACAATTTTCTTTGATATTGTTGTATAATTTAATTACTCTCTCCCTATTTTTTTTTTAAACAAGTGTTTCATATTAATACATGTTATTAGTATGTGTTAAATTAATTTTAAATTCCTTAAATTGAAATAAGCCAATTTTTTTGATACTTTGTTATTCCAGCAAATCATCGCTTAATAAAATTAACCAAATCCTAAGAGAATAACGATGCGCGTTACGTTAGTAAATCTCTAACTCCATAAGTAATCCAACAATGAAGTTTGGTTTATCGTTCTACGGCCATTTTGTGCCCACATTGGGCTAATTAGACCGGGATCTGTATTCTGACGTGGATTCCGAACCACTAACAAACATTCATGCCACCGCCAAGATTCGAATCTAAAGCCAGTGGTACCAACGGCCAGATCACTAGAGATTTAGCCGCCAGGCCGCCATTACAATGAAGTGGTAACAGCCTTAAATTTATGGCAAATGACATCTCAACAGACTTAGATTATTCAGAAGAAGTCATTGTCTTTAAGGGGGGGGGGGTGTCCCCTTCTCATATTTTTTAACAGCTTCATAGGAAATACCAACCGAAAAACAAAAGACCTTCCCCCTAAAAAAAGTACTGAAAGATCTCGCAATTCACACATGCCAGTAGTTTCAATTCCCATTAAAACAAACTATATCAAACGAATACACAATAAAATAATATCAAATAGACATAGAACTATATATAAAATATTATATAGATATATATGAAAAGTGAATACATAATAAAAATATAAGTTATATTAAATAAATATAGAAATTCAAATTAAAGAATATAAAAACGCACACATAGTGAAACATTAAAGGAAAAAAAAACCTATCTAGAAAATATTTAAAAAGTTAATATTTAGTAAAATTAAAAAAATTAATAACGAATATAAAAATGAACAGCAAAGAAATTACTTCATCACCATCATTATCAATAGCACAACAGCCCAGAGTGGGCCAAGGCCTTCCTTGGAAGAGACGATCCAGGTTGCGATGGATAGAAGCAGTTAAAAAGGATTTTGCTGTACTAGGGGCTAAGAATTGGAGGATCCTTGCCACCTAGAGGAATGCATGGAAATCTCTTCAAAGGAAAGCCTTGGCCCACTCTGGGCTGTCGTGCTATTGATCATGATGGTGATGAAGTAATTTCTTTGCTATTCATTTTTATATTCGTTATAAAATTTTTTAGTTAACATATATCTTACTAAATATTAACTTTTTATATATATATTCTTGATTAGATTTTTTTTCTTTGAATGTTTTATTATGTGTGCATTTTTATATTCTTTAATTTGAATTTCGATATTTTTTAATATAACTAATATTTTTATTATGTATTCACTTTTTATAAATATCTTCGATAAATTAGATTTTTTCTATATAATATTTTATGATACGATCATTTGTATAGATAGCTCAATATATAGGGTGATTATAATTGGAAATCTCTTCAAAGGAAAGCCTTGGCCCAATGTGGGCTGTCGTACTATTGATCATGATGGTGATGAAGTAATTTCTTTGCTGTTCATTTTTATATTCGTCATTAAATTTTATAGATAACATATATCTTACTAAATATTAGCTTTTCATATATATTTTCTTGATTAGGTTTACGAGTAGTCGTAGTAAATTAAATAAAAATGTGACCCCTAAATCAAGAATCTTTTTCTGCACTTTGTAAAGACATGAGTGCCAGTACATTCAGCTTTACTATTTTATTGAGAGGCAAGAAGGTAATTTTTGCTAATAAATGTAATTTTTGCTAATAAATGTAATTTTTGCAATATGTTTATGAATTAAAAAATGAAATGGAAAGAAAAACAGACAGGAAGTTGATGAATTTTAAGATGGGTTAATTGTGATGAAACTGAGCTACTTGTTCGACTTACTAGAGAAATTGAATACCTTGAATCTTTGACTCCTTGGAGGCAATACACATATGTTGGACAGGAGTGACAAAGCTATAATTGGAATTGTGTAGCAGAAATTAAAACAGGAAAAAAAAAAAACACATAGAAATGTTTGCAAATGTGGATGAATGTCTTAAATCTTACAAGCCTGAAAATCAGTAAGGGACAGTTGTCTTACTGGCGAAGAGGATTAGGGATCCATTTTAAAATAATCCAAAAAGTCTCTCAACTTTAGAAGAAGAAAGATTTCATGGCAAATGGAGAAGGCAAAAGACAATTTAGGAATAAATCCCTCTTTCATTTAGGGTCAGGGATAAATGGTTAGTTCTGGTTTTACGTAAATGTTTTGGTCGAATTGTATTTTAGGGGACCCTGGGATTGCAACTGCATTGTCTCTACATATTTCCACATTCGAATGTGTTCATCTTCTTGACACTATTTCAACTACTAGTTGTATACTACTTGTTCCTAAGAGGAAACATTAATACTGTTACTCCTCATTACAAATTGGTTTTAATGATAGTTTTCTTTTATCTAACTAGGAATTATACTATGCACTTTTGTTATCACAATATAGTTTTATAGCTACAATATTGATATTCCAACTTGTTTCAATGAAAGATATTTATTTTCATGTTGACATATATCAGTCACAATTTTTTAAACGTGATCTTCACACTGGAAAATAGATACATATTTAATTTTATGGGTTTATTTTTAAAAAGCTGATATTAGTCTGATAATTTAGTAGTCCTCGACTCAGATATTGCTATAGTTGTTCAGTGATAACCTACTACTGTGTCCATAAAGTAAGACCCATTTTCAATTTAAAATTCCCAGGATTTACGGAATTTCAATGTTTTTTTCTTTTTTAGATTACTGGCACTGTTCTTGACATCTGTGGGAAATTTGACGTCAAAATATTCATTAGTGTTTGAGTTACGCTTGGCTTTGTGAGAAGCTAAAACAGATTTTGGGCGGTTTTTGAAATGTCTGGATCAATTGAGCAAAGAACTTGCATTCAATTTTGTTTGCGGAAACGTATAGAATGTTGCAAAAGGCATTCGGTGAGCATTCCTATATCGGAAAGAAATGTTTAGAAATGGTATAAACAGTCCAAGGAACGCAGAGACCGCGTTGAAGACGAAGAACCCTCTTTTCGACCCTCCACCTCAAACGTACAAAAACTTAAAGATTTAGTGCTTGCAAACCTTGGTGATGATGTTGGAATTTCAAAAGGATCAGTCAATTCCCTTTTATGCCTCAAACGCGTCAAATCTTGATTGGAAAAAACACTGAATTCGCCAGCTCACACTGCATTGATTCTTCGTGACTTTTTCGCCAAAAATGAAACCCATATCGTTCCACAACCACCGTATTCACATCGTGGGACTTCTGGTTGTTCCCTAAACTCAAAAGACCACTCCGGGGACACCGTTTTAAGTCGATTGAAAAGATTCAACGTGGATTGCCGCGCGCTCTGAAGGCCATCCCGGCCGATGACTTTTTAGCATGCATTGAGGATTGTAAAAAACGTTGGCATAAGTGCATTGTATCCGGAGGGGATAATACTTTGAAGGCGATGAAATAAATTTGGGAAGAATAAATAAAGGGCTTTTGAAAAAAAAAAAATAGTTGGTCTTACTTTTTGGGCACAGTAGTATTTATGGTGGTGGTGAATTTTGTTTTAGGGATAGGAATCAAGGCACTACAAAAGGGATTTTCTCAATTATTTGGAATAACAATATAAGTTGAAAGTGATTGAATGGTATTTGATTAAAGGTCTGATAGCTAAGAATTGTGTATGTACAACTTGAGTATGAAAAATGTGTGAAAAAAAAGTGAAATGAAATATATATCGAGTTATTTTAATACATAAAATTTCTTGTTAATTTAGCACATATTAATAACGTGTGTTAATTTGAGATGTTTGTTTCCTAAAATTGTGGAAGCTAATTGAATTACAGAAAAAGGAAGAAGGATTAACAAATTAAGGAAAATGTGATAAATTTATAAAATGGAAGAAATGATTTATTTTTAGTTTGAAAATACTTTGTTCTAATTTTTATTTTAGGGGAGATTTATATATTTAAATAAAATCACACGTAAACATTTAATTTACATGTCGTCACTAATTTTAATTTGTGTTCGAAGATAATTGGTTAACTAACAGCATATTTTTTTAAATATTTTAATCAATTTGGAGTTTAAAACTATTGCATTAAATTTTCTTGTAATCCCAAAATTATTCAATAAATTAAAAAAAAAATTGTTTCTATATCATGTTAAAGTAGATAATTTATATCTATGGCGTATATGTAATAATAAGTATAAATGAGGTGTTCTTATTTCTAACTTTACTATATTTTCCTCCCAAATTTAAAAAAATTTGCTTATAAAATTGCAAAAAAAAATTTTTATAACTCCATTCCAAATATTAATAATTCTGTTTTGAATGATCTAAGCAACTATGATGACGACATTTCTGATTTCAAAAATCGCAAAAGACCTCGCGCTGTTCTGAATATTATTCATTAACATTTCGATATCCTCCTTTCCGAATTGTCATGCAGTTTCTCCGCTGAGTCACAATTTACCTTCTGCAATTGTCTTTATTTGTTTCTATTGTTTATTATTTTTTATTACCTTCTTGAAATTATAATAATAATATAAAAAAGTTATATGTGCATACATTTTTTTTTATTAATTAATAAAAAGATGAATAATTAATAAGTTAATTTAAAAATAAATAAATTAATAATATATATATATAATATTATTTTTCTATGTAATCAATGGGTTTAAAGCTTAAGAAACTTCTCTCATTCGCAAAGCAGGAGACAGAGGTTGCTAAACAACCAAGGTTCTCCGTCAATATGGCAAATCGTCGTCGTAATTTTACAATACTTGTTTTGTTACAACTTTTGAAATAAAGAAAATAACAAATGTACACATTAAAATAAGAAAAGGAAACTACATTTCATTATTCTAACATTTTAGTTTATTCTGTTTTTACAAAATATATACAACATCAAATTTCAAGTCATTTCCCTTACACGTGAGCCTTAATTTTTCAAATGCAACCTACAATAAAAAATAAATAAATAAATAAATAATATTAATAAACGAAATTTTCTAGATAAATAATGAAACACATTTAATAAAAACAAATTAAAAATTGCTAAAAAAAAAAATCACAGCAATTTATGTTCTGGTTTAATCCTTCCTCTAATTAATTCACAACAATCTCACTGCCATGTTGTTGTTACTTATCCCACTTGGTGGACATCAAAACCAAGCTCATGAATCCCCACTAAAGGAGGGGTTCGTTGTGATGAATCACCCTTAGGTAGAAGTCTTATTTTGCTCCGTGACCTACTACAGTCATATGAGACCGGGACCTACGGCTTAAATTGGATTCTGAATCACTATAAACATCCATTTCACCGCCGGGACACGAATCCGAAACCTGTGGCAACGAGTGCCAGACACTAGGGCATTCAGGCCGCATCTCGCTTTCTTGAATGGGTTTATGTTACTAGTTAACCCTAATATTTATTTTAAAATTTTATTTTAATGAAATAGAGCTGGAATAGAGCTTATGGTTTTTGATAATAGAAATAAGAACTAAGGAAGGTAGGCTTGAAGCTAAACAGAGCGTTGCCAAATTAACATACTTCTAAATATTTAACTAAAAATCCTTCATAAAAATGAGAAAGATCATTCATTATCATCATTGGTACAACAGCCTCATGGAGGCCGTCTGCCTACTGGCAGATTTCGAGATAAGAGATGTTTTCTTTCTACAGGGTAGGGTTGTCAACCCTACACGCAACTGTCTACAGACTTATTAGACCGGAATTTATGGTTTAAAGTGGTTTCCCAACCTCTATAAACATCCATGGCAAGGCGAGACTCGAATCGAATCCGAACCCTGTGGCCTCGAGCACCACAGCGCTCGTCACATATGGCGCATTTAACGTCATCTTGTTCTTCTTCTTCATTGGCGCAACAGCCCCATGGTGGGTAAAGACAGTCTGTCTACTGGCAGATTTGGAGATGTTTTCTTTTTAGGTAGCTGGGTAGGGTTGTCAACCCTACTACCTACAGTTTAAAATGGATTACGAACCACTACAATCATGTTCGCCAGAGCGCTAGTCACTCGGCCATCAAGTACCAAAGATGATCCAAGTCACAGAATTCACCCCACGAAAGCATTAACTAAATTTAATCCGACATATAACTCTCTGCCTTTTATATTTCTAAGTACGATTCCAATATTATAATGGTATCGGTCCTATTTTTCTAGCAAAGCACTAAGCAAGCCCAAAAAATGCTACATGTTTTTTGACCTCAGATTTAGATAATTTTTGAAAAATCTATCTAGTTGTTTTTTGCATTGCTCTAACCCTATTTATATCCCATTCCCTAAGACACGATTCTCAATTCTTTAACTTAGGTGGATATAGTCTCGTTAGTCCGAATCCCAGTAAAGCATGTTCCACCTAATCCGAAATGCCCTTTTGTGTTGTGTATTTAAGCAGAATAAAACTGAGGAAATTCAACAATTTAAATGAATATAATTAGATATGCTAAACTAAAAAAAGATATTCATAACAGCGCTGAGGAAGAATTTCATAACGATACGTACTTCGTTCAGCTCATCCAAGGAGGGAGGGTCGTCCTCCGCTCTGCCTTCCGTAGATGCCGACTGGAGCACCTCCGAGAGAGGCGCCGGCCACGTCTTGGCCTAGGCCTCCGCCCAGTCCTCCGCCTCCGCCCACTCTCCTGTACGCCCCCACCTTGGCACCCCCTAGGGAGGCGGCGTAGGTCTCGTCCTGGGCAGCATACACTGGGAATCTAGGGTAGACGAGGCGCACACGACGCTGGGCTGCAGCCACGGCCAGCACGGCGAACAACAGTACTACCTGCGAGCAGAACGATTATTCAGTTAGTAAATCCAAAAGTATTGCTGATTCACTCCTTTAGGCCTACTAAATGCTGTAGGAAAAGTCAAGGTGTGCTAGTGGAATGTTTTGACTAGACCTGGGCGATAAATCGATGTAAATCGAAATATCGATTTAAGTCAAAAATCACACATCTAATTTCATTATTCTTACGTTGACGAAATTACTATTTAAAATATTGATGTTCTGTAACATCGAAATATCGACATTCAACATCGAAATATCGATATTCAAAACCGGTATAACAGCTTCGGAGTTGATTTGAGAATCCGAGCTGTGCAAAAGAGAAAAGCGACTTTGATGTTCAATATCGAAAAAGCGACATAGTAGCGAAATAGAAGAATACTCATTTGTTAGAATAACGATGTCCATGTCTTTCGTAACATAACGATGTCCTTCGCTGTCCAACATCGAAATATCGACATCCAACATCGAAATACCGATATTCAAAACCTGTATAACCGCTTCGGTGTTGATTTGGAAATCTGAGCTGTGCAAAAGGGAGCGATTTCGAAGTCCAACATCGAAATACCGATATTTAAAACCGATATAACAGCTTCGAAGTTGATTTTTGAATCTGAGCTGTGCAGAAGGGAGCGATTTCGCTGTCCAAAATCGAAATACCGATACTCAAAATCGGTATAACCACTTTGGAGTTGATTTGGGAATTTGAGCTGTGCAAAAGGGAACGATTTCGATGTCCAACATTGAAATACTGATATTTAAAACCGACATAACAGCTTTGAAGTTGATTTGGGAATCTGAGTTCTGAAAAAGTGAAAAGCGATTTCAATGTCCAATATCGAAATAGAGTACAGAACAGTCTATGGTAGGAATCTTTATAAACCCTTCGGAGACATCTGGGATGTATCTGGCTGTTTCCAATGTTTGTTTGTCAGAGCTTCTGTGCAGTTATTTATTACCTTATGAATTTTAATGCAGTTTCATCTTTTTCTACTTATTCAAAGAACTCTAATCCAGAGATATTAATTATAAGTAAATTATTTTACTTATTATTATAAATTCTCACATAAAATAAAACGTATTCTGCTATCAAAAATAGAAAATAAACATTTTATTTAAAATTTAATTAAATTTAATTAATTTTATTTCATATCCTTTTGAAATTGTATTATTCAAATGTATGATATTGCTATGAACTTAAATTTTGCAGTATTTATGTAATCTATATTTATTTAATTATGTGTACTCTCTAATATATATAATTCCAAATGGATATACATATTATTAAGAAATTGAATAGTCCTATTTTTTTTAAAAAAAGGTAATTTTTGATTTTAGTCAAAAAGGTGAAAAAAATTGAATCTTATAAGAATCTACGTAACAGGACTTCTACATAATATTCTTAATCAACTTTATATAAATTTTTTTAAGTTCAGTAACTGGAATGGATAATTTATTTTATCATATTAAGCCTAAGTAAAAGTTATCAAAAAATTATTAAGATTTTACTCAAACTCATGTTTCTGAATAAAAATTATCTACTTGTTTGGCAGAAATATAAATTTGTGTTATAGAAGTTGGTCCTTATATATTACTATCTCGATCTTGATGATCTTTGTACTTGAAAAATTTGTATATACAGCTAAATATTCATTAAAATTATATAGTTATTGTTCTAACGTAGTTCTTTTTTTCATCATATTTCACATTTTCAATTAATTTACCTTTAAACTATAAGAGAGGATAGGGTTTGGTGCTCTACGGTCATTTTGTGCACAATTTAGACTAATTTGTCCGGGACCTACAATTTAATGTAGATTATGAACCACTAACAGACGTCCATGCCCTCTCCAGGATTTGAACTTGGAACACAAAATGCCAGAGGCACAAAGTCATTCAAGATTTGACATTATGAACCTTTGAAATGATTTATAGGAATCGTTCAAAATTTGACTTTATGAGCCGTTGAAATGATTTGTATGAACAGTTCAAGATTTGACTTTATAAACTGTAGAAATGATTTATATAACCGTTAATGATTTGCCTTTATGAACTTTTAAAATGATTTATATGAACTGTTTAAAATGTGACTTTATGTAGCATTTAAATAAACTAAATAATAAAAAATGATTTAAAATTAAACGACCATTCAATGATTAAATGATATGTTGATTCATATAAATGAACCATTCAAGATTTGACTTAATGAACCATTGAAATTATTTATATGAACCGTTCTAAATATGACTTTATGAGTCTTTGAAATGATTTATAGGAATGATCTACAGCCTACATCTTAGCTAGCCTACCTTTCTAGATTTTACATTATGAAATGTTGAAATGATTTACACTAACCATTCAAGATTTAATATTATGAGCCATTGAAATGATTTATATAAACCGTTCATGATTAGTCTTTATGAACTGTTGAAATGATTTGTATGAACCATTCAAAATTTAACTTTATGAAATACTTAAAGGATTCATATGAACCGTTGAAAATTTGGCACTAAACAGTTAAAGATTTGTTATTCGTTAAAACCAGAAAGAGTAAGATAAATGTATTAGCTAGCCTACATCTGTTTCGAAGTAGATTGCAGATTGGTTTGTCACTCTACTGTCAACCTGTGCACACCAGGGCTAAACAGACTGGTACCTACAGTTTAAAGTGAATTCTGAACCACTCACAAACATCCATGCCACCGCCAGTATTCGAACTTGGAGCCTGGGCCAGAGCGCTAGCCAAATGTCCATCAGGTCGAACTCGAAACAATCCATATGAAATTAATTAGTAAACATACATAAAATACATCAAAAAGCACTTACTAAGAATTTCATGATGAAGAACTGGCTTGGATAAAATGTCCAACTGGAGGAAACGATATACGAATGGGAACGTTTGGATACTGAAGTGAGGATTTCCCAGCTATATATGCTGTCGATGTGTAGTGAAAGTCAGCTTCGTCAACGATTTTCAGATTTAGCTGACTATAAACTAGTCGAGACAGTTCTATTGTTAACATGGACGATATCAGATGGCAATTACTTTATTAGTATGCGTTAAATTAAGTTAAAATTCTATAACTTAAAATAAGCCAATATTTTTTTTTTGTTGCTATGTGCAAAAAAATTTTTCTGAAAATAGCAAAAAAAAAAAAAAAAAAAAAAAAAAAAAAAAAAAAAA
>BPLQ01000920.1:1932558-1960537 GCA_021605075.1 Caerostris darwini
AGAAATAATAATAATAAGAAGCAATAAGTCTTCTAGTAGTCTAGTCTTCTAAAGAATTAATTCTTCTAGAAATAAGAAGAAGAAGAAGCAATAAGTCTTCCAGTAGTCTAGTTTACTAGAACAAGTAAGTCTACTAGAAGTAAGAATAAGAAACAATCTTTTAGAAGTCTAGTCTACTAGAAGAATTGATTCTTATAGAAATAATAATAAGAAGCAATAAGTCTTCTAGTAGTCTAGTCTAGTAGAAGGAGTAAGTGTTCTAGTAGAAAGTCTTCTAGAAGTAAGAAGAAGAAGTAGTACTTCTCTTCATATCCTCTAGAAGATCTAATTTAAATCTAAAATCAATATTTCCGATTTCATTCTCTAAGTGATACGAATCCCTTTAAGTGTGTGAATCATCAAAACAGATGGAAAAAAAATTCATTTCATTTCTGCGAATATGGATTTGATGCTTACATTCTCTAAATCGTTTACTTATCAATATTTGGAAAGTGAATAATGATTTAATATATTATAAAAAAAAACCCCGAAATGTATGGTAATTTATTTATGAAATCTTATAATCTAATATCTTACTTATATATTAATATCGAATCATATTAATTCGAACGCCAATGATTATCAAACTCAGTATTACCAATTCCATTCCATAAGTTACTCATGTGAATCGTTTTAAATGAATTAATCGTGTAAAATTATTCATTAAATTTAATTCTTATGAACGAATAAATTCGATTCATTCATTCTCTAAATTACTCACAAGGCCGGATAGCCAATTGGGTAGCTGTCTGGTCTTTGATATATAGGATTCCATGTTCGAATCCTGGCAGTGGCATGGATGTTTGTGAGTGGTTCGAAATTCATTTCAAACAGTAGGTCACGATCTAATTAGCCCAAAGTGTGCAAAAAAAAATGACCGTAGAGCGATAAACTAAACTAAATTATTTACTTATCAATGTTTTGGCAGCGAAATTAATTTAGAATATTATAAATAACTAAATATCTGCTACTTTATTTTTAAAAAAAAAATCAATTTTTAATAATGCATTTAGATAATAGAACGTGGAAGATAAAAATATTTTTATTTCTTTAGACTCGAGGTGATATAAAGATTTAAAACAATTACAAATTAATAAAGATAATGTATACAGATTAAAATGTATACTTAAAAATAACTGTAGACAGTAGAGCGGAATAAAAAAAAAATTTGCAGTCGAAGATTATGCTACATAAAAACATGCAAAAGCTATCATGAGAAAATAAAATATGTCAAGTACTACGAAACTAGAAAATAAAATATGTCAAATACTACGAAACTTTCTAAGCTACATTTATTTTGAGATGTTACCTATGCTCTGGTAAACGATTTTCGAATAAATACAAACCCCCATGTCACCACTGAGACTCGAATTCAAAACCTGGAGCGCCAAGAGCCAGAGAAATATCTGTTACTTTATTTTAAAAAAATTCGATTTTTTAATAATGTGTTTAGATAATAGAACATGGAAGATAAAAATACTTTTATTTCTTTAGACTAGAGATGATATAAAGATTTAAAGCGATTACAAGTTAAAGTTGGTGTTCTAAAACAGCTAGCAATACAGAGACAGATAATCTTTATACCATAAGCAACGGCGGCACCGCTGTTGCTCATTTAGCACTACCCAGGCGGGCACGTGTATCTTGAAGATGTGCTACGGTCTCGAGTAGCACCACCCCCACAATGATCTACGATCCTGTTAGACCGGGACCTACGGTTTAAGGCGGATTCCGAACCACTACAAACCACTCGAGATTCAAACCCGAACCTGTGGTACCGGGCACCAGAGCGCTAGCCACTCAGCCATTCAGGCCCCAATTGCAAGTTAATAAAGATAACGTAAACAGGTTGAAATGTATACTTAAAAATAACTGTACACAGTAGGGTGGAATGAAAAATAATTGAAGTCGAAGATTATGCTACATAAAAATATTCAAAAGTCATTAAACCTATCATAAATAAATAAAATATGTCAAATATTACGAAACTTTCTAAGCTACATTTATTTTGCGATGATTCGCTTGGTAAAATATGCTCTAGTCCCAAATGATCTTGAGGGCCATTTCGGAAATGCATCCTAACTCCGCGGGCCGCATATAAAATGATATATCCCCCTATTAGATTCCGACCCACTATAGACATTTTTTTGGAGTGAAAAATTTATCGATAATGAGTTATTATTAGTGTGTTTACTATTATTCTTACATGTAAACATTGATAATATAGTAATAATGATACTAAACGCACAGTGTAAGGAAATATAGAACACTCAAAATGAAATATAAAAATATATAAATATAAACGAAATAAAAAAAAAATGAAATCATTAAAAAATATTTATTTTACTAGTGCGATATTTGTGTGCGCAGGAATAATATTTTAAATTTAAAGTTATTTTTTTCCTTTTTTCGACAGTTCATTTTTGAATACATGTATTCACAAATGTATTTTTTTAATACGTTGGTTTCACTGCTGTGGCCATTATAACATAAATATACTTTGTAAAAGTGTGATAAATCTCTTGGGCCGGAAAAATATTCAAGGCGGGGCACATGCGGCCAGCGAGTCTACCTACTGGTAGATTTCGAGATTTTTTTTCTTTTTACGAGGTAGGGTTGTCAGCTGTACACCCAACGCTCAGTAGTCATATGAGACCGGGACCTACGGCTTAAAGTGGATTCCGAACTAATACAAACATCCAAGGCACCGCCGGGACTCGAATCCGAAGCCTGTGATACCGAACACCAGAGCGCTAGCCACTCGGCCATTCAGGACCTCAATTATATATTTTTTTCACTTCAATATTTAATAGGCCTAGCATTTTTTTTTTCACAGAAATATAGTATTTATTTATGCACCGAATCTAATTTTATAATTTATTGAAGAAACAAGTAATATAAAAAAAAAATTTTAAAGTTAATTCCTACTTTTTTTTCACTCTATTACAGAAAGTCCTTTATAAATAATTTTTATTCATTTTAAGTTTATCTGGCGCCATCTATAGGTAGATATATGCAACTTAAATCTAAAAAAAAACCTAAAATTAATTAATTAAATTTAATGAATGAATTAATATTTGAAAAAAAAAACTGTATTAACATCAAGTGTCATACACTGCAAGTTAAAAAAATGTATTTGAACTTGAGTGGAGGAATAAAAAGTATTTTATGAACGATTGAAAGTTTGAACAAGATATATATGGGGAGAGTGTGAGCTAATAGAAGGAATTGAAAAAAATCTCTTACCAAAAGTTTCATGGTTGAATGTTTTGTAGAACCAAGTGCCGCTTCAGAACAAGTAATACTGCATCAAAGCCATTCAAAGGATTGAAGAACTTTTATACTTCAACAAGGACAAATAACAGACTCATTGAAAAGAGAATGAAGAATTTGCTGACAAAAGAATCCTCATGAAAGGTGTTCTCGTATGCTAAAAAACATCGAGTATCGGTTTATTGCTTATGTAGAGACATTTATGTAAATGCAAATCACACATTTTCTATTGAGTAGCAATCGTCAACAAAGTCTTCTCTATAGCACGTGTTTACATTTCTTTTCTGTGGTTTAAAATTGAGATAAAAAACTTTCAGAATTTAATTGATAAAATAAATGTGTAAGAGAAGATGTATATTAATATTTATATTATTTATATAATATATATTTTATTATATATTTATTTATTGATTTATATTTATATTAAAATTTTAAGAATATTGGATAAAACAATAATATATAAAGTAAACATATGTTTTTTTTTATATTAAAATCTATAATTTATACAATTTTTATACAAAACATTAAACAGACCAATATCGGTTTATTGCTTATTGATTATGGGTTTATTACTTATTGATTATGGGTTTATTGCTTATGTACAGACATTTTTGAAAATGCAAATCACATATTTTCTAAGTAGCAATCGTTAACAAAGTCTTCTTTATAGCACGTTACACATTTTGTTATTGAGTAGCAATTAGGGATTGCAATACCGGTGTACCGGGATATCGAATACCGGTATTTTGAGGCATTTGTACAATATTGTAATACCGGTATTCACAAGTTTAAATACCGGTTTTTTACCGGTTTTTTCGATATTTACTAGAAATTTAGAATTCTTATCTGTGAAAGAATTCTTATGTAGGAAATTCTTATTCTTATCTGTGAATTCTTATTCAGAATTCTTATCTGTGAAAACAAGGTTGTAGTTGTGAAGAAAGTGTGTAATATTTCGATATTTTTTAAATTGGTGAGTTTGCTATTCACATTGTATGTGCATATCATACTTTAGAGTTCAAAAGTATTTTTCAGATTTATTATATATATACTCATAAATAATACCCCATAATAATGAATAAGAATAACTTTAAAGAACATAAAAAATCAATTGATAATACTTCGGGTGGGTTTCATTATTTATATGATGAAAAGAACATGGTGGCACAATATAAAAAATGTTCATGAGTTTTTAAAGTGAATGGAGGAAGTGCAAGCGGACTCCATACACATTTAAAAATGAAATGTGATATAAATTTGTTAAAGAGGAAAGAATCTAATTGCGATGAAGATGCAAACTTAAGCACTATTTGTGCTTCTTTATATACTGTTATAATTTATAAGTTACAAATTTTTTTAGTGATAAAAAAACACTTGTGTTTTCTTTCTTTTTCTAAAATTTCTATTGCCGGTATTAAAACCAGTATCCCGGTATTAAGATCTAAAAAATACCGAATACTGGTACTGAACTTTTGGTCCGATATTGCAATCCCTAGTAGCAATCGTTAACAAATTCTTCTTTATAGCACGTTACATATTTTGTTATTGAGTAGTTTTGTTATTGTTCTTCTCTATAGCATGTGCTTACATTCTGTGCTTTAAAAACACGATAAAAGCCTTAATTGATAAAATAAATTTGTGAGAATTTCGGATAAAACAATCCTCTATAAAGCAAACATATGTATTTTTTTATTTTAAAATCTATAATTTATACAATTTTTAAATCATATATTATAAATAGGGTTTTTATAAAAAGGGTTTTATATATTTAGTTCATTAATTATATACTTCCTACAATCTTTTCTAGATCCAACAAGAACATGAAACTATTAATTTTTAAATGAAAAACTGTTTTAAGTCATTTTCTATTTAATTGAATAGATTTCACTGTTTTATGGGAAAAAATTCCGTGTTCATTTTTTGTAATCAGATAAATAAATACTGTAACGTCTTGGCCTTTAGACCTCTAGATAGATATTAGACCTTTAACGACTTCAAGAATAGGGCCTCTTTCAGATACATATGTATATACATATATATATATGCTTGTAAATAAAAATTAAAGTGTTCCCGTGTATCTGAAAGAGGCCCTATTCTTGAAGCCGTTAAAGGTCTAATATATATATATATATACAAATAATGAACTCTGGGTTATTATACAAAGAAATAAAGATTAAAAATAAAATTTGATCACCAGTGCACGATTAAATCACAAGTACAGTGAGATGTACAGAGTTCAAACCGATAATACAGTTTATTCAGAGTTCTCGAACCTACGTTAAATCTAACTACCTGGTCATCATCTTAATTATCACACGGTGCGGTACACGAAACCACAAGGGGTTAACCTATTCAGTCACTTCAGAAAAAAAAATGGAAACAACACAATTGATCGACTCGTCGAAGAACTCGCCCTCTTCTTCACCAAAATCCCTCTTTTTAAAATCCGTCAAGAGGGGGGCGGCCCCAGTCAGCTTTCCTCACTTATCATTGGAGTAGACATTTTTTAACGCGTCGTCTATCACCTATAAGGATGGAACAACTCATGGTATAGTTCGTATTCAAGTAGCTGTTTCGACCTGTGAAGGTCTCACAGACATTCGCTAATTTCTTCGTTATACACGACACCAAATATCTATGATTTGAGTGACAGGTTGTTTTCATTAATACAAAACACTAATTTCATGTAATATAACTACCCACAACACTGTTGTCCAGTTTGAGTGATGGGTTGTTATAATATGTTTGTCAAATAACACACATTACTCTCTCCTGTAAATGAAATGCCAAAACTCTTCCCATGAGAAAAAAAAAATACTACTGATACTTAATGATACAAATTCATCTATATTCTAGTTTCTTGCAACTTGCCAGATTATTTTTTTTCCTGCTTGTATGTGAAATTAAATACTTGATTATCTTTCAATATGCACGATATTTTACGCATAGACGTGCCATGCATGCAAATTAATAACTTAAAAAAATACTGAAGTTCTGAAAATTTACTGCTTGCAAACCACACAGTTTCACTTCATTCATATTTTGTTTTAATTATTTAGAATAAATCCATTTTAATAGCATAGGAAGAAAGAAGGAATGTTTATTCACGGAAGTATTCGGATAAGAAGAATTTATGTTCAATATAAATCTTTCAACATCTTCTTAAGAATTTGTAATACTTGATTAAATATCTACAAAAGCATTTTGATCATTTTGGAATAAAAGAACAGAAGATGAGAAAACATTTTAATCTTTAGAGATATACAGGGTGATTACAATTAATGTCCCTCATTCAAAATGCTGTAAAAAAAAGACCCACTCGTCACAATGATTTAAAACTTGAACTCAAGATACTTGAAGAAGGGGGAAACGGTGTGGCATCAAAAAAAGTTCCAAAATGCATTAATAGATGGCGCTGTAAGGCATAAAGAAAGTGATGGCGGCATAAAGAATTCGGCTGCCAGTGATATGTTGAATCGAAATTACGATGTATTTGGCATGAGTTGCACATTAAACCAACTGTAATGTTCAATGTGCTTGATTGTTTCGGTTTTTTGACGGAAAAAATGACTTAAATGTCATTCAACAGTTGTGACACTATTAGTGGAAAGCCCATACACCACGTCAAGGTCATACCAAATTGGATGGGAAAAATCGGTGGAAACTTTTTTTTTTATTCCGTACCGTTTCCCTCTACTTCAAGTATCTTCAGTTCAAATTTGATCTCATTTCATTTAATTTTCAACTCATGGTTTTTTTATAGCGTTTTGAAAGTGGGTATAATCACCGTGTAATATCAGACTAATTTTCATTCAATTCTGGACCTGTTTTCTCCATATTTCATTGCTTCATACACATTAGTCCCTAAATTTAGAAAATGTTACATTTCCGAATTCTGGAAAATATGTTCTATTTGTTTCAAATACAATAACTAAGGAGACATTTTAATGTAGGAGTGGCATGCCTTCGGCCTTGAATATTTTTTCCAGCCAGTGAGATTTATCACACTTTGACAAAATATATTTCTTTTATAATGGCCAAAGTAGTAAAAATCAATGTATTAAAAAAATACGTTATGGGTGCATACCTATGAAAAATGAAAATGAACTGCCCGTAATTATGAGAAAAAATTAATAATAATTCAAATAATATTCTTGCGAATATATGACAGATGTTGCCCGTTTTATTGATGAGTTTGTTGTTATGAGTTTCCAGAATAATTCGTGATGCCCGCGCATCTTGGAACATCTAATATAACAGGTTTAAGTGACATCAGTGACGAAGTGACCATCCCCAGATACGCACAGTTTATTGTTGATAGCAGAGAAAACCAGACTCCGTTGAGGTAGCAAGTGCTTTTGGTTCAATTGACACCTGCGAATCGTTTTTTTCTATAATGAAATTGACCCAATACAAAACACGCTCACACATAACGGACGCTAACCCTAACCTTTCTTTACTATGTTTCATTTAAGTGACCTCAGTGACCATCCCTAGATACGTACAGTTGATTGTAGATAGTAGAGAAAACCAGACTCTTAATTGAAGTTGTTAGCGCTTTTGGTTCAGTTTAAAACCTGCGAATTGTTTTTTTGAAAATGAAATTGACCCAACACAAAACACGCAAACACGCTCACAAACCTGCAACAAGATGAGCAAATACCCAAATTGAGCAAATACCCAAATTGAGCAAATACCCAAAGATGAGCAAATACCCTAATTGAGATCGATTTGCAAAAGCTAAGTGAAAGAGTGGGGAAACCAATATCGCACTAGTAAAGTAAATATTTTTTAATAATTTCATTTTTTTATTTCATTTATATATTTTTTATATTTCATTTTTAGCATTAGCATGTCTTTACAATGTGAATTTAGTATCATTATTATTATATTATCTATGCTGACATGCAAGAATAATAGTAAACACAAAAATAATAACTCATTCTGTTTCAAATGTCTGTAGTGGGTCTAAATCTAATATGGAGATATATAATTTTATATGCTGGCCGCGGAGTTATAACGCGTTTCCAAAGTGGCCCACTAGATCATTTGGGTTGGCCACCCCTGAGTTACGTAGATATTACACCTTAGAGTAAAATCTATTTAATTTCTTTATATTTAAAAATAATAATGAATTTTTTTTACTGTACTTAAAGACATTGTTCTGGTATGATCTCCGTGATGATTGGGAAGAAAGAGATTATTTAAAAAAGATTTATGATTTTATGATTTATAAAATTTTTATTTATAAATCATAAAAACAAAATCTATAAAAAATAATTATAAAATGTATTTTTTTAATTTTAATTAAAATTGCTAATTTAGGTTTAGTTAAAATTTTATTAATTTAAATTATCGATTTATTATTTAAAATTAAAAATTAAAAATTTTAATTATTATTTATGAAACTAAAATTAATCTATTACATTTAAAATTTAAACGCATTACTAAGGCTAAATATTTGCCGATATCAAGTCTTGTTTCATTTCGTATTGTGGAGGACTTTCTATTGCAGAGAATGTGCGACTCTGCAATTTAATTGTTTCTCTTGAATAACAATTGTTCGATCTAGGCTAGGGGTGGCCAACCCAAATGATCTTGCTGGTCACTTTGGAAAACCCCGCGAGCCGCATATAAAATTATATATCCCCCTATTAGATTTAGACCCACAACAGACATTTTTTTGGAGCGAAGAATTGAAACAGAAGGAGTTGTTATTTTCGTGTTTACTATTATTCTTGCATGTAAACATAGATAATGTAATAGCAATGATACTAAACGCACATTGTAAAGAAATATATAATGCTAGAAATGAAATACAATAAACATATAAATATAAACGAAATAAAAAAAAGGAGATTATTTTGCTAGTGCAATATTTATTTCTCCACTCTTTCACTTAGCTTTTGCAAATCGATCCCCATTTGGGTATTGTTATAATTGTAGTAGGTGTTTATCGTAGTAGGTGTTTATCGTAATTGGTGTTGATAATTTAATTATTCTGTGAACTCATAACTGCAAACTCATCAATAAAACCGGCAATTTCATATATTCGCAAGAATATTATTTTAAAATCAAAGTTCATTTTTCCCCATAATTTTGACAGTTCATTTTTGAATAGATGAATGCACACATAATGTATTTTTTGAATACATTGGTTTTCACTACATTGGGCATTATAAAAGTGTGATAAATCTCTAGGGCCAGAAAAATGTTCCAGGCGGGTTATGGATTGACCACCTTTGATCTAGGATTTCGTGTTAAATTTATTATTACGTTTGGATAATATTTTGTTTTTTATTTACTTTATTAAATCGAATAAGAAAAATAAACGAAATGCATCTAATGAATCATGTTTGAAAATGCATTGCTGAGAAAAGGATTTCAGGTTTGGTTTGTCGTTCCACGGTCAACTTCTGTCACACGAGGGCTTAACAGACATGTACCTACAGTTTCCAGGATTCCGAACCACTACAAACATCCATGGCATCACCGGAACTCGAAACCCGTGATACCGAGGGCCAGAGCGCTAGCTTCAGGTTTTTTTTTGTGCTTCTACAATGGACATTACAAAGATTACACCGCGAGGAGAGAGGAGCAAACAGCCACCTTGGAGCAAACACTTCCAAGTATTGCATCAAGTACACCCTCTTCTTCTAACTTGAGTTCAATGGAAGGATTTTCCGGCCTATAGATTTATAGTGCCCATTTCGGTCAAATTTACCGATTCAAATTTAATTAGAAAAGATCAAACCAATGTGCATCGTACACCAAAATAAAATGTTAAATAATTAAAAATCAAAATTTATATGATAATTGATATCAGATAAAGAGGAAATAAAATCAAATAAAAAATGTCTGTTATTCATTATACAATTTAAAAAATGTCGATTGAACAAAACTTCGGAAAGTTTTATTTTCTACTAATTTAGTTGCTAAAAGTTTTAAATGTAAGAATATTGAAACAAACTTTTTAAAATTACAATCTATATAAATGCGTTATATACTACTTTAATTCAAACGAAACAAAAACAAATCCGTTATACAGGCAAATCTGTTTTTGTGCTTGGGATAAGGACCGCATGAAAGAAATCTCCTAAAAGATATTTTGAAACTCTCATAAGTAGCTATAAAATATATGCATAGAAAATATTTTTTTTGCGGTAATTATGGACAGCATAAAAAACATTCTCACATAGAAAATATCGAGGACCGGGACGTATTGAACATGTTCCTGGGAGCAGCCCAAAGTGGGCTGCACTAACGTACGCTGTTACTCATTTAACATTACCTAGGAGGTACGTGTAGCTGGGAGATATGTTATGGACACGAGAAACACTACCCCACAACGCTCTACTATCCTATTAGACCGGGACCTACGGTTTAAGGTGGAATCTGAACCACTACAAACATCCATAACATCGCCGGGATTCGAACCCGAAACCTGTGGTATCGAGCGATAGAGCGATATATATATATATATATATATATATCGCTCTATCGCTCGGTATATATATATATATATTATAATAACCTAAATTAGGGAGGTAACTAATTATAATTAGTTGCATATGCATATGTTGTTGTTTTAATGCAGCTGGCAATACAGATACAGTCAATATTTATGCCATAAGCAAGGGCTGCACGCTGTTACTCATTCAGCCCTACCCAGGGCACACATGTAGCTTGAAGATAGGCTAGAGGCGTGAGTAACATTACCCAAACAACGTTCGCCGATCCTATTAGACCGGAACCTACGGTTTAAAGTGGATTCTGAACCACTACAAACATCCATAGAACGGGACTCGAACCCGAAACATGTGGTATTGAGAGCCAGAGCGCTAGTCACTCGGCCGTCAGTTTTATATAAAAGATATGTAAATGAAAACCTCCCGATGTAGTACTACCTCGCATCTAATGGAATGTAATATCCGGTGGGCCATGTGTTGGATTTTTTTACTTTGCATGTTATTTTGTCAGTCATGTGTTGTTGCCTTTTTGAATTACATTTTTGAATTAATTTTTATTCATAGCATGTATTTGATGGAAGTTTTAAAACTGCATTTAATAGAAACATTAAAACATTTTAAACATACAATTGATGGAATTAAAAACAGGTTTGATTGTATTTTTTTCCCTAGGCATAGCAGAATATATTTATAAAGCATTTCATTTATCATTTAAGCCCGCAGATATCTGATGCTTACAGACTGTTTTCAAACAATAGCTTCACTTGCAATTGACACCAACTACTGCTTACACAATGGAAACTAATTACATATAAACGCTGAAACTACAAATGTCTCCAAAACTGTATCCACTCCAAAAAACCATGCCATCAGCGTCTGTTATACATCCTTCTGTAATTATCCCATTGCACTCCATCTGCTGTATAAATACCAGACGAAAGAGCATTCAATTCAAATAAGAAACCCATTTTCAACAATGAAATACTTGGTAAGCTACTTTTGGCAGACATATTAGGAATATGTTCAGTCATTTTTTTTTATCCTCACGTCTCCTTATAACACTGTAATACTCGCATGTGTCGGTGGGCTGCTCGTGGTATACATAAGCGGAATACAAAGACCACCGATCTACAAAAAAAAATAAAATAATAATGGATTAATTTAAATTTTATTTATCCGAATGTCATGATCAATTATTTTAGTAACTAACTCAAAAATAAATTGTTAACTCAAATATAAATTGTTAACTCAAATATAACTCAAATCTAAATTGTTAACTCCAATGTACTCATAAATTGCCAACTCAAATATACTCGTATAAATTACTAACTCAAATATACTCGTATAAATTGCTAACTCAAAAATAAATTTATAACTCAAATATACTTGTACAAATTGATAATTCAAATATATTCGTATAAATTGCTAACTCAAAAATACTCGTATAAATTGATAACTAAAATATAACTCAAATATACTCGTATAAATTGCTAACTCAAAAATACTCGTATAAATTGATAACTAAAATATAACTCAAATATACTCGTATAAATTGCTAACTCAAAAATACTCGTATAAATTTCTAACTAAAATATAACTCAAATATGCTCGCATAAATTGCTAACTCAAATATACTCGTAGGATTTTATCGACATTTTATGTAAATGACTTGTATATGATTAATTTAAATATTTATTTATATGATCAATTATGACTGTATACTGACACCACGTAAGTTTTTAGGTCGAATATAATGGCATGGTTTTATGTATGTTTCATGGAATGTTCGGTTAATTAGGGCGTGATGGGCGAGTGTCTAGCACCCTGGCGCTAGGTACCACAGGTTTCGGGTTCGAATCCCGGCCGTTCCAGGGATGTTTGTAGTTGTTCGGAATCCACTTTAAACCGTAGGTCCCGGTCTAAGAGGATCGTAGAGAGTTGCGGGGTTATTGTTACTCCGCGTCCGTGGCTTATCTTCAAGCTACACGCACCCCCTAGGTAGTGCTAAGTGAGTAACGGCGATGCAGTGCTTGCATATGGCATAAAGATTAACTATCTCTGTATTGTCAGTTGCTTTAGAGAAACAACATATTTATATGCATGTGTTGGATTAATTTAAACATCTTTTTCATCGGTGTAACAGCCCCATAGTGGGCCAAGGTCGTCTGCCTGCTGGCAGATTCCGAGACAGGTCGTATTTTACTTTTTACGGGGTACGGTTGGCAGCACTACGCCCAATGTTCTACAGTCATATTAGATGGGGAATTACGGTTTAAAGTAGATTCCGATCCGCTACAAGCATCCAAGGCATCGCTGGGACTTGAACCCGAAACCCTAGCAACTGAGCACCGGAGCGCTAATTTAAACATTTATTTATACAAAAATAGGGCTTGATGGAAGAGGGATTAGCGCTCAGTACGCTTGTAGTGGTTCGGAATCCACTTTAAGCAACAGTTCCCGGTCTAATATGACTATAGAGCATTGAGCGTAGGGCTGACAACCCTACCCCGTAAAAAGGAAAATATCTCTCATCTCGAAATCTGCCAGTAGGTAAACGGCCTGGCCCACCATGGGGCTGTTGCGCCACTGACGATGATAATGAGGACTTATCCAAAAATGATGATTAGTTATCTCTATGTAAATGCTGAGTTAAGTGTTGAATGCACCTGTAGTGTTTTGTCCTCCATATTTTTTATGCAATGGATGATTATTAGCCATATTTTATGACAAAATTATTATTATTAAAAAGTTATATTAATTTAAATTTCTTGTTTACTTGACAGCCACGTTCAAATATCGCTATGGAAAAACTGTGAATGATTTATCATAAATTATTAGCTATATGTATGGTATCTGCCATAAACCTCATCAATGTTAAATTATATTTAAGGTGTTAAAAAATTAGTCATGAAATATTTTTGTCCTACAATGTCTTTTATGGATAAGTCTCAAGAGATTGAAGACAACTCTTAACTTGTTTTGTCATGTCTAATAATACAAGTTGATTATAATTAAAGTTCCACTTTCAAAATGCTGTAAAAAAAAAGAACCACCTGTCACAATGAGTTCGAATTTGAACTGAAGGAAAAAGAGGGAAGGGGGAAACGGTGCGGCATCAAAAAAAGTTCCAAAGTTTATTAATAGATGGCGCTGTAAGCGGCATAAAGAAAGTAATTCCGGCTGCCAGTGATATTTTGAATCGAAATGATAACGTATTTGGCATGAGTTGCACATTCAACCAGCTGTAGTGTTCAATGTGCTTCATTGTTTCCGTTTTTTGACGGAAAAAACGACTTCCAAGAAATTTTTTTTTGTTGTCTTTTTAATTAGTATTATTTCTTAACTTTTAATAGATTATTTTTTAAATAGTTTTGAATAAGGATCTAGTTAACCGTAAGGTGTGATTAATATAATTGTTAATTTTAGTCAACATTATTTTTGAACTACTTTAATCTGTGGTTTCAAGTACTTTTTTCTAGTTTTTATCCAATTAGGTGTTAGTTTTAAACAACCCACTTTTAATAAATATAAAAAAACTGTCACATTCTTTTTCAATTCCTACTACTAGTTCACAGTCTCCCTATATATATCTTGTTCACATTTTCAATCGTTCATAAAATACTTTTGATTCCTCCACTTTTTTGAAACTTGTAGTGGAGGACACTGGATGTTAGTACAGTCTTCTCAAATATTAATTCATTCATTAAATTTAATTAACTAATTTTAGTTTTATATAGGATTTTAACAGGATATAAATTTAGGAATAAATACCGTCAGTGGCGAAGCGCGTAGATCGCTGGAAATTTTTTTTTCTTTTAAGGACTTTCTGCAATAGAGTGCAAACAAGTAATATAAAATTTTTTTTGAAGTCAATTCTTACTTTTTTTTCACTCTATTGCAGAAAAGTCCTTTACAAATAAAGTTGAACTTTTTCTCTTACATCTGGCGCCATCTATTGGTAGATATCTGCAACTTAAATCTGAAAAAAATTTAAATGAATTAATTAAATTTAAGGAATAAATTAATATTTGAAAAAACTGTATTCACATCCAGTGTCATCCACTACAAGTACAAAAAATGTATTTGAACTTGAATGGACGAATAAAAAGTATTTTATGAACGAATGAAAATTGGAACAAGATATATAGAGGGAGAGTGTGATCTAATAGAAGGAATTGAAAGAAATGAATGAAAATTAGTTATAAAGGACTTTCTGCAATACGGTGAAAAAAAAGTAGGAATTGACTTAAAAAAAAATTATATTACTTGTTTCTGGAGTAACTGAATAGATCGGAGTTTTTCCTAATATTACTTGTTTTTTAAATAGTTTTGAATAACGATCCAATTAACTGTTAGTTGTGATTAATATAATTATTAATTTTTGTTAACGTTATTTCTCAAATACTGGGGCCTGAATGGCCGCGTGGCCAGGGACCGATGCAGGTTTCGGGTACGAGTCCCGGTGGTGCCATGGACGTCTGTAGTGTAGGTCTTGAACCGTAGGTCCCCGTCTAATAGGATGGTAGAGCGTTGCGGAGGTAGTGTTACTCTGCTGCCGTAGCTTATCTTCAAGCTGCACGCACCCGTAGGGTAGTGCTAAGTGAGTAACGGTGCAGTCCTTGCTTATGGCATTAAAAGGTAACTGTTTTTTTTTCTAATTCAGCTGGCAAATTGACCAAAAGGTAACTGTCTAAATAAGTATTTGCTAGCTGCATTAGAAAAAGAAATGTTCGATGTATTTATACACAAGAAGTAGTAGTTATTTCTTAACTACTTAATCTGTGGTGATAGTTTAGTTAACGAGGGGCCTGAATGGCCGTGGGGATTCTAGTCCCTGCGGTGTCATGGATGTGTGTAGTGGTTCGGAATCCACTTTAAGCCGTAGGTCCCGGTCTAATAGGATCGTAGAGCGTTGCGGGGGCATTGTTACTCCGCGTCCGTGGCTTATCTTCAAGTGACACGCGCCCCCTGGTTAATGAAAATGAGTAACGTCTGTGCAGCTCTTGCCTTAAGGCATCCAAGACGTCCATGTCTGTTTGCCCGCTGCATTGGAAAAAAAAAGTTTAGTTAACGTTATTTCTTAACTACTTAATCTGCGGTTTTAAGTAATTTTTCTAGATATATCCAATTAAGTGCTAGTTTTAAATAAACCACTTTAAATAAAAATTTAAAAAAAAATTTCACGATCTTTTATCTTTACAGGTGCTCTTGTGTGCTGTCTTCTTCGTGGCCGTGGCTGTGACGGCGGACTCCCATCGGCGGACCGTTCTCCGCAAGGTGCGCCCCGTGGGGAAGGGGCGCATCCCGATCCTCCCTTACCGCGCCGACGGCGGCAGCCATGCGGCTTCTCTGGGAGGGGCCAAGGGGGGGGCGTACGAGTGGAGAGGCGGGGGCGGACGACGGGGCTACGGTGGATCTGATGTCTTCGCGGCCTCCCTCGGCGGCGCCCCGGTGGGGCTGTACGGAAGGGGCGGCCCCGGGGCAAACGTGCCTCGCAGCGGATAAACCCCAAGTAAAGTTGGATGTGTAACTGACTAACTTGCATTTTAAATAATTCATTCTATACTTTATTTAATTAACTAAAGTTTTAGTCTTCTAGCTGGAAGAGTACATTTCAAATGAGTTTTTTTTCTAATGCAGCTGGCAAACAGTTAGACAGTTGTCGTTGATGACTTAAGGCAAGCACCGCCCCGACGTTACTCACTTAGCACTACCCAGGAGGTGCGTGTAGCTGGAAGATGAGCTATGGACACGGAGTGACACTACCCGCACATCGTTCTACGATCTTGTTAGATCGGGTCCTACTTTTTAAAGTGGATTCCGAACCACTTCAGATATTCATGGCACCACCGGGACTCGAACCCGAAACTTGTGGTACCGATCGTTAGCCACTCGGTCATTCAGGCCCTCTTTCAAACAAAATAAATGCTGCAATTTAGGGAAAAATTAATCTATACTTATTCGTAATATGTTGTTGTAATGCAGCTGACAATACAGAGGCAGTTAATCTTTATGCCATAAGCAAAGGCCGCACCGCCTTTACTCATTCAGCACTACCCAGGGGGTACGTGTAGTTTGAAGATAAGCTACGGACGCGGACTAACACTACCCCCACAATTCTTTATGAGCATTTTAGACCGAGACCTACGGTTGAAAGTGGATTCCTAACCACTACAAACATCCATGGCACCACCGGTTCTCGAACCAGAAAACTGTGGTACCGAGCTCCAGAGCGCTCCATCTAATGATCTAAAGTTTACGATCTAATGATATGATCATTTATGAATTTTTTACGGATTTCCCTTACGATCTTTGTCCTGTATGATCCTTTGTGAATTTTCTCTACGATGCGTATCCTGTACGATCTTTTATGAACCTTTATGAATTTTCGATCGTTATCCTGCATGATCCTTTATGAACATTTATGATATAACAATAATCATAAAATGTCCTATAATCCACTTGCTCCCAGTAAAAAAAACATAGAAAAGCAATCGATCTTGTTTACATTTTTCGATAGTAGTTTCCATTTTTCAACAGGAAAATATGTAAGCAACTATTGAAATTTATTTCATTTTTATAGATGTTTTTTTGTGTGATTAATATTATAAGTTTAAAAAATTTGTATAATTTTTTTAATTTAAATACTTTTTTTTTGCAGTTGACCGAATGTTTGGATTATGGATTATAAAAAAAAAAAAATAACTGCAACTGCAACTGACAGCTGATGGCCGGGAACTTTGTAATATACTCATTGAGAAAATAAATACCTGATGAAAGTCTGCATTTGGCAATTGAGTGTATCATTTTAAGAGTTCAAATTATGTTTAGTTGGTGTAAAAGATATGGTAAACCCACCTCCTATCTTTGGCTGTAGAAGTAAAATTCATATTCATGTTATTTTGTGCTGCAAAAACAAATATTTCAAATTGAACAATAAATAAAATACATATTGTGAGACTAATCTGTTGTTTGTCTGATTTATTTTAATCGTGGTAATTAATTGATTAAACCACGTTGAGTTTCGAGCTTGAAATTTAATATTGTAGTGTGCAGGTCGGGCAACTGGATTGTAATTGGGTGTGGTTGGGTTGAGATACTTGAGGCACAGGTTGGAGAACTTCCAGCTTTAACGACACACGTACAAGCACCACACACATACGATTAGAGATTTAAAATATTTAACATATGTAAAGACATATAATTGTAGATATGTAGAAGGATTCCACTTCTAAGTCTAAAATCTGATATTCAAGTAAGCACTGGGTGCGCGAACGATACTTCTTCTCCGGTGAGAGTCTGCAGGCCAACTAATAGGCAGGTTAGAGTTAAATATATTTCCTCTCGGGATGAGAGACTATAAACTAAAAGTTTCTTCACAGGAGCGCAAGTTGTACTGTATTTCCTATCGGGTGAGGCAGCTTGATGACCAACTGGCTTTTGTCACCAGCTCTGGCCATTGGTACCAAAGGTTTCAGATTCGAATCCTGGCTGCGCCAAGGATGTTTGTTAGTGGTCCACATTAATCTGTAGATCCCTAAAGTGTTAGCTTACGATCGCAAAGCGTTAGCTTACGATTGCAAAGCGTTAGCTTACGCAACGCTCTACGATCCTGTTAGACCGGAACCTACGGTTTAAAGTGTATTCCGACCCACTACGAACATCCATTGCACCGCCGGGACTCGAATCCGAAACCCTTGGTACTGAGCACCAGAGCGCTAACCACTCGGCCATTCAGGCCCACATGTTCAACAAAGTAAAGTATAGGTTATAAAGATAGGTTAATGTTTTAATTTTGCTTGCTTAGCCTATATAATGCTTTACATAATGCATTTTTTTAACATGAATCTTTAACATTTACAAATCTCAAATCCGTTGAATTATAAAAACCCTCACGAGTAGTTGAGAAATAAGTGCACACAAAAGTGTGCATAAATGACCGTAGAGCGACAAACCAGTGAAACCAAACCAATCGGGTGAGAGTCTTGAGGCCAATTGACCATTTCTCCTGAGCGCCACAAGGGGGAGCTTTTGCCAGTGCGTAGGAGGATTCATGATTTCAATATATGTTTGGAACTCAAGATTCAGCAGTAATGCATGCAGCTAGCGTGCTGGAGGTTCTCCAGTTTTAATCCACTGGTGGCACTCGTTGCTGTCACTTAGCTTTCTGTAACTAGTAGACCCGAAGGCGGTTGTGACGATATGTAAAACGACGCACCGACAACCAGACTTCCCGGTGGGGTTTACAGGGTTTTCCCTCATACGAATTCGGGCAAATATCCCTAAAAGTACTACTGTAAGGAGAAGTCCACTTTTTATCACCCATCAGTGGGTTGTGCTTGTCATATATAACTGAAATATGAGACCTAATCAATCACAGCATAAATTAACTTCCTAGATATGCATGCATCACGGGCAAGTGATATTAAACTGAAACAACTATAGACTACACAATATTTTTTGAAATTCTTTGCGAAAGGAATTCTGCTTAACAAAGTGAAAGATAGGTTAATGTTTTAATTTTGCTTACATAACATATATAATGCATTTTTTTAACATAAAGGGTTAAACTTTTACAAATCTCAAATCCGTTGAATTATTAAAAAAATAACCCCCACGAGTATTTGAGAAATAAAACATTTTCTTCCTAATGCAGCTGGCGAACACTTTCACAGTTGTCCTTGATGCCTTAAGGCAAGCACTGCACCGACATTACACTCACTTAGCACTACCCAGGAGGTACGTGTAGCTTGAAGATAAGCTACGGGCGCGAATCTGAAACCCTTGGTACTGAGCACCAGAGCGCTAGCCACTCGGCCATTCAGGCCCACATGTTCAACAAAATAAAATATAGGTTATAAAGATTGGTTAATGTTTTAATTTTGCTTAACTAGCATATATAATGCTTTATACATAATGCATTTTTTTAACATGAATCTTTAACATTTACAAATCTCAAATCCGAAAACCCTCCCGAGTATTTGAGAAATACGAAATAAAAAAAATTGAGAATAAAAAATAAGTATTTGAAAAAAAAAAATATTTATAAAAGAAATTTTTTTTCTTTCTAATACAGCTGGCAAACACTTAGACAGCTTAGTCTTGGATGCCTTAAGGTAAGCGCTGCACAGACGTTACTCACTTTGCATTACCCAGGGGGCGCGTGTCACTTGAAGATAAGCCACGGACGCGGAGTAACAATGCCCCTTCAACGCTCTACGATCCTATTAGACCGGGACCTAAAGTTTAAATTGGATTCCGAACCACTACACACATCCATGGCCACTCGGCCATTCAGGCCCCGAAATTTGAAAGATAAAAAAATAAAATTTGAGAAATAAACCGAAGAAGTAATTTATATTTGTGACTTAAAACAAGAACGGTTTCCAAGCCACAAATTTAAATGACTTCTTTAACGCTTAATGACTCGTGTGCTGTTTTCACCCCCTTTGAACCTTCTAAAACTCAGGAAGTCACATTCCACCACCGATTGGTTTTCGAAGGAGGAAGGTAAACAAAGGCCTCTCGAAGAAGTGCAAGTATTGAGCAATTTCAGCAACTCGCCATGTAAGTAACAATCACACGTTTCCTGAACGGTGGGAATCAGACCATGAAAACGCTGCAATTAGGTATCGAAAGGAAATTCGCAGTCTTTTTCACTTCTATTGAACGGACCAAGAATGAAGGCGTTTCCTTTTTTGGTGAGTGTGTTTTCGAAATATTTTTTCAATCTGGAAAGTTTAAATTTTAAGTCTTATTTTTGTGTTATTTATTAAATATTTTGTGGGATATTATTGACTATATTTAGGCCTGTAACCTTTCGATAAAATATGTGGATGTTTTCAATCTAAAAACCGAATAGAAAATAAAAATAATAATGTCTTCAGTAAAATATGTGAATATTTTCAATCTGAAAACCTCACAAAAAATAATGATAATTATATGTTCAATAAAGTATGTAAATAGTTTCAACCTATAAGCCCCATGAAAAGTAATAGTAGTTATATGTTTAATAAAATACGTGAATATTTTAAATCTACAAACCTCATAATAATAATAAAAATTATGTGAATAATTTCAACCTAAAAAAACCTCATGAAAAATAATATTATACACTCCATAAAATATGTGGATAGTTTCAACCTAAAACCCTCATAAAAATAATAGTAACTACGTGCAATAAAATATGTGTATATTTTGAATCAATCCTCATAAAATAATAATAATTATGTTTAATAAAATATGTGGATAATTTCAAATAAAAAACCTCATGAAAAATAATAATAATTATATGCAATAAAATATGTGTATATTTTAAATCTAAAAACCTCATGACAAATAAAAATAGTATTGTGCTCAATAAATTATATAGATATTTTAAATCTAAAAACCTCATGAAGAATAAAAATAATAATATTTACAATAAAATATGTGGATGTTTTTCGTCAAAAAATCTCATGAAAAATAAAAATAACAGTGTGTTCAATAATTTTCAATAAAATATAAAGAAATTTCCAATCTAAAAGCTCATGCAAAATAAAAAAGATAATGTTTCTTATTAAATATGCAGATGTTTTCCATTTAAAAACCGCATGGAAAATAAAAAAGCAATTATGTTTTCGATGAAATATGTGAATTTTTTCAATCTAAAAACGTTATGGAAAATGAAAATAAGAATGTTTTCAAGTAATCAATAAAATATGTGGATAGTTTCAATCTAAAAACCTCATGAAAAATTATAATAATTATATGTTCAATAAAATGTGGATATTTTAAATCTAAAAACCTCATGAATAATGAAAATAATAATATTTTCAGTAAAGTATGCGGATGTTTTTCATCTAAAAACCTCATGAAAAATAAAAATAATAGTGTGTTCAATAAAATATGTGGATGTTTTCAATATAAAAACCTAATGGAAAATAAAAATTGTTATTGTTTTTTATAAAATATGCAGATGTTTTCAATTTAAAAACCGCATGGAAAATAAAAAATAATATGTTTGATAAAATATGTGCATGTTTTCAATTTATATCGTCATGAAAAATGAAAATAATGATGTTTGCAAATTAAAACATCATAAAAAAATAAAAATAATAATGTTTTCTTTAAAACATGTGGATGTTTTCAATCTAAATATCTCATGAAAAATAAAAGTAATAGTATTTTCAATAAAATATGCCGATATTTTCAATCTAAAAACCTCATAAAAAATAAAAATAATAATGTGGATGTTTTAAATCTGGAACGTCATGGAAAATAAAAAAATGGTAATGTTTTTTAAAAAAAATAAAGGAATTTTTTCAATTTAAAAACGTCATAGAAAATGAAAATAAGGATGCTTTCAAACTAAAAAACTCATAAGAAATACAAATAATAATGCTTTCGATAAAACATGTGGATATTTTCAATCGAAACGCCTCATGGAAAATAGAAATTCAGAGCCCCAAATAAAAAAATTAGAACTATATTCAAAGATTGAAAAAAAATAATGATCTTAAATAAAGCAAGAATAGCAGAGATAAGTGAAATCTGCTAGTTAATTAAAAAAAAAAAGGTATCAAAATGAAATGTAACAAAAAAATAATTGCTGGTGACAGCAATATTTAAGGCTTAAATATAGAGGAGGCTTAAATATAGTTGTGTCAGTGGATATTTTGTTGTTTGTTGTTTCTTATCCCACTTGCTAGATATCTAGACCAGGGGTGGCCAACCCGCAGCGTGCGGACCGCATGCGGCCAGCATTGAATATTTTTGCAGCCCGTGAGATGTATCACACTTTTACAAAATATATTTATTTTATAATACATATATATATATAGATATATATAGCGCATGCTCATAGGAAATTGCGCATGCGCATTTGAATAATGTTTCCTATGAGCATGCGCGCTAGGGAGAAAAAAATACCGTATTATAAAAATACGGTATGCAAAAACTCTCTATTATCTATGTTTACCTGCAAGATTAATAGTAAACATAAAAATAATATAATGAGTTATTATTTTTTATTATATTATTCTCATAATTGTACATATTGTATTATTCTCATAAGTTATTAAAAAATCATTAAAATGAAATGTATCAAACAAAAAAATAAAGTTAAAAATGATTGCTGGTAATAGAAATAACACAAGTTCATTTCAATTTTTCACTCCAAAAAAATGTCCAAAGTGGATCTAAATCTGATATGGGATATATAATTTTATATGCTGCCCTCGCAGTTATGATGCAGTTCCAAAGTGGCCCTCAAGACTATTTGGGTTGGCCACCCCTGGACTAGTAATAAGTCCATGGACACGTAATAAGTGGATATATGGTAGTTACGTAGTAGCAAGTTAGCCTTTCATTATTTTGTGTAAAGATGGTCTGTGCTTTGAGATTTGGATTAGGATGATTGATTATGTCGTTCAATAGATTTCTGGATAACTTGGCAATTTGGTAGTTGATGGAATTTAATGTAGATATCCAACTTAATTCCTTAATTAAAGATTACTGAATTTCAAATGAACTAAATCAAGGAGGTCCTTGTGATGATTGTTGGATAATATTTTGGTTGACTTTTATATTACACTCATGTCCATAAATGAAGGATAATTCAGAATCACACAGAAATTAAACTCTAAAATAAAAATTTCACCTGTAGAATTATCACACACATCTTGAAGAAGAATATGCAAATTACAGGAAACCACCAGGTGGCGCGGATAGTACGTCACAATGACGAGAGTGTAAGAGAGGGGTATATAAGAAATGGTGGCAAAGAAGTAAAATTGCTCACAAGCGCTTTAAAAGCCTTTCAGTGCAATAACCACATAGTTATGGCACAAAAGAAGCATTTGGATGATTTTTTACGTGGTAGAATTATCGGACGACTGGAATGTGGACGTACCCAGCTGGAAGTATCCGAGGAACTTGGAATCGCCCAGAGTGTCATCTCCAGGCTTTGGCAACGATTCCAAGATGATGGTAATGTGACTAGATGTTGCAGCACAGGTCGCCCCCGAGTTACAACGCCGAATGAGGACCGGTATTTAGCAGTTACTGCCAAAAGAAACAGACGGGGCACAGCATCAGACCTGTCTAGTCAGCTCTCTTCAGCTACCGGTGCGACAGTTTCAAGGCAGACCGTGTACAGATGCTTAGGGCACATTGGTCTATATGCTCGTAGGCCTGTCAGATGTGTTCCACTTACCACAACTCACTGTCGCCTGCGATTAACCTGGAGTAGAGCATTGTGGACACCGCAACAGTGGTCTGGTGTGATGTTTTCCGACGAGTCCAGGTTTAGTTTGCAGTCTGATTCTCGCCGGACTTTCATATGGAGAGCGCCAGGTACCCGTTACCACCAAGAGAATACCATTGAACGACACCGTTACGGTGGTGCAGGATGGCTCGTTTGGGGAGGAATTATTCTTGGTTCCAGAACTGACCTGCATGTTCAGAGTGTAACGATGACAGGCCACATCTATCGGGATGTCATTCTGTAACAGCATGTACGTTTGTTTCGGGGCGCCATGGGTGCTGAGTTTCTGTTTATGGATGACAACGCCCGTCCTCACCGTAAAAACATTGTAGACGAAGGCCTTCAATTGGACGATATCACCCTTATGGATTGGCCAGCATGCTCACCGGACTTGAATCCAATAGAGCATATGTGGGATATGCTTGGGCGACCAATTGCAGCCCGTCAACCCCCTCCCACCTTTCAACCGGAACTTCGGAGGGCATTGCTTGATGAGTGGTGTAATATTCCCCAAGATCAGATTGATAATTTGATACTCAGCATGCCTAGGCGTTGTAAGGCCTGTATTGCATCGTCCGGGAGACATACTCCATATTAACCATCATACTAACCATGTTATACTGTTTTTTGTAAATAGGTTCTTTTTTGAAATTTGCTCCAGGCAGTAAAAATTGCAATTTTTATTAATTATGTCAAACATATAGCATCTTTTTTGCTCTTTACCTTTTGTTTAATAAATAGACTTTACAAATAAGTCAAATTTGTTTTGCTTCTGTCTCTTTCTTTGCCTGAACTTCATTATCCTTAATTTTTGGACATGAGTGTATTTAGATTGGTATTGACAACTATATTCAAAATAGGGGCTCTCCAATAAAAAGCGATGTTGTTGAATATAAATTAAAAAAAAAATTAAATTTCAATCGATACGCATTTAACCTAAAACATTTCTTCCAATAGGATACAAAATATCTAATTACTCGTATCTAATTAAATTAAAATTAATGCATTGTAATTTATTAACCCATAAAGGAATACCACATTAATTAAACACCACAAAACTATATATTTCCAACTGGCAACTGGCTAAACGATTACAGAGTACCAATAGGGATAGACCCCTTAACATCTTCATGTTAATTCATATAAAAAATTTACGATTATTAATAGGCTGCTTAATGTTAGTATATGGTAAAAAAGTAAAGTTACTAAAAATTTAAAAACAGTAATAAAATAAATAAAAGTAAGATAAAAAATAAAAAGTTTAATTATTAAAAAAAAAAAAAAAAAAAGTTTAAAAAAAAAAAATTTTAAAAAATTTGGGACCCTTTGTAGCTGCAAAAAAATAATTGTTTATGATATAAAATTCTGATTGCTGAACGTGTGGGCTGCGACGACTGAACCTGGAAAATAAGTGATTATTTTTACCCCCCCCCCAAAAAAAAATAAAGCCTGTCTCAGAAGCAAAGTTCTGGTATTTTATTAAAAATTTTTTTTTGTTGTTATTTTAAGGTCTATGCCTTTTATTTCCTACAGAAAAAAAGAAGAGATTAACCTAACTGTGGTTACTCGTTGACAGAAAAGAATTAAGGTGTACACGTAGCTGAATAGCGAAAGAAACTGGGCTTAGATTCGAACATTCAACCTTGCAGTCAGAGATTCGTTTCCTTATTTAATAGAAGCCAGTTCGTCTTATTTAATAGAAGACCACAAAAATTTAAGCCAAATGTGTTCTTAGTGCCATGAATGTTTGTAGTGGTTCGGAATCCACTTTAAACCGTTGCGGGGATGGTGTTACATCGCGTTCGTAGCTTTTCTTCAAGTTACACGCACCACCTGGGTAGTGCTAAGTGAGTAACGTCGGTACAGCGCTTGTCTTCAGGCATCCAATACAACTGTCTAAGTGTTTGCCAGCTGCATTAGAAAGGAAAGGAAACGTTTAATTGCTTGCTCAGAATAACAGCTATGGTGTCTCTTTATTTTAGGGAAACGCTCATAGGAGACGTCATAGATGGCTCTGGAGCTTTTTTGCGAATATATTTCTAGATAGATTTATTTAACTGCAGAATCTCGTAAGAAAACAACATTGCATAAAATAAAGAATACAAATATATATATATATATAACCGTAAAGCCAGTCGTAATTATATGACCAGGACCGCCTCAAGACAAATATTGGTTTGAGGGAAAAATCCTTGCCCTCGTCCCAGGTGGATGTTCCTCTAACTCCAATTCTGAAATTTTCAGTCTGTCGAAAATGTTACAAACTCTTTAGGAATTGTAACCACTTAAACTGTAACAGCACTTCGTTTACGAACTTTTTCGCCTTACATCATTACGCCTTTGTTAGTCAGCGAGTTGTAGATGTGGATTATATCTTATCTATCTTTAATATTATATATTATGTATCTATATATCGATATTTGTCCCTTGTTCAAATAAACTTAAGGAAGAGTATTAGAATAAGTGAGTTGACTGACTACATCCCGACCTTGTGGATGTCTCATCTACGATTCGTTGGACAAGAAAGGTAAGAGAAATTTTAAAGAAATTTTCTAGTTTAGCGAATTGTTAAGTGAGGAAAAACAGTTCGTGTAAACAATACCTACTGTAAATATCCATCTTAGGGCAGCTGTGATATTCATCAGTTCTGACTTTTACTACTTTTTAAAAGCGGTCACCATAGTGACATAGATTTTCATCCCAGAATTTGACAGAGAAACGCTAAGTGATATTTGAAATCATAAAGACCCCATAGGGTGTAGCACTTTCAATCAATAGCACTTTCACGTCCTTTTTGAAGACTTCACGAACAGAAAACTTGGATACAGACCACGCAGATTTATTCGAAGAGCCCAAAGACAAATATAAAATATTGACTCTTTTATTAAATTTTGATTTTGGTATATATATATATACATATATATATAGGATACTTCACAATTTAAAACAAATTTAAAATCTATAGAATTCTGGTACCAACAAAAATATTATACAAGAATGAAAAAAAAATTAATTTAATTAATACATACAATATGACGACACGAATACTTACTTGTGGTATTTATAGAGAATGATATTTTTAGAAAAAGATAATGGTGAACACTTTCTAATGGGTAAGCATGAAAAATACTAATTATTTAAAAATAAGTAGTTATTTATGTTTTTACAAGAAACATTTGTAACCTGAATGTGCCAAATGCTTTTTGATTTTTATATTTGAATTAAATTTCTGCTTGAATCTCAACAGCTTCTTCTGTCCTTTGCTTTGGCATGTGCAGCCTCGAATCGGACAATGTCGTCCATCTTGTTCGATCTAACAAAGGGGACACTGGATCTCTTCCCATCCTTTCGAAAACTGTCCAGATCAGAAGACGACGACCCGCCCAAAGAGAACATAGCGACGACGGCCATCAAAAGACTGAACGACATCTTTGGAAATCTCAGTGAGGAACTCTGACAATTTTTAATTTTTTGTATTAGTGTTGTTTAGTTTTGAAATTAAATAATTTAATTCTTTAAAGCTTTAAAATTATACAAAGTGTATTTTCCATCAAGTTCGCCATGAATAATTTCGAGGAATAACTTTTTTTGGAATAAAATTTTTTTTTGAGTAATCTTTTTATTTACATCAGAGATGACAATAGATCGCATATTTTTGCGGCCCGTGAGATTTATCACACTTTTACAAAATATATTTATTTTATAATAGACAAAGCAATAAAAACCAATCTATTAAAAAATGCATTATGCGTGCGTCCATAGATTCAAAAATGAGCTGTCGAAATTAGGAGAGTAAATTAACTTTGATTTTACAATAATATCCTTCGAATATAGAACAGATATTGTCTGTTTTATTACAGGTTTACAGTTATGAGTTCACAGAATAGAGAGTTTTTGCATACCGTACGTTAGTTACCGTAGGACGTCCGTTAGCTTTTTCTCCCTAGCGCGC
>BPLQ01000920.1:1965537-1983465 GCA_021605075.1 Caerostris darwini
AATCGTTGTAATTCTATCTTTTAATTATCCTTCAAAACGCGAACAGTATTTTAGTTGCAATCTGATATATTTGCAATTTATCGTAAATAGTTAGAGGTTAAATCGTTGTAATCATGTCTTATAATTAGCTTTAAAATACGAACAGTAATTTCGTTACAACCTGATACAATTATGTATATTTATGAAGTAATTTATCGTATATAGTTATAAGTTGAATCTATATTACCATGTCTTATAATTATACTTCAAATAATGGGAAGAAATTTCAATACAACCTGATATATTTGTGTATATTATGAAATTATTTATCATAAATTGTTACAAGTTGAATTCATGTTATCATTATCCTATAAATTACATTTCAAAAAACAAAAACGCACAGAACTCACATTAAAACCTGATATATGTATTCTTGTAATATATGATATATGTAATTTATGTACTCTTGTGAAGTGTTTTATCATGCATAACTATATGTTGATTCGGTGTTATATTGTCTTATTATTTAATGTTATATAAATATAAGATGAATCATGACTTATTAGTATCCTTCAAATAACAAATAGTATTTTTGTTATAATGTACATCTATGAAGTGATTTATCATAGATGGATATGCAAGCTAAATCAGTGTTATCATGCCCAATAATCATCCTTCAAAAACAAACAGTATTTTCATTGCAACCTGATCCATTTTTTGTATATTTATGAAGTGATGTAACATATATTCTTGAAAATCGAATCATTGTTAACATATCTAACCCGCACTATAGTATTTGTTAGTGGACTATACATTTGGGGTTCACTCTTCACAAATAATCACACACAATGTAAATAAAACAGATACGTTCATTATGGCATTACTCTTAATAGCCATAGTCACTCGCGGCCATGCTATTTCACACTTACAGATCACACACTCATTAACGTTTTTCACCGCTAGGGAATATGGGCACACAGGCGCGAACATACAACCCGTAGTTGATATGCTTACATTTAACCCCTTTTAGAATTCAAATATTCACAAAATTCAGAAATTATACACTATATGTTTTAATCACACAAAAAATACACAACATAAAAATATTTATAAAATACACAACATAAAAATATTTATAAAATACACTTATCACCAAAAATACATAATATACAAATAAAAAATAAATTTTCTTTATTAACACAAGGCAAAGATACGATGTTAATTACTGACATTTTATATATACCGTTTTTATCTTTTAAAGTAACCACTCTTGTTACTTTATCTTTACCTGGATGAATTTTGATAATTCCGGCCAAATTCCATTTTAAAGGACTATAATTATCAGGATTTTTAACTAACACCAAATCACCATCCTTTATATCTACTTGTAGACCATTTAGGTCTGTTTAATAGCTTATTTAAATATTCAGATGACCAGTTTTTCCAAAGACGTTGAGCCATTTTCTGAACCAATTGCCAACGGCTCAATCGATTCATAGGGGTTTCACTAAAATTATGTTCCGGCAGTGCAACTAAAGATGAACCAATTAAAAAGTGTGCAGGAGTTAATGCTTCAGCATCATTTGGATCACTTGAAAGAGGGCTAAAATTAAGAACTACCTCAATTTAAAAAATAACAGATAAAAACGCTTCATAGTTTAAAATCGTTTTCCCTACAATACGTTTTAAATAGTATTTGACACTAGAGTCCCATAATCATCCAAATTATGGTGTGTCAAGGGAATTAAAGAACCATGTAACACCTTCGTTAGCCATATAATTCTCAATATCTTCTACACTTTTAAGTTTAAACAAAGATCAGAGAAACATTCTTAATTTTCGATTGGCACCAACACAGTTTCGGGACATTGTCACTATAAACTGTTTTACCACTTCGAACTATAAATCCTTTAAATATTGCTAAAAATGCTGCAGTAATTAATTCAAAATGTAAACGTTTTGTAGTAAAATACGTAAAAACACATGCAAATATCTTCTTTACTTGCTTACTTCATCCGGAGAACATCCGGGACCACAAAAATTACACACCTACACGATTAAAGAACTATTGGAGGCCCTCTGTCAGCTAGTAGCGGTCCCATTATTTGTTCAGAAGTTTCGGAAGTATTATTTTTGCAAATTATGCAATTTAAAATTATCTTTTGAACTGTATTTCTACCAGTAATCTCCAAAAATCTACTTCGCATCAAAGATAGGGTTGTTTCAGCACCTGCACGAAAAGATAAAACATGATAATGATTAATAACAATCAAAGTAAAATTATGTTTAGATGGAATAATTAGTGGGGATTTTTGGTTATAGGACATAGGATTTGGTTATAGGATCTTGCACTCACTCTTAATAATCCATCATTATATAAAAATGGACACAAATTTAACAATTGGCTGTTGTTCGTGATAGAAGTAACATTCTCCAAGCTTTGAATTCCTTTTATGAAAGAAGTCGACTTATGAATGTTTTTCAGTCTGCACGCCAATGATTGTGATAGTTCGCTAGTTGTTAGAGTACCGGAAGTTCGATGTAATGGGTTTCTGGTGTTGTTTATGAATCTTTCGCATCAGACGATAATTGTCTGGAATTTTGGGAAAGAAGAATAGTTTTAAATATCCAAATACTCCACAATATTAGCAAATCTTCTTTTTTGGCCCCTTTAAACATGCTCAATGCACAAATATGGATCTTAACGCAAGTTTTTCACTTGACTCTACACACCGGGCAACGGGCGTACCTGTTACGGAGTTCTTATGTGATTTTAAGAACCACGAAAACCTCCACATCTTAAAGTAGTTTAAATATTTGCACAAAAGGAAGTTGCTGAAATTGAAGAGTAGTAATAAAAAAAAAGAAAAAGAAAGAATTTTAAGAAAAAAACATCTCTTGCTTGAGAACAATTAAAGCAAGAGACCGAATACACAAGTACACAAGTACTACACACCGATACACAAGTCTGTGCCTCTAAGTTCCAGCTCATGTTGACCACATGTCTCCGCACTATAGTATTTCTCAGTGGACTGTATATTTAGGGTTCACTCTTCACAAATAATCACACACAATGTAAACAAAACAAACACGTTCATTATTGCATTGCTCTTAATAGCTATAGCCACTCGCGGCCATGCTATTTCCCTCTTAAGTCACTCAGTTAAGTATTACATAAAAGTTACTGATGCTTAACTTTTTTAACGCGCTAGGAATTCTACGCACGCAGGCGCGGACAATAGTGGACCGTGTTTCAATCCTCCGGTATTTTTTTCTCCCTAGCGCGCATGCTCATAGGAAATTGCGCATGCGTATCTGTAATAATGTTTCCTATGAGCATGCGCGCTAGGGAGAAAAAATACCGTATTTTTAAAATACGGTATGCAAAAACTCTCTAATATCTTATAACTATCCTTCGACAAACTAACGGTATTTTGGTTGCCACCTGATAATGTATATTTATGAAATGATTTACTTTAGATAGTTAGATGTTATCAATGTTATCAGGGCTTATTATTATGTTATAATGGCAATCAATGTTATAATGGCTTATTATTATGTTATAATGGCAATCAATGTTATCATGGCTTATTATTATGCTATAATGGCAATCAATGTTATCATGGCTTATTATTATGTTATAATGGCAATCAATGTTATCATGGCTTATAATTATCCTTCAAAAACAAATAGTAGTTTCATTATAACATGACACATTTATGTATTTATGAAGTGATTTATCGTAGATCCAGGGTGAATCCAGGATAACAGGTTTTATAATTATACTACAAAAAATGAGATGAACTTTCACTACAAGATGATATATTTATGTATATTTATGATATGATTTACTATAAACAGTTGAATAAATGTTATAATGCTATATAGTTATCCTTCAAAAAACGGACAGAATTTTAATGTTATATATTGTGTTTTTATAAATCAAATCATTGTTATATAATTATCGTACTAACACGGAACAAAATTTGTGTTAGAATTTGATATAGTTATGTATCCTTATGATGTATTTATACAGATAGTTTTAAGTAGAAACAGTGTTATGGTGTCTTATAATTATCCTTTACAAACAAATAGAAATTTCTTTATACAACCTGTTATAAATATGTATACTTTTGAAGTGATTTATTGCAAATAGTTATTAATTGAATCGATGTTATGTTACAATTTCTCTTCAAAAAGGGGCAGAAATTTAGTTAGAATATTATTCTGAAGTGATTTATGTTAGTTTGTTAGAAGTGCAATCTGTGTTTTCATGGCATATAATTATCTTTCACCAAACAGTCAAAACTTTTGCTTCATCCTGATGTATTTATTTATTCTTATGGAATGATTTATCATAGACAATTATAAATTGATTAGTTGTCATACTGTTGTAGTGACTGTATATATGTTTAAAAAATAGAATAAAAAACTGTAAGACCTAGAAAAAAAAAGAAAAATAGCTTAAAAAACTGCAAGACTAGAATAAAATTAAACAACAACTATTCGCAAAATGTTTATTGATGAAAAAATAATAAGTGTAAACAAACAATTCTGTTTAAGAAAATTAAATGTATAGTCATTCGCAAAATATTTATTGACGAAAAAATAATAAATATAAGCAAACGATACTGTTTCAGAAAATTAAATGTATAGCCATTTGCAAAACATTTCTCGGATAATTGTGAATAGATTCATTAATACATAAAAGAATTAAATAAATTATGTTAAAATTATAAACTATGTATTTACTTCTATTTTAAAATTGCTTACGGCTATTCATTAATTTTATATTTGTAAAATATTTCTTATTTAATAAAAAATATATATAATTAAAAAATTTTATTAATGTAGATCAAATTTTATTTTATTTTTCAATTATCATCTATTTTTAATTCAAAAATATTTTTATTTATAAATTACTCACAAATAAATTGTACATGCTTATTAATATGTAATATTTACCTCATATCGCAAAGTATTCGTTTGATCAATTTTCAATTTTACAATTTTTTTGTATTCAATAGGATGTTAAATTCTTTTGTATATTCGCAATAAGAGTGTTTTTGTTAGAAATTACAAATAGTATTTATAAAATTTTACACTTTAAATTGAAATATTAAAAAACAATATATTTAATATTTTATAATTTAAAGTGTTTATAATTTGGCTAATATGAGTTTTTTTTTTCTTGCAGCAAACGATCCAAATTACTGAAATGGGATGAATCGTATAAAGAGGAGAATATTAAAAACTGATGGGGATATTGTAGATAAAAATTGTATATTGTGTGTATGATAAAATATTCTTAAACATTTTGAAATTTCACACCCATTATTAAAAGCATATCATATGAAATTATAAATATAATTATTCTGATATTTGTTACATATAAAGATTTATATGTTAGCCAAGCTATCAGTTATCGATACATCCAAATACATAGTCTTCATTGTTTAACGCTTCATTTTATAGCTTAGATTAAAAATTTATTAAATTTGGTGAAATCTGCAAATTTTTAATTATATACGAACTAATTCAAGAAGGCATTGGCATTTCTTGCATTAGACAATATGGAGAGGTAGAGAGACCTGATGGAAAGATAATTATAGGCAAAGCAATTTATTCCCCTAGGTCAGGGGTCTCCAAACTACGGCCCGCCAGTGTCATCCATCCGGCCCGCGACAGCGAATAGCTTTTTGTTGCTGTAATAGGTTGGATTAAAAAAATCACAGAATGATAATAACTCAGTTTTATTGACTTGCTGGGTAAAGCTTAATGACAAGCATAATACGCGGAAAATTTAACTTCAGCATAACAACTAACAAGTAATTTAAATGAATCCTACTAACATTATAAGCTAGTGAACATCCCGCGGTTACCCTCGGTAGTTTTGTTGGGGTTAAGAGTATCGCATATGTTATGTACATTGATGTTTGGAATGTATATATCTTGAATCGAACATATGATTTTTATCCATAAAATCCCTCAGGAACGGAAAAACTAAATGAATGCGAATGAAACCGCGGTGTATCCACTTGTAAAAAAATACTAATGAGGTTTGTGTAATTGTGATTTTTCACTGACAATAGTTTGTAGTTAGCAAATATATGCTCGCTCAGAGCGCGTACTCGGCGACTGGTCTAGAAATTATAGATAAGGGCAGAAAAATGAAAACGGTTTTGGCCCTTGGTACTTACTGGAGTAAGCAGTGTGGCCCTAAGGCTGGAAAGTTTGGAGACCACCCTGCCCTAGGTCATATAAAGGCCTGTAGCGACCTGATGAAATGATTTTTATCGTCAAATGGAATATTTTTGTACTAGACAATCTAGAGATGCCTGATGCAATGATTTTTATAGATAAATAAAATTCTTGTACTAGACTATATGGACTCCTGGAAAGACTTGATGGAAGGATTTTTATCGACAAATGGAATATTTTTGTACTAGACAATCTAGAGATGCCTGATGCAGTGATTTTTATAGATAAATAAAATTCTTGTACTAGACTATATGGACTCCTGGAAAGACTTGATGGAAGAATTTTTATCGACAAATGGAATATTTTTGTGCTGAACAATACGGAGACCAAATAGAATGATATTTATTAGCAAAACATATTATTCTACTAGATCATAAAAATACCTGGAGGGACCTGGTGGAATAACCTTTAGCGCAAATGGAATATCTTTCGTACTAGATAATATGGAAAGCCCTGAAGCAATGGGTTTTATCGACAAATAAAGTTTCTTGCCTTAGACCTTATGGACTCTTGGAAAGGCTTGATGAAATGATATTTATTGAAAAAAAGGATTCTTACACAAGACCATACGAAGATCTGTAAAGTTCTGTTGGAATAATTTTTATTGACAAACAGAAGATCCTTGCACTGGACAATATGGAGATCTAGAGAGGCCTAATTCATTGATTTTTATAGGTAAAAAAACTCTTGCACTAGACCACATGGACTCTTGGAAATTCTTAATGGAATGATTTTTATCTACAAATGGAATATTTTTTGCACTGGACAATATGGAGATCTAGAGAAGTCTGAAGCAATAATTTTTATCTACAAAAAAAAAATTCTTACATTAGACCATATGGCCTGATAGAATGATTTTTATCCACAAAATAAAGATTCTTGCACTAGGCTATATAGAGACCTAGAGCGGCGTGATGGAAAATTTTTTATCGACAAAACAAAACTTTTGCACTAGATCACATGGGCACCTTAGAGAGGCTTGATGAAGTGATTTTAATCAACAAATATAAGAAGATAGGTAAGTAATCCCCCAAACGATGTCGAACCAAAACCTTATGTGTCTGTGTCAGGAAAGAGCGCAATAAATCTTATCTGCGGCGTTAGAAGAACCTGCGAACTCTTTCAGATGCTACCAATTCCTTCAGATTGCAGAATGTAAGCCCAGTGCAGCAGACTACTCAGTGATATAACTTGATTATCAGTGAATTTGTTACATTTAAATATCACCGGCTAATAATATTCAGCAAAAGTAGCCAATAATTAAAATTAATTTAATCGTAAATTCTAAAACGCTTTCAGTATGGTGATATTCCAGAGGAATATAATCATAGGGGCCTGATTGCAAAGTAGCTAGTGCTCGGTAATACAGGTTTCGATTTCGTGGCGATACCACGGATGTTTGTAGTGGTTCGGAATCCACTTTAAAAGGTGGGCCCCGGTCTAATAGGATCGTAGAACGTCACAAAGCCCAATCAGACTTCTCACCCATATCCTTCCCAAACTGAAAAGGGGCAATTCAGTTCTAGGTACAGTGGTGTGGTGTGTTGTGTGGTGTAGTAGTAGGAATATAATGATGCATTAACATTGACCACGGATCATGTGTATTTCCTTCACTTCAAAAAGGGGAAAAATTCGTATTTGGAAAAAAATAACAGAACTTTATTTTAATTGTATTCTTGACATCATTCTGTATGATTCAAATCATAAAAATCAAACTTTCTGGAACAAAATTCTGTGGTCGTCACTTAAAAAAAGAAATCAGGTACCAGCCAACGACTTGGTACCAACCATCATTCAAACCTTAATCTGACAGAAACACGTGTTAAAGTTCAGTTCAATCACATGAAAAACACTTTTGTTGATCAGTTTTTGAACTCGACCTTTGTTTAATAAGAAAAGTAAATTTCTTTTATATTAATTTTGCACACCTAATTTGAATATTTTACTTTCTTTCTTTCTATTTATAAGAATACGGAAAGCAAATTGGTGGCGAAACCTGTGATTGGATGCTAAATGTTTAGTTAACCTTATCTGTGACTTTGACCCAATGAATCAAACATCTTTGTTTTATTTCGTTTTGACATCTGTGATACTAAATCTAGAGCACGTGTAGGAATCGAAGGATCAAATGATGAAGGTGAAATTTATTTAAAACAAATAACATCTTTCTCGAACATAAATTGTTATTGAAACAATTACAAGAGCTTATAATTATATCAACAATTACAAGGAATTTAAATTAGAGTTGAGCTTGTATTAAAGTATAATTAGTTAAAATTATGACATATACAATTAGAATTTAATAATTAGATGCATGTTCTTGCATTATAATTAAGAGTTTTAGTAATATCAAAGTATAATTAGTTATTATAATTACGTTTCAAAATAAAATAAAATCAATTTCGATGTATGAACAAGTAATTAGTGTACAGATTGTGAATATTCTATAAGACAGTAAGCTGTTCTTGTCCATGATATTGGTCAATGTAATTTCTAGATAGAGACATTGCTAACTAAAAATTTCTAACAATAAGTTATTGAAATAAAAAAAATTATAATTTTTTTCAGCATTTCGTACTGGTAAAAACCCAATTAATCAAAAAAAGGCTTAAAATGTATATTTCTAGAAAAGTTTAGCTGCATAAGGTATAACTCATAGTAAAAATATACAAATAAAAAGCCTCCTTCATCTAAGCATTATAGTTTCAGATATTACACAATTTAAAAAAAATATTTGTCGAATACAAAGCGTAATAGAAACTCTTGACCCACATTCCCAATAACACTTATAAAACAATAACGCTAGTTCATTTGAACCATTTTAATTGAGGAAATCAATCCAGAGGAGAAATTTCAAATATTAGGTCAGGAAAAGCAAATAATTTACTGTAATGAACATTTGGATTGCACGTGAATATGAATCTTACGTCTGCGAACAATTCTATTGTAATTGCACGAGGGTATTATTGCAATAACAATAAACATATAAATACTCTATGATGACATTATAAAAATGAACAGAATTACTCTAAAATATATTTATGAATAAAATATGTGAACTATATGGAGCTGATATGTTAGAAGAACATAAAACATTAAAGAGAAAAATACAGGGTGGTTAAAATTATAATTTCACTTTCAAAATGCTGTAAAAAGATCCACTCGTCACAATGAGTTCAAATTTGAACCGAAGTAACTGAAGATACTTGAAGAGGGCGAAAACGGTATGGCATCAAAGAAAGTTCCAAAGTGTATTAATAGATGGCGCTGTAAGCGGTATAAAGAAAGTGAATTCGGCTGCCAGTGATATTTTGAATCGACATTACAACGTATTTGGCATGGTTTGCACATTAAACCAACTGTAGTGTTCAATGTGCTTGATTGTTTCGTCTTTTTGACGGAAAAAATGACTGCCAAGTCCTTTAACAGGTGTGACATTGTTAGTGGAAAATCCATCCACCACAACGAGGTCATACCAAATTTTAAGTGAAAAATCGGTGTAACTTTTTTTCTTGATGTAATACCGTTTCCCCCTCCTTCAAATATCTTCAGTTCAAATTTGAACTCATTGTAAGGAGTGGTTCTTTTTTTACAGCATTTTGAAAGTGGAATTTTAATTATAATCCTCTTGTATTTTTCTGTTTAAAGGAATATTGTAGTGATCACCCCCATCGCCGCGGCCCCCCCAAAAAAAAAAGTTCTGCAGAACTATACACACTATAACTGCAACTGAAGAAACCCTGTACTTAAACCATCTAAAAATGGGAGTAAAAGCAGATGATATGTTTCAAAGAAAAAAAAATTATTTATTAATAGTAGTAGGCTTGTTATGGAAAATTAATGCAACAAAAAAATTCATGCTGATGGTGCCATGGATGTTTGTAGTGGCTGAATCCACTTTAAGCCGTAGGTCCTGGTCTTATACGACTGTTGGGCTTAGGGCTGACAAACCTAATCCATAAAAACAGTTAGCGTCATGAAGCCAAGTCAGATTTTCCCTTCAACCATGAACCCATACGGGTTTGTGGACTTGGTCTAGATGTCTACCCTGTGGGATAAGAAGTAACAGCATTCATATTTAGAAATTAAATCGATAAATATCTCCTAATAATTTTAATAAAATGTTACAATATCATTTTATTTAATTAAATAATTAGAGTTCAAAAGGCATAGAAACTGCAACATTTTGGAGAACATAATAATTTGTCGAGGCTAATTCTTTTAAAAATAACAACGTTATAAAAAATGCTATGCAAGCAAATTATATATATGTATTTAAAAAATAATATTCTTAAAAATTTTTGATATAGAATTTATTTCAAATAAATTAAATAATCTATAGAACAAATAAAACAAAATAACATTTGTATTTAAATACATTTGTATAAAAAATACATTTGTATTTAAATACATTTGTATAAAAAATATATTTGTATAAATACATTTGTATGAAAATACATTTGTATAAAAATACATTGTATTTAAATACACTTGTATAAAAAATACATTTGTATAAAAATACATTTGTATAAAAATATATTTGTATTTAAATACATTTGTATAAAAATACATTTGTATAAAAATATATTTGTATTTAAATACATTTGTATAAAAAATACATTTGTATAAAAATACATTTGTATAAAAATACATTGTATTTAAATACATTTGTATAAATACATCTGTATAAAAATACGTTTGTATTTAAACACTTTTGAATTAAAATACATTTATATAAAAAATACATTTTTATAAAAAATGCATTTGTATTTAAATACATTTCTATCAATACATTTGTTTAAAAAATATATTTGTTTTTAAATACACTTGTATTTAAATACAATTGTACAAGTACATTTTTATCAAAATACATTTGTAAGAAAAGATTTGTATTAAAATACATTTGTATTTAAATAGATTAGTATAAATAAATTTGTATAAAAAATACATTTGTATTTAAATACGTTTGTATAAAAAATACATTTGTATTTAAATACACTTGTATAAAAAATACATTTGTATTTAAATGCATATGTATGAAAAATACATACTTTATGCTATAGAATTAAAACAAAGTTTTAAAACTTGAGTTCTTAAAAAGATTTATTTTTGCAAATAAAAGATCAAGATTAATGGACTTTTACTTTCACCTTTTTCTTACATGGCACTACAACTTTTCAATGTAGCAAAGTCTGTGATACTTTTCCTTTTAAAAAAACGTGATCTTCACACTAATTTTATTCCAATAGATCACCACAGTGAAGTAACTATGACAAATGGTAAAAACTGTGTGAGAGGAATACATACCATAAGAAAAAAGACGTCTAAGTTAGGATTAAGCTCACATCACTTCCCACTAATAAGAAATTCAAGAGAATAAACATGGCCTCGATTTTTCGATTGACACAGATGACACAGGGCATTTCAAGAATCCCCAAATGTCACTTTTCATACGACGCATGTCTACTTCCCTGAAAAGAATATTTTATTTTCTACAAAAAATTTGAATTTTTGCAACTGCAGCTATATGTTTTCAAAGAATAGTAACTTGAATTTTTTTTTGTTCCTACGAATTTTCAAATGTTTATTTAAAATTACAGCATGTTTTTGAAGAATTGTAAATCAATTGTTGCTTTACTCAGATTGTTACACCGTAGCTACTGGATTATATATAACAAAAAAAAATTGATAAAAACCTACAAGAATAATCAGATTTATCGTAAATAGATGATCAAAATAAAATTACTAAAAAAAAAAAACATTTATTTTTTCAGAATTTCGAATCTTTTCCTCAAGAATTGTAGATCACTTGCCACTTTGTGCAAATTATTACACTTTAGATACCCGGATTATATAACAAAGGTAAACTTGATTATATTATACATGTTATTATTATAAAATTTTATAGTATTATATTATTACTGATAGTATTACATCATTATTGATAGTATTATATTGTTGTTGTTGTTGTTATCGTGTCCATGGATTTAAAATACTATTATTAAAGTCAGTACTATATCAAGTCACTATATCTAATACTATATCAATACTACAGTACAGTGAGTACTATATCTAATACTATTATCAAATCAAAAGTCTTCACGACAGCAGCCTCTAGCAACGACGCCGCTTCACTATACAGGACTTCTTTTAAGTTGGCCTCGATTGGCACCACACCCAATTGCAAAGCATGGGGAGTGAGTGCTGGGCACTCTAGAATGTGCTTGGGTGTTAGGAAAGCGTTGGGGCAATTTCTACAGGGGATGTATTCCCTGGTCTTGTCTGGGAGAATCTTCATCCCTCTGTAATGATTAGTTCTGAGTCTGCTAATAACTGGTATCAACTTCCTAGGGCAGTTGAAGTCCGTGATTAGTGGCTTCTTAAAGTTATGAGGAATTATTATATTATATTATATTATTATTGATTGTATTATAAATCTGATTACTCTTGCATTTTTAAAGAGTAATCAGATTTATAATATATCAGATGATGATATATATTAGATCAGGGGTCTCTAAACTTTCTAGCCTTAGGGCCATACTGTGTACTCCAGTAAGTACCAAGGGCCAAAACCGTTTTAATTTTTCTGCCATTTTAAATGCCATTTTAATTCTTTTAATAATTGGTACGATTAACTACAAACTATTGTCAGTGAAAAATCCCAATTACACAAATCTCATTAGTATTTTTTTACAAGTGCGGTTTACCCCGCGGCTTCATTCCAAACATCGATATACATACGATATGCGATACTCTTTACCCCAACATAACTACCGAGGGTAACCGCGGGATGTTCACTAGTTTATAATGATAGCGGGATTCATTTCAATTATTTGTTAGTTGTTATGCTGAAGTTAAACTTTCTGCGTGTTATGCTTGTCATTAAGCTTTACCTAGCAAGTCAATAAAACCGAGTTATTATCATTCTGTGTTTTTTTTATTCAACTTATTACAGCAACAATAAGCTATTCACTGTCGCAGGCCGGATTGATGACCCTGGCGGGCCGGATTTGGCCCGTGGGCCGTAGTTTGGAGACCCCTGTATTAGATGATAATAAGATGATCAAAATATAATTACCCGAAAAGAACATTTATTTTTTCAGAATTTCGAATCAATTCTTCAAGAATTATAGATCAATTGCCACTTCGTTCAGATTATTACAGCTTAGCTACCGGATTATATAACAAAGGCAAAGTCGATTAAATATGCAAGAGTAATCAGTATTATTATACAATAACATAAATATACACCACTTTTTTTAATAACATATAAGTTGCTTTATCTTATTATATTATCATATTAATTGTGTTAAAGTAATTACAACACAGAAGTATATCAGATGATGATAGATGATCAAAATATAATTATCAAAAAAGAGCACTTTATTTCTTCAGAATTTCGAATCAATTCTTCAAGAATTTTTGATAAATTCCCACTCTGTTCAGATTATTACAGCTTAGCTACCGGATTATATAACAAAAGTAATGTTGATTAAAAATGCAAGAGTAATCAGATTTATAATACAACATAAATATATACTAATATTTTTAAAAACATATAAGCTGCTTTATCATATTATTATATTCATTGTGTTTACTTAATTACAACACAGAACTATAACAGATGTTGATAGATGATCAAAATATAATTTTAAGAAAAAATAATTTAATTCTTCAGAATTTTGAATAAATTCTTTATGAATTATATATCATTTACCACTTTGTTCAAATATTCCAAATGATAAGCAAAGGCAATTCTAATTTGAAATAAAACGTATTTTACATTAGTCAGATTTATTATAATATGCAGCGAATAGAATTTCTTAAAAAAATTTAAAAATTGTAATATAATGTAAAAAAATGTAATAGTGTTTCTTAATAAAAATAAAAAAATTAAAATTAGAAAACAAAAATTATTTTTTATACTCATTACGATAATAATCATAGGAAGAGTTTTTAACCACATTTTAAAAGAAAATAATTACGTTTTTTAAAAACTGGTTTAGAGGAATAAATTTCTCTACTGCCTTCTCCGAAATCTTTTTAACATCCAACAGAAAAATACTACCGTGTCCAAAAAAGTAAGACCAATTTTCAATTTAAAACTCCCGGGAATTAAGGAATTTCATTTTTTTTCCTTTTAGGTTGCTGGCACTGTCTTTGACATCTGTGTGAAATTTGACGTCAAAATATTCGTTAGTGTTTGAGTTACACTTGGTTTTGTGAGGCCCATCTTTATAACTTTTCTTGTAAATATAAAAATCGGTAGACCTAGCATGTTCCCTATTCTTTGATTTATTGATGTTCCCTATTCCCTCTCCCCCCTATTCCCTATTTCCCTATTCCTTATTTATGCATGTTCCCTATTCCCTATTCATTGATGATACTGGTCACTATATGAATTACAAAGTATCACTTTTTTTATATACGACACATTCTTTTTCACAGAAAAGACATTTTTTTTATTACAATTTCGAATCCTTACAACAAATACAAGATGTTCTTCAAGAATCTCAAACCGATTCGAATCTTCTAACTTCCTACACCCCTGAGGCCAGGATTGTAGCAAAAGGCGTGGAACGTGACAGGGGTACAAAAAATGGCGGGAAAAACCTTTTCATCAACGGTGATTTTTCTTTCTTGTCACAGAGGAATATGAATGGACAATCCCGTCTCTTAATCCGCCAGGAGGTACAACAGGTGTGCGTGGACGTAGTGATTATAGAAGCAATCTACTTCTTGAGCGTTTCTTTTGATAAAAGGTTGACGTTTTTCACTGGGTCAGAGTGAAATTGATTGCCAACCACGAACTAGAAGCCTATTTCTTTTTCGTAATATATATCTTTTTCAGATACTTTCTCTGAAAGAGTGTTATAGATTGAAATCTTCTGCTTAGTGTGAATAACAATTTTTATTTATTCATTTTTTTTTATTCTACAATGATGAAGTAATTACTTTTTCTGAATAGTTGTTTCAAAAGTGGCCAATCTTGATTATATTGATTTCATTGAAAAATGATTTCATTGCAAATCATGAATAAAAAAAAGGTCTATTAACAGTTTATGATTAATAATTTAAATTAAGAAAATGCATATTGTAAAAGTTTTAAATTTGCAATCATATAATAGATGAATTTTTTTAAATACATTGGGGGTTTATTCTGTTTGTATGTATTGTTATTCTGTGGTACAGAAATTAAAAATATAATTTATAATATAATCAAAATATATTCTATGGTAAGGACATAGAATATGTGTAAAGGATAAAAAAAAAAAAAAAATTGAAGGAAAAATAACCAAAAACATAAAGAAAATATAAGCAAAAAAAAGCTGTCTTTAAAATGTTAAAAATCAAAAAATTAAATTAGAAATAAATATAATATTTTATTTAATAAAAAAAACTTATTTAATACTTATATAAATAAGTTTTAAATAAGTTAAGAAAATAAAAAAAACTTATACGTTTTGCTTGTATTGTATATTTAGAAACCATAATAAAATATTAAAAATAATTTTTTTGGTGGACCTGATGGTCGAGGGATCTTCAAAAAATAGAAAAGAAACACGAATGAAACAATAACTTTCAAAACAATTTAAAATAACAATAATTTAAAATAAGAAATAAATTATCAATTTATTAGATTACAATTTATTTAAATGAGACGTTCAATAGCAATTTTAAATTCAACATACGTCTTGAAAATAAAAGCATAAATCAAAGGAAAAAAAAGTTTCAAAACAGTTATAAAGCATACGAATTACTTAGTATTAAATATGTGGCCGAGTGGCTAGCACTCTAATGCTCGGTACCACAGGCTTTTTGGGTTCGAGTCCCGGCGGTACCTTGAATGTTTGTAGTGGTTCGGAATCCACTATATTCGGTCCTGGTCTAATAAGAGCGTTGTGGGGGTAGTGTTACTCGCGTCCGTAGCATATCTACAAGCTACACGTACCCCTGTGTAGTGCTAAATGAGTAACAGCGGTGCAGCGCTTTCTTATGGTATAAAGAATAAATGTCTCTGTATTGCCAGCTGCATTAGACAACAACATTTTATTTGGTTAGAAAATATAAATACTTTCCATAAATTATTCAAATTAATAATTTTTTTTAAAAATTGTTATATTCAAAATCATGTATAAAATCCTAATATGGTAATGAATAAACAATTAGAATTTTTTTTTTTTGTTAAATTTAAGTATGGATTTGAATAAAATTTTTTTCGTATATTTTTGTGCATAAAAGAATGTTGTAGTGATCATCACGCCAAAGAAAAATCTGGAGAACTACACACACTATAACTGTAATTGAAAAAGAGATTGGCTGAAAATATTTAACAGTTAGAATTTTAAGAAGGCGTATTTTAAATACAGTCCCACTTTCAAAATGCTGAAAAAAAAAGAACAGTTTGCACTACTTCAGATTACAGTGCCATTTGTGAATACACTTTGGAACTTTTGTTTCGATGCCGTACCGTTTCTCCCTTCTTCAAGTATCTTCCATTTAAATTTGAACTCATTGTGACGAGTGGTTCTTTTTTTTATAGTATTTTGATATTATAATCACCTTATATTTTTGTGTATAAAGGAATGTTGTAGCTTTTAACACCGCTCCAAAAAAAATTCTGGAGAACTACACGCACTCTAACTGTAACTGGAAAGATAGGCTGAAAACATTTAACAGTTAAAGTTAACTATTAAGAAGGCATATTTTAAGTACACTTCCTGCATGCTATCGCAATCAAGCAATTTGCAGGCATTCGTTTGTATCTAGTAGAAGGTTAAAACTGATTCAAGAACATTCTTAATTGTGATTTGCAATACCTCTTGGGCAATAAATTATTGAACTCTTTTATCGCTAAATAAATAATATTAATAAAAAAAGAAAATGTAGGGTGTCCTAAGAATTAAATTCCATTCAATCGAGCTTTGGAACTGATAAGGGTGGTGAACAATATGATCTTTTTTATTCTTCCAATCAACTTTTGCTTAATACGGTCTTCTGAATTGCATGCACACACGCATAAAAACTTCATTTATTCTTTAAGAATACAGTATCTTGTCTAATTTAATTTAGATCTAGGCCACGAAAATACCAAACTTATTCCATAATAAAAACGAACGTTGAAACAATTACTAACACCGTTGCGAAACATCGTTTTTTGACCCATGCATCAAACGACAAATGCTTAACCGGATGTGTTCGATTTTTTTTTATTTTTATAGTCGTGACGCTTTCAATCCTTCGAATTTCACTTTTTCTTTATTATTATTTTATTTTCGAGAACTCCGTTAGGGGAAACGCCCTTTTTAGAATATCACTCGGAGATGGCGTCATTTAAATTCGAATGAAAAATAATTCGCTGGGAAGTATTGTGACTTATGCTGGAATCTCGATTCCTATTATTAAGAACGAATGTTCTTTTTTTTTATCGTCTGCTGTAAACGAAACCGAGAATGGGTGGAGGTTCCAAGGATTATAATTAAATATTTTTATTTTATTTTTTTTATTTAGGAAAACTGCTACTATGAATTAAGTTTTAAAAGTGAACTTTGTTTATTAGAAACTAGAAATATTTTATTTAAATCTGATTCATACGAATTATCGATTCTGACGAAATCTGATTCATACGAATGCTGATTTTACAAAAATTTAGACGAACTATGCTGATTTTAAAAGAATTTAGACGAA